>JAEQBH010001551.1:0-358615 GCA_016808115.1 Tetrastigma voinierianum
TTTTTACTATTATGCATTTCCCACTAAAAAGGCGAGACTCGTTTTTATTTTTGAAAAACCATTTTTAGAAAACGATTTGGAGTTGCCACTTATTTTTGTTTTATTTTAAAAGGGAAAACAAAATAAGAAAGAAAACCAAATGCGACTCCTCGATAAGAAAAGCAAGGCTCGAGAAACCAAGCTCCAGGTCCTGGGGTGGTCAAGCTTACTTTATCGGAAGATATTTATAGAAGCTAGTAGCACCCCTCTGTTTCCAAGCTCTGGTCTCTACTAAAATTAAACTAAAAAAATATGGCTTTTGACTAATCAACTAATGGACACCGAAGATAAGAAATAACAATACAAAAGCGTGAAAGACATATAAATAAATAATCAAACAAAGTCAAATGAGAAAAATGTGTACTTGGCCAACATGTTAAAAGCTCTACCAATTAGGAAACAATGTTAGTATAATAACCAAATACAAACTATTCACATTCTGTGACGCCCCAAAACCGGGGTGTTCGTTGACAACCCGTCAACCTGTGGAATATTCGTGGATGTCGGGTAACCCGACACCACTCATGAAAATCGGGCATATTCTCCTTTGTACAGGGAGCTCTACCCAAGGTACAAAACCTGTCCCAACAATTAACAATGACCATACATGGTTCACATGCGAGTAAAATAATGGCTACTTGAGCCCCTGCATCAATACTCACAAAATGCATCAACTATATACAATAGTTCAAGAGTTTTTACATTACTCTTAATTCAACATATATTCAAATTTACAATTCTAATACATGTTATACAAAATCAATGCCAAAGCCATAACCTGGCTTTCTTCTAAACGCGGCCTCTAGTGAGCGTCGTCCTCTTGTACACTCCCTGTACCTGAAATGGTGATCCTCGACAGGTAAGCAAAGCCTGTCAGAGATAATTTCCTACATGGGTTACTCCCCACCTAAGTGCACATGTCATGACAAACAATCACATCCAAGCAATTTCATGAACCTACTCGAATGTCTACATGCCCAATCCTATGTCCCGAGTCCTCACCGACTCCCTCACATATGCCTAAGTCGAATGCAAGTAAAATATCCAGTTTTCAAAACAAAAGCTTTTTTTTCTCGAAAACTCACTATCGAATTTCGGTAAATACAGTAGACTACCCTCCGAGGCAAATTGCTAGATATTTATCCGAAACAGTCATGGTCCTCATCCGAAATGATCTGTTTGACAACTCTCCAAGGCAATTCTTCGGAAAATATTCCTTGAAATTCCTTTCACAAACATTTTCGTTTTTCTTTCAATTTCATGTCATGCACTTACACCTAATATTCTAGTCTGCCTCATTGCATATGGAATGCATTATGCCAATTCCAAATAATTTATGCTAATATATTTAACATGTATATATTAACACAATTAATCCATATAAATCATGTTATTAAATTCACATCAATAACACCAAAATTAGCTCACATGGGCTAATTAGCAAACACAAGCAATTCATTTTGAATCACTTACAACACATATTTCAAACCAAGAAAATCACGTCACTATTCACATGAACAGTGAAACCCTCGGTTGGCACTGTTCACGGCCACCAAATTTAGGATTTTCTCCACTCGATTCAAAGGTTTTGAGACCGAATTTACGGCTAAATCAAGCCTCAGAATATCCCTAACTATAAACATGGCTCTTAGCCAAAGAATATCACAAGTAGGAAATGATCCCCACTCTTAGGAGCTTGCTCTGAACTCCACCTCAAATCGGTGTCCACGCTGTATTCGTCGCGTAGATCGACTCGCTTCTTGTCTGGCCGAGAATCGACAAATCGAATCCACAAGAAATCTAGAGAGAAGGCGCACACTCTCTCTCTAGAAATCACAAATCCAAGCTCACTGCACCTTCTGCTGTTTTTGGTCTCAAATGAAGAAGATGAACATTGTTCATCTTTCATCTTATTATCATTAAACATCTCAAAAATTCCACTTATGTCTCCTCTTCTTGATTTTTGACACTTAGCACTATCTAGGTCATTCATTCCCATCATCTCTCTAATATTGCAACATGTGTCACAAGAGTACATGTAATAGGTGATGTTTGGGACATCACGTCTCTCAAAAACCGTTTTACGGCACCCTACACCCGCTGCCTCGAAAAACATGAAATTTCGATTGTCTTAGAATTTGACGAAATTCGACGTGGTAGCTAAATCTCGCGAGACGATTCCAATAGTGAAGTCTGTTTCATCATCCGAGATCTAGAAAAATTTTGGGTTTTGACCAAAATCATCGTTTTGCCCTTTTTCTAAAAATTGAAATTTTCTCGGGTCTTACATTCACCCCTCCTTAAAAGGAATTTCGTCCTGAAATTCTGGACAATCACAATAATTCACATGCATTTGCAACGTGCACTACACCATGCATGTAAACTAGTCATTTAAGTATTAAACGACTAAACCACGTACCTTAATCCCTAAACAAGAAAGGATAGGTGGCCCACATCGTGTCCTCGCTCCCACGTTGACTCCTCCACTCCACAAAGGTCGCCATAGCACCCCACTCAGCCTCATGGTCTTCGAGTCACAAAACCTGATCCCGCTATCCATAATGCGGCACACTAGTCCCTCCCTCGAAGGTCCCATCGTTGTCAACCTCAATCTCTCCCCAACCACATGAGTCGATCCGGCGTACCTCCGCAGCATGGAAACGCAAATACCTCGTGGACACCGGGACATACCGGGCAAGAAAGCCAACCTAGGGTTAGCGGCTCATCCTCTCGAGTATCCTCGAAGGGCCCAATAACCTCGGCGAGCTTCCCCGCTTGCCGAACCTAACCACCTCTCCTTGTACCACCTTCAAGAAGACGTGATCTCCAACCTCGAACTCTAAGGGTCGACACAGACACGCATAGCTCTTCCGCCGGCCCAGCCGTGAGAAGACGCCGTCAGACAAGCCTCACCTTCCTCGGCGTTCTAATCGCATTCAGACCATGATGGAGCTCTCCACCTCGTCCAACATAACGGTGATCTGCATAGCCTCCCATACAATGCCTCATAAGGGAAGCATCCGTATACTGCCCGATAACTTTTGTTGTAAAGAATTCCACTAAGGGCAAGTGCGTTTCTCCTACCATCGCATGATCCAGGATTTATGCTCACAAAGATGTCCTCTAACACTTGTATAGTCCTCTTTGACTCAATTATCCGTCTCGGTGGAAAAGCTGTACTCATGGTCAGCCGTGGTGCCCATCAGCTTTTGAAACTCTTCCAAAAGTGCGCTCAGAACCTCGTGTCTCTATCCGACACTCATGGATACTGCATCTATGTACTCTACTATCTCGAATATACAACCGGAAGAATCTCTCCAATGTGAAGGTCATCCGCACGAATAGAAAATGCATCGACTTCGTGAATCGGTCCACTATCACCCATATCGCATCATGTCCCTACGGGTAACCATGGCAAGCGGGTCATATGTTCTACCTCCACTTAGCCACTTCCAATGGTCGGTGATCTCGCTAGCTTCCGTGTTCAGCCCAACCCGCCGACACGTGAGACATCGCTTAACAAAGTCCCCTTTACGCGGTCTCTTCATTCCGCTCCGCACACCGATAAACGAAGATCTGGTACATCTTCGTGCCACCTAGATGCACGGCGAATCAAGAGCAGTAAAACTCCCTGAGAATCTCCTCTCTCAAATCGGTCAACTGGGGAACCACTACTCGTTTTCTATACCGAAGACTACCATCTGCGTGGACGGTCCAACCCTTGTCACCTGTACCTGACTGTACCCGGTCCCTGATGGACACTATCATCGCGCCCCGTCCCGACTCGATCACTCTACTCATCAGATTCGCAGCTACTAAACTCCCCAACATACTCCTGCTTTCCGCTTCGCTGTAATCAGAGCCCAAATCGGCCCTACGCCTCGAAAGCATCCGCCACTCCCGTGAAGCTATACTAGCTAATGTTCCCGTGACTTCCGATCGAAAGTGCATCACCACCATATTTGCCTCTTTGTCAGGTGGTAATGCAAAGTGAAGTCATAATCCCCAGAACTCATCCATCGCGCCGGGCTTCATATCGAAAACTCACATATGAAAATATCATACTGTGACTTTGTGGTCCGAGTACATCTCGAACTCCTCGCCATATAGCTAGTGGCGCCTAAATCTTCAAGAAGACTACGGCCGCCAAATCCATGCCGTGGGGTAATTCTTGCCCATGATTCTTCAACTGGCTGAACCATAAGCTACTACCTCCCGGACCGCATCAAAACACATCCCGCCGCCCTCGAGGCATCACAATACACCGTGGTACCCCCGTCCCTATCCAGACTATCAAGATAGGAGTCAAGTAACTCTCCTTCAACTCGAATGCCTCTCGCATCGATCATCCTTTTTTTTTTTTTTTTAATCAAACTTAACCTCCTTCCGAGTCAATTTCGTCATAGGTGCTGCTAATCGAGAGAAATCCTCAATGAATCTCTTGTAGTACCCCACCAATCCCAAGAAACTGCGTATCTCAAAAATTGACTTCGGCCTCTCCCAACTCATCACGGCCTCAACCTTCTCTAGGTCCACTGACACATCTAATGCTGAACCACATGTCCCAAAAATCTCACCTCGCAGCCAAAACCTCACTTACCGAATCCCGGCGTATAACCGATGATCTCTGTGCTAAATCTGTGAAACATCCGCGGATCCTCATGATCCCACTCTGACTGGGAGTAGATCAAAATGTCATCCACGAAGACTAAGACAAACTGATCTAGATAAGGTTGGAATACCCTATGCATGAGGTCCATGAATGTCGCTGGCGCATTCGTCAATCCAAAGGGCATCACCGTAAACTCAAAGTGCCCATAACGCGTCCTAAACGCCGTCTTAGGGATATCTGCCTCCCTAACCCTCAGTTGATGGTAACCAAGGCGGCGTTCATCTTCGGGAATAGGACTCTCGCGACTCCCTCTCAACTATCAAACGAAAATCGTCAATCCTCAAAGAATGGGTACCGATTCTTGATCGTAACCCTGTTCAACTGTTTGTAATCTATGCATAATCAAAGGGTCTTGTCCTTCTCTTGCAACAACCGAGCACGGCGGTGAAGTGCTTGATCTAATGAACCTTTATCCAATAACCCAATAGGCCGGACTCGAAGTTCCTCGCAATCTCAATCACCGTGCCATCCTGGGCGGAGTCATGTAGATACGGCGTACTGTGGTGTAACTCGACACCAAGTCTACAACCTCATGGAGGTAATCCCAATAGCTCATCCAAAAACATCCTCAGACATCGCAAACTACTCGAGGTAGATCTAAGTCCAGTCTCACCTCGTCCTCTAGGGTAAGGCTTGGTAGCCAACCCGCCAACTGTCCCTGACACCTAGACTCGTACACCGTATGGGGCAAAATATCATGCTTGTCCCCCTGAAATACAACACGAGTATTGTCCTGCGTGTAGGCGGTAACCCTCCTACACTCACAATCGATGACGACCCTGTAAGCTGTCAGCCAATCCATCCCAAGGATGACGTTAAACTCTGACATGTCCATGACCCTCAGGTCCACTATGAGTAGAATCCCCGAGATCTCTAACTCGCAACCACGACATATCATCCCTATCCTCGCCCTAATCCCTAGGGGAGAACTCACATACAAGGGCCTCCAAGGCCTCAACCTCTAAGCCCACCTCTATCACAACCGATGCAGCATCTCTAAGGTAAAACATAGCCCCTTGTGATATTATTCACATACCGAAAAATTATTTCATACACAATGTCCATGCATTCATAGGTAATGCAAGACAATAATTCCATATATTAAATCATATTCAACAAAAATTTTTTTTTTTTCACATCATTTATTTTATTATTCTGGGCCATCGAAAAATCACCAAAGAAAAATATATATATATATATATATATATATATATATATATATATAATTTTTTTCATTTTCCAAGATAGTTCAACAAATTTATTAAAAAATTTTATTTATTTTTTTTCCAGTTTTACACACTGTAAAACCTTAGAAAAAAAATTTCTTCACATCATTTTATTTTATTTAATTCTGGACTATTTGCCCAAAATTCCTCAACCTCCTAAGGTTTTAATTTCTCCTATGCTATTTATCAAGCATACAAGCACATAATACATACACAACAATTCATCACACATCAATCATCAAAGTGCACAAGGAATTGTGTGATCTAACCCGTGCCCATCAAGTCCTAGGTATTCGTATACCTATGCTCTACTCTCTAAGACCATGGCCTAAGCCTGTCCCCAAGCCTTAGGTACTGCGGTACCTAAGCTCGATACCAAGTCGCGGACGCCCCAAAATCGGTGGTGTTCGCGACAACCCGTCAACTCAAGGAATATTCGTGACGCCGGGTAACCCGACACCACTCATGAAAAATCGGCGTAGCCTTGTACTCCGAGAGCTCTACCCAAGGTACAAAACCTGTCCCAACAATTAACAATGACCACACAAGGTCCACATGCGAGTAAAATAATGGCCACTTGGGCCCCTGCATCAATACTCACAAATGCATCAACTATATACAATAGTTCAAGAGTTTATATCATTTTAATTCAACATATATTCAAATTTACAATTCTAATACATGTTATACAAAATCAATGCCAAAGCCACAACCCGCTTTCTAAACGTCTCTTAGTGAGCGCTATCCCCGTACACTCCCTGTACCTAAAATGGTGATCCCGGCCAGGCGAGCAAAGCCTCGCAGAGATAATTTCCTACATGGGTGACTTCCCCACCTAAGTGCACATGTCATGACAAACAATCACATCCAAGCAATTTCATGAACCTACTCGAATGTCTACATGCCCAATCTTATGTCCTGAGTCCTCACCGACTCCCTCACATATGCCTAAGCCGAATGTGAGTAAAATATCCAGTTTTCAAAACAAAAGCTTTTTGATCTCGAAAACTCACTATCGAATTTCGGTAAATACAGTAGACTACCCTCCGAGGCAAATTGCTAGATATTTATCCGAAATACCATGGTCCTCATCCGAAGTGATCCGTCTGACAACTCTCCAAGGCAATTCTTCTCGGAAAATATTCCTGAAATTCCTTTCACAAATATTTTCGTTTTTCTTTCAATTTCATGTCATGCACTCACACCTAATATTCTAGGCTGCCCTAATGCATATGGAATGCATTATGCCAATTCCAAATAATTTATGCTAATATATTTAACATGTATATATTAACACAATTAATCCATATAAATCATGTTATTAAATTCACATCAATAACACCAAAATTAGCTCACATGGGCTAATTAGTAAACACAAGCAATTCATTTTGAATCACTTACAACACACATTTTCAAACCAAGAAAATCACGTCACTAATCACGGAACAGAGTCCCGACAAGACTGCTCATCATCACCAAATTTGGGATTTTCCACTGCCCAAAGGTTTGAGACTCGACTTACGGCTAAATCAAGCCTCAGAATATCCCTAACCATAAACATAGCTCTTAGCCAAAGAATATCATAAGTAGAAAAGATCCCTACTTTCGAGTAGTCAAACTCCACCAACACCTAAGTGTCCACGCGTAGCCCTTGCCGCGTAGATCGACTTTGCTTCTTGCTTCGTCGAGAACCGATGGTCCGAACGGCCGCAAATCTAGAGAGAAGGCACACACTCTCTAGAAATCAAAAATCCAAGCTCACTGCACCTTCTGCCGTTTTTGGTCTCAAATGAAGAAGATGAACACTGTTCATCTTTCGTCTTATTATCATTAAACATCTCAAAAATTCCACTTATGTCTCCTCTTCTTGATTTTTGACACTTGGCACTATCTAGGCCATTCATTCCCATCATCTCTCTAATCTTGCAACATGTGTCACAAGAGTACATGTAATTTGTGACTTTTGTCACATCACATGTCTCTCAAAAACTGTTTTACAACACCCGACATCCCAAGTGCTCTCGAAAACGTGGAAATTGACTCCGCCTCGAATTCAACAAAATTCGACGCGGGTAGCTAGATTCGTGGAGATTCCATTCCAACGGTGAAGTCCGTTTCTTCATCCGAGATCTAGAAAAATTTCGGGTTTTGACCAAAATTACCATTTTGCATTTTTTCCGAAAATTGGAATATTCTCGGGTCTTACACATTCAATTAAAAATCGGTTATAAATCATTTGTCAAATTATTTATTAAAAGGATACATGGAATATCGGGCCCCACCCGAACGTATTTATATGTTACAAAAATTAACTCTCCAAGATTCCATTTTAAAGGAATTGTTGAATTAATCATGTATTTAGAATGTTTGAAAACCAGTTTGAAATTAAAATTTCAAAAATTTGAAGTTTGAAAATTGAGAATTTTGAAATGAAATTTAAGTTTGAGAATTTTGAATTGAGATTTTGGAAATTGGATTTTGAAATTAAGGAATTGAGTTTTATAAATTTGTAATTTTGAATTTAAAATTTTGAAATTTGAAATTAGGCGACTTGAATTTTGAAATTATGTCACTTGAAATTTGAAATTGAGAATTTTTTTTATTTTGAAATTTGAGATTTGGAAAATTTTAGTTGAAAATTGGGTGACTTGAATTTTAAATTGGAAACTTGAAAATTTGAAAATTTTAATTGAGAGACTTTAATTTAGAAATTATGGCACTTGGAATCTGGAAATTAGGAATTGCAATTGGGAATTGAAACTTGAAAATTTTAAATTAAAAAAAATTGAGGGACTTGAATTTTGGAAATTAGACACTTGATTTCAGAAATTATAAACTTGAAATATTGGAAATTAGAAATTGAGGGACTTAAATTTTAAAATTATGACACTAATTTTGAAATTAAGAATTTGCAACTTTAAAATTGGAACCTTGAAAAAATTGAAATTTGAGATTTTGAGGACTTGAATTTTAAAATTGAAAATTTTAATTTTAGAAAATGAGAAATTTGGAATTTGAATTTTTAAATTTAGACACTTAAAAATTGAGAAATTAAAATTTAAAACTTGAATTTTTGAAAATGATGGGGGTAGAGAACAACATATACACGCCCGAAGCGCAAGCCCAGATCGTAGGCCCAAACCTCCGCTTTATGAAAGGAGTTAGGGCACATACCCAATAAAGAAGCCCGGCCCACAGTGAGATTAGATCCTACCCATGCCAGTACAATACGGGCCCTGCCTGCACTGAAACCTCGCTGTGTAATCAAGACTTAGTGTACCCCAAAACTCGTAAAAGGAAAGTGTCCGGGCCTCCATGACCCGTACCCCATGGATTAGGAAAGAAGGATCTTACATGATCACGACTCCTCCATTATCCCTTAAGAGTTGGTTCATGATAAGGAAAAGGAAACTCCTCACCCAATAAGAGAGATACCGTATCACCATCTAACAAGGAAAGTAACCACTATTTCCCCTTATAAATACCGACCCATTCCACCACAAAAGGTACGCAATCATGACGCCATCGATAGTTGATTTCTTCCCTTTCAATAAGAAAGAAGCCACTTAGGCATCGTAGCCTACAGCGACTCCCGCCAAACATCCATTCAAGGTAAGTCATAGTGGCACTACCGATTGACTCCCAATAGACCGCCAAAGAACTCCGAGAAGATCAAGCCTAAAATCGATAGAAAAGTAATCCACAATAAGCTACCTGGGAACGACTGTTCTTCTACAAATAAAACTGAATTCTCAATGATTGATGGTATCGACCCGAAACATGAGCAGGAGTCACGCCAACCCCTCTAGGACGCAAGACCAACAAGGCGACCTAGATAGCCGACTTGCAAGAGACGCCCTCGAAACTCTACAAGCCAATACTGACGAGGTGGAGGCACTTCGTCTCTACCTCTGCTGAACTTAGCGCTTGATGAGAGACTCTGGAGGAACTCACTCAGACAAACAAGGCAGGAAGAACTACAACACCACGACACTTCTGTGGATGCCGACTTTATATGGAGAAACCAACCAAGCCAAGGAAAGACCATCCTTATAAAACCCCTGTGAGATGACAAAGAATGCAGGGATTCCTGCAGGAAAAACAGAGGCGATGGACCCATCCTTTATTAGCCGGAGATAAGGGAACGGTCGTGGGAGAAGCGCTTCTAGGACATCCAACAAGAGTCACCATAATAGTGAAACTGAAAGGATTTGCCCACTTCAAGTGACGCCAGGCAACAAACCAACCCGTTTCATAGCCGGGTACTACACTTCCTCTCCCAAGAAAGCTCAAATGCTCGGACCCGTCAACGGAACTAAAGGATCTCAGATCACCTTTAATACCTACAAGAATCGTATGGAGCTGGCAATTTACACCAAGACTCCGTTAGATGCATAGCCTTCGCCATCATTCTCAAAGGCTTGGCTTTATCCTGGTTCAACAGACTCCCGCCATTGTTAATCTCATCCTTCAGAGAGCTATCCATCCCGTTCGTCTCCCACTTCATCGGAGCTCGAACATACAAGAAGCCGAGCTATCACTTGTTGACCAGAAAGCAAAGCCCACAGGAGAACCTGAAGTCCTACGTCCAGAGGTTTAACGCAGTAGTCGCGGCGGTAGACACCTGCATGAGAAGTTTGCCACCACCACTTTGCATGGCTTCTGCCAGGCGATAGTCGAAAGACCTGATGTTTTCCATCTCAAAAAACCCTCAGGCAAGCATGGCTGAGGTGCTCACCAAAGCAAATAAATACATTAACGACGAGGAAGCCCTTCTATCTAAGTAGAAACCCTTCCCGTGCATGAGAAAGGTGCGGCGAAAAAGCGAACAAAGCCTCTGTGGAGAGACAGGAGACAGATAGATCCCTGTCAAGGGACAAGAGAGAATGTGAGAACGACATCTCCAAAGAGACTATAAGAATGTTACAAGGACTCAAGCAGTGCCCACCTGGGTCGAGTCGTAGCAGCCGATATCCACTCAAAATTCACCCTGACAACTTTGCTCACAGTCCTACGTGAGAGGCAGCACGAAAATTTTTTAAGGTGGTCATCTCAGATGAAGACAAACCCAACGAAGAGGGACTCAACTGGCATTGCGACCTATAAGTGATCACGGACACCTAACAGATGATCGTGATCCACCGAGGAAGGAAATTGAATACATGATTAGATCGTGGATTCGCCGCTCGTGGCCCAGAAGGTCGATCTCAGCACCTCCCATCACCCTCGGTCGCCCAGCCCCAACTCCTCACCAACAACCCTCGGGAGAAATCCATGTGGATCCTGGCGATCATGGGGGAAGGAGTCCATCAACCCGGACGGCTCATCTACGCAGCATTAGGATCAGGAGACACTATTAGGAATGGCGCATCCAAAACTCTACTAGACACCATCATAACTTTTTCTGACTACATGGAAGGTCACAAAGATCCTCATGACGCATCCCTAGTAATAAGGGCCGCCATAGCCAACAAAATGGCATTAATGGTCCTCGGCTCCACAACGGAAAGCTCAGCCGACATCATCTTTGCGGCGCCCTTGATAAAATGGCATCTAAGGAGAAACTAGGAACCGGGCCAACGCCCACCTACTGGGATTCTCCTCGAGAAAGAGTGCTACCCTAGGGCTCAATACAACTAGTGCTCACTTTGGGAGATCCCCATGCCAGGGCCACAACAGAGGCGCAGGTTCCTCATAGCGGATGCCCGGCCACCTATAACATTCTATTGGGGCGTGCCCTCCTCAATAGCTGAAGGGCCATCCCTTCCGCCTATCATATGGTTATCAAATTCCCCACTACGAATGGGGTAGGAATGGTTCAAGGAAATTAGCGCATAGCCAAGGAGTGCTACTCGACATTAATGAAGCAAAAAGCGGTAGGCAGCATCTACATGGACGAGCTCGACATAAGAGATGAGGTAGGCATTCGACCTATGCCCTCAGAATAACTAGAACCGATACAACTCGACGACCAGGCAGAACATCTCGTCTACATCGGATCCAGAATGGCCAAAGACGTTAAGGACCTCCTTGTCCACTTCTTAAAATAGAATATAAATGTATTCGCCTGGAAGCAAGAGGTTATGGGAGGAATTGACCTCTCAGTAATCACACACAAGTTGAACATCAGCCCCTCCTTCAAACCTATCAAACAAAAAAGAAGGAGTTTCACCCTAGAAAGGCAAAAGGCGATCAATGAAGAGGTTAACAAACTCCTCCAAGCCAAAGCTATCCAAGAAGTAGAATACCCTAACTGGTTGGCTAATGTAGTCCTTTAATAAAAGGCAACCAAGTAAATGGCTAGTTTCCGCATTGACTTATCGATGTCAACAGAAATTGGTCTTAAAGATGTTCTTTTCCCCTACTTTTATCACCTTAGTGGACTCCATTACCGCCACGAGCTTCTCACCACGGACGCTTTCTCGGGATATAATCATATCAGAATGGACCTCAACAATCAAGAGAAGACCTCATTTGTGATGGGGCAGGGCACTTACTGTTACCAGGTGATGCCTTTCGGGTTGAAGAACGCTGGGGCCACTTATCAGAGGCTAGTGAACAAAATGTTTCAAAAATAGATTGGAGCGTCTATGGAGGTATATATAGATGACATGATGGTAAAGTCAGTTAAGGCCGAGCTCCATGTAGCCCACCTAGCTGAGTCATTCCAGGTCTTGAAGAACTATAACATGAAGCTAAATCCAACCAAATGCGCCTTTGGAGTCTTAGCTGGAAAATTATTGGGTTTCATAGTCAACAGCTCAGGAATAGAGGCAAATCCATATAAGATAAAAGTCGTGCTAGACATGCAACCACCTTCACCAAAGAAATTCAGCGTTTAACTGGGAGAATATCTGCTTTGAGCCGTTTTGTATCTAGATCCAACGACAAATGTCGGCCATTCTTTCAGGTTCTAAAAAAGGCTTTCCACTGGGACGCCCAATGTGAAGCGGCGTTCTCTACGCTAAAGGCTTACCTGAGCTCCCCTCCCGTCCTAGTGAGCCCTTTCAAGGGAGAACTCCTTACCCTTTATTTGGTCGTTTAAGATTTCTCAACTAGCGCCGCCCTGGTCAGAGAGCGAGATTGAATACAACAGCCGATCTAATACTGAGCCGAGCTCTGAGGGGAGCGGAGGAAAGGTATCCGAAGATGGAGAAATTAATCCTAGCATTGGTAACCACTTCCAGAAGGGTTCGACCGTATTTCCAGGCTCACACTATTGAAATCCTAATAGAGCACCCGATGAAATAGATATTGCACAAGCTAGAGACCTCGGGAAGACTGATAAAATGGGCCATAGAGCTCAGTGAGTTTGACATCATATACAAGCCAAGGACAGCGGCTAAGGGGCAAGTCTTGGCATATTTCATCATGGAATTTACTCCCTCAAATACCCCAGCACAACCCACAGAAACCACTTAGCTGACGCCCGACTTACCCATCTAGAGATTGTTCGTAGACGAGGTCGCCAATTCCCAAGGAAGCGTTGCGGGTCTGATTCTGACCTCCCCGGACGGGATTGACGTGGAATACGCCCTCAGATTCGGATTTCAAGCCTCCAATAACGAGGCCGAGTATGAAGCTATCATAGCCGAGCTTAATCTTACCCACTCTATGGAAGTTGATCAACTGGAGATATGTAGTGATTCCCAATTGGTGGTGAGACAGATAGAAGACTCCTACAAAGCTCAGAGTGAAAAAATGATCCTATACCTCAAAAAGGTATGAGAATTGCTCAAAAAGTTTATACGGCTTCAGGTCAGGCATGTCCCAAGGGCAGAGAATGCGCAAGTAAATGCCTTGGAAAAACTAGCAACAACACCACAGGAAGATCTAGACAGATTGATACCGGTCGAGCACCTCCCAGAACCCTCGGTGAACATCGACGATGAAGTGTCCCCGGTAATGCCTGAGCTGAGCTGGATGGACCCCATCTGGGACTACTTGGTGGATGGAACATTGCCAAGCGACCCAAAGGAGGCCTCTAAGCCTGCACGTCACGAGGTTCAATCATTCATCTGAGAGGGACCCTTTATAAACGGGGCTTCTCTACACCCATCCTTAAATGCGTAGGAAAGGAAGACGCCAACAATGTGCTCAGAGAGGTGCATGAAGGCATTTTTGGCAACCATATTGGCCTACAATACTAAAAGACGCCAATGAGCTAGTTAAAAAATGTAAGACCTATCAAGAGCATGCCCAGATCTCTCACCTCCCTTCCGAGCCCCTGACCTCAATCACAAGCCCTAGGCCTTTTCAACAATGGGGGCTTAACATACTAGGGCCCCTACCCATTAGGAAGGGCTAGTGCAAGTTTATTGTTGTAGGAGTGGATTACTTCACCAAGTGGGTCGAGGCCGAGCCTTTAGCTACGATCACCGAGCAAAAGGTACGTGAATCCTGGTTTCAAGGCTCCATAATTCAGAGGCTCGAATCCTTAGAGCCCTAGTGTTTGGTGATGGGAAACAGTTCGACAATCCCAAGTTCAGAGATTTTTGCGCCGATCTCGGTATCAAGAATTACTACTCATCCCCCAACTCATCCGCAGCCCAACGGACGCGTGTCACTGATGCGCGATTCCCGCGCAGCGCGAAGACTAAACTACGGAAACTGGGGTGAAAATGGGCAGAATACCTCCCGAGTACTATGGGCATACGTAACTACGCGTGAATCAACAACCTTCAAGAAACCCCATTTGCTCCAAAGATTCTACAGCAAGAGGCTCAGCCCAGGCTCTGGGCTGGGTAAAGTCACAAAGAGTCAGTTCGCAAACGCCAACACAACGATTCTTCGCCTGAACCCACCTCCTAGAAGAAAAACGGAGTGTGCTCTGCCGCATTGAAGATCATCTAAAAGACAACAAATATTATAATCAAGGTCGTGCCCCAAAGTCAAGCCCTAAGAACTGGTTATGAAGAAACTCCTACGCAATGAAAAGACCCCACATTACGTGAAGTTAGGCCACAAACAAAGACCTACGTGATATTCTAATAGTCCGACCGCAACCACGAACCGACTTAAGAGGAAAACTACCACATTCTTAACGCTGAGCACCTCAGCGCATTCTACCAAAAGACCGTCAGAGCTTTTAATAAGAATTTACAATCTTTGATTATAATAATATCTTCTGTGTCCATTTTCATTCAAGTAATATTCTTAACAAATCGCTAAAAAAAAAATCGCATACACACACGCTCAAAATACCGGCATTTCTTGCTTCAAATATCCTTAGTACCATAATCAACAAAGCCGTTTTACAATCAGCAAAGTCACTCTACATCTCAGGAAATTACAATCAGCAAAGCCTTTCTCTACATCAACCGTTCTCTACATCCTAGAAGATCACGATCGGCCAACCCCGATCAAGGAAAAAACCATAAGAAAGGGACAGAAAGAAATGGTGTAAGAGAAAGAGAAAAGGTGCGGAGAAGGGAGAAGTAGAAAGAAAAAAGGAAGGAGAAGGAGAAAGAGAAAATGAAGGAGAGGGAGAAAGAGAAAAGGAATGAGAAGGAGAAATGAGGGAAGGAAAGGTATAACGGAGGAAGAGGGACTTAAAAACATTCCCTCTGAAGTGTACCGTCCCCTCCGAATATGTTCCCATTCAGCTCCATCAATGGAACGACTAGTGGAACACAACTCCCAATATGGAGGAACTAGAAAAAACACAACTCCTACAAACGCTTTAACGCCGAAATCGAACGTTTACTATTAATCACTGTGTGGGACGAATTCGTAGACGACAAACCCCGGCTTCATCATGTACAAACTCCAACACCGTTGAAAGAGGTAGAAGGTCAGAGCGGAGTATGACATGACATCGGCGAGAGGCGCTATTTATAAAGAAACCTGACGCTGAAATCCACGCAGCCCGCCCGTACCCCCATCACCGTATTAAAAAACCGGCGCACACCCATAGATCCGCATTAAAACCACAAGCGCCTTCCCTAGGGAGGAAGATCAGCGTCCCGTAGTTTCGACAGGGAGCCGCGGTTTCGCTTCCAAAAGAGCCTTGTAGCTCTGGGGCCTGGCGGCTATAGCTAAGGAGCCATGTAGCTCTGCTTCAAGAGCCCTCAGGCTCGGGCCCAAAGGGGCATTGAGGGGCCACAGCCAAGGAGCCATGTGGTCGCCTGGCAAGAGCCTCAGCTCGGGTCGGGCGGCCAAGTACGAGGAGATATGTAGCCGGGGCTTCAAAAGAGCCCAGGCTCAATTTCAAGGCGGCAGCTAAGGAGCCAGAGCTCAAGCTTTCAAATGAGCTTTTAACTTAGTTTTATGGGCCAAGAAATGAGGAGGCTGCGTAGCTCAGCTTCAAAAGCAGCCTTGTAGCTTAGCTCGGCGGCTGGCAGCCAAGGAGCCATGTAGCTCCACTTTGAAGGAGCCACGTAGCTCAGTTTCAAAGGGGCTGAAAGGGGCCATATGTGCCTGCTTAAAGAATCGGCAGCCTAAGGCTGGCAGCCATGTAAAGCCAGTGGCCTAGCAGCCTCTCACCAAAGAGCCCTGTAGCTCGCCAAAGAGCTCTGCACTTTAGCCAAAAAGAGCCTTGTAGCTCAGCCGAACAGCCGCGAAGCTCCGCTTCAAAGCGCCAAAGCCTAATTTTGAAAGTGCCAGGTAGCACGCTTCAAAAGAGCCTGCAGCTAAGTTTCAAAAGAGCCTGTAGCTCAGCTTCAAAGAGCCTTGTAGCCCAACAAATTTCCCTTTGAAAAGAGCAATGTAGCTCGTCGAAGGAAGCCACGAGCTCGCTCAAAAGGGCCAAAGGGGCCATACATGCCATTTTAACACCGACAAAATTCTAAGGTCAAGTAGCCATGGGCCTAGCAAAACATCCCAAAAGAGCCCCCAGAATTTGGGGTTTCAAAAGAGCCCCTATAGCCTGGGCCGAAGAGCCATGTAGCTCTGGCTTCAAAGAGCTCCTCAGCTCGGGCCGAAGAGCCTTGTAGCTCAGCTTCGGGGGTGAGCCATGAGCTCCCGCCCAAAGGAGCCCGGTAGCTCAGCCAAAGAGCCCTCGAGCTCACCCCAGTATCATATAGCCTGGGGTCTCGCTGTCATACAGCTCTGGCTTCAAAGAACCCGACACCAAGGCCAAGCAGCTATAGCCATGTAGAGTCAGTTGTCAAAAAGAGCCGCAGCTCGCTTCTCAAACGAGCCTTGCAAATCACTCCAAAAAGATTTTGTGAGTCAATTTCGCTCTAAGAACCTAACAGCCTTTGGCTGGCTTAACGCCCAAGGAGCTGGCAATTTTGCCATTAGAGCACAAGAGTTCGGGCCTAATCATACGTATAGTCAAACAACGAAGGCCATTTGAAGATTGGATGACCAAGAAACCTCTCAACACAGGTCAAAAAAAAAAAAAAAAAACAACAACAACAACAACAAAAACAAAAAACCAAGAAGGAAGAAAGATGGATACCCATAAAACAACAAAACTGATGTCAGTGTTACAAATGTTCGAGGTTTAGAACTCGTAGTTAACCAGAGTAAGCAAAGATTATACGCAAAGGTTTAGATGTTGAGGCAGAGCCATTTAGCAATTTTTCTCAGCGGGTGCAAGCCCCAAGCCGTATGCGATCGAAGCGCAAAAGTCTCAAACAGGAGGGAAGAGTTACTCCCGTAGAATCTCAAATTTCACTAGTAGTGAACCTGAGCTAGGGTATCGTAGACACCTGGACCATACCGCCAACGAAACGACTCTTCACCTCTTCATCAGAACTGAAGATTTGAAGTCTAAACCCTGGAAAGCCTATGGCTCAAGGCCTGAACAAGTTTACCCTGTACCCATAAGTGTGCCTCACCCTTAGCTCATATTACTCCATCCCTTTGGCTGACTATAGCCTCCGCCTCCGGGAGGTCCTCTCGTAACGTGTTGAACTCGCCGCGCCTTCCATGGAGCTCTCAAAATTTCCTTAAGCCTCTCACGGGCTTAATTCAACGCCGCCGCTTTGGTGCATAGTTCTTCCCTAAAGCCCGAACTCGCCCTTAACTCACCCAGAGTTCATCTCACTGTGAACTAGGCCCCTTTATGGCCTTTCTTTGTTCGCATCTCGCCCCTCGCGCCGAGGTGCCTGGGGATCGGATTTATACCCCCAAACATCATCACCAAGCTTTGTATCCGAGTCACAGCCTCGGCCCTCAGGCTTCTTTCAAGAGGCAACCCAGCCTATGCTCACCGCCTTGAAAACTCCTCGACCGAGCTGGCCCTCCTCTCCAAGTCCTTTATATAAGTAGCCTTCACAAAACAAGATGGATAGCGCATAACATTAACACAACCACGGCATTTAATAAAAGAAGACGATATACAGAGACGGTCCCCTGTAGGACAGTGGCCAGAGCCCTCAACACATGTGGCTTCCACTTTCTTGAGATCAAAGTCCACTATAACAAAACTGACCCCGCGGCGAGCTCCGATTGCGGAGGCAGGGCGAGTCCCCACCTCCCTCAAGCAACTAATCCTCGGGCCGCATCATCCCCCACATCTCCTGTATGCCTGAGAGGAGAGGGAGACGCTTTCAGACCGCACTCTAAACAAAGATAGGAAGGATTCTTCGTGAGGGAGGCCTGGCACCCTTTTCGCTGAACCCGACTTTTGCAGCGGAGATGAGCGATTAATTACGCACCCGGGCCACCTCGACACCTCGGCCGACAGGATGTAAATGCCCGCCTTCACCCCAACCCATGTGGGAGAGGGATCAACATCCCAACTTCAGACCTTACCCCGAGTCGGGAGGCCGCCTCAGAGGATCCCGAGCCCAGGTTTAAGCTCCTCCTCCCTTTCTCTTCGCCAGCAACTCCGACACAAATGTAAGCTCTCCCCAGTTGGCTTCACTAAGAGGCCCTAAGAGAAGCTTCACGCAAAAGGGCGAGGGATGTCGAACAAGGGGAACAAGCAGGGCGGGCTCAAGCCCGAAGAGCCGAGAACCAACCCGACGATCGGAATACGTCCGAGAGGGCGACACTTGCCTAACTTACGCCTTTACTTCCCCCGTCCTCAAGAGCAAGGTCGCACTCCGGACATCTGAAAAAACATAACAAAAGTCAAAAAACATAACATGACCTGGAATAGCTCTTCCACTGCCGTGAAGAAGTGAGGCTTCAAAATAATGGTCCTGGGCAAAGGGGTCTCTCTTCGAAATATACAAGAAGCCTTCCGAGGCCTTCACGCCAAAGAAACCGAGCGCAGCCATATTAGACCTCAGACCTTTATCCCTAAAAACCAAAATGACGTGACGCCCAAAAATCGGGGGAGAGTCGGGACGAACATACATTGGAAATGTCAGAGAACGCTTGATGAAGTGGACAAGGGAAAGCCGCACCATTCTCAAAGGTCGCCAAAAAAATGTACTCATCTTCAACGAAACAAAACATAAGAAGTGAGGGAGGTCAGACACCATCTTAAAAAAGCCGTAGGGAGGTCTATAACGACAGCGAAGGTCTGCGATACGAGGGCTCAACCCGGCTAGGGCCCACGGCCTCCGCGTACCTCACGGCGGCCCTCAAATATTTGAGATGCTCTAGATACCGCACCTCATATTCTTCTACTTGCCCTTTTGCTCCATGGAGGAACATAACCCATCGGAAGGGATCCCGACAACCATTTCAAATAAGGAATCGAGTCCACCGCTGGGGTCACCCCGACACGTACTCACACCGCCCTTCCTCTATGCGTAGACATACGTACATGCACATCACGTCAGAGAAAGAGAACAAGTAAAGCAACAAAAGAGGCAAGACCCCTAACCCAACACGCCCTAACAACCTGAAATTCAAAACAAGGAAAAGAAAACAGCGGCAAGCAAGGAAGACGACGAACTGAAGGAAAACATGAAACGGCCCCTTAGGAAGACAGTGAGACTTACGTAGCGCACTACAAGCAGTTCTGAGCGTTGATCAAAGACGCTTCCAAACTCGCAAAAGAAGTGGAAAAGTACGATATAAGGAATGTTTCTAAAGGCATGAGAAGCAACCGTCCAAATGGGCGCGAAAATCTAAAGAGCGCCATCATTATCACAAGACATTTGACAAATGATAAAGCCCGTGATCAAACCAATTTCGTAAGACACGTGGGAACCATAACTCCATCCAAGAGGTCACTGATTAGTACCCAAATAGTGCTATTTTGAGCCCCGTTTATAAGGTGTTTTGAGCACTTTTTGTGTACTAATCAACTTAAATAACCCAATTGATACATTGAGGTCCCGGCTTTACTACTAATCACATTTTTGTAGCTATTTTTGTAGTTTTGCAGGCCAAATACCTCATTATCTTCAATCTGATTCAAACACGATGAGCCCGAGCCGAATTCGAAGATGCATGATCGAATCAGAGGAAATTTGGAGCAAAAATGCTGAAGAAAAGGAAAACACAGTGAAAATTTTGCAGGGTTACGAAATTTCGCAACTCCGCAAATTTCAAGAACCTAAGAATTTTGCAACTCATTTATCTTCAAGTGTCATGGATTTCGTAACACCAAGCCCCTTGCACTCTCGCATTGGATCGGCTAATTCCACTCAGGGTTTCAGATAAATCTACCTTTGATGTAATTTTGGTCTCTTTAGATACTTTGTATTTCGCACGAAACATCTATATGTTTCGCCTTGCTTGTAACATCAATCAATCTTTTCAGCCCATCAATCACTCAATAAAATCGCGCCAAATTTCTTCCTCCCGCGCCTAGATATTCTCCTTTTCCTTCATTTTCACTTTTCACCATCCAAACACCCTTTGATGATGACAAATCAAGGATGCTTATTGCGCCCTCATCCTTGAAGACGAAGGCATCGGGTGTTAGTTTTGAAGTAAACTAATTGTCTTCGCTTCATGTACATTTATGGTGCTCAGGTTCCTGCTTCTCACCTTAGGTTAAAATCTCCCATGCATGCCCTCACTAACGTGTATTTGGCAAGCTTTTTGGGTTCAGTGGATACTTATCACTAGATCCACTAATACCCAGTTAATTGTCTCCTATTAGTTACTGTAGGCAGGTTTAGAGGCATGTTTTTCTTACCATCCTGGAGCATTTATGCTCACAAATGCCATTGTTCAAGAGGAAAAAAATTATGGTTTAGGCTTTAAAGCTAATGAAGATCCTTGGCCGGAAATGACTATAGGTCATCCTCCCCAACCCGAGGAAAAAAAGACCCGAGGGACATGCTCGCTGACTTAGAACCCTAAGCCCAAAGTGGCCCGAGACGTCAAGGAGTTCTTTTATACTTTATTTCGATTTATTTTCAGTTTTCAACCATTCACCCAAACTGTTTTTACAAAAACCTTAAATCCAAAGAGAAAACATCATTTTCAATCCACTGTAACTCTTCTCTCACGAAGAAAACCTATCCCTGTGTTTGACCCTAGACCACTATACTACAGTAGCTTTGCTACGGTAGTAGGAATCCTAGGATATAAATTTTGTTGATTCCAGATACACCTACTTTGCATGCGAATCAAATTACGCCGCAATGGGATGGTGCCCTAGTGAGAAAGAGAAACTATGAACTTGTGATCCAGTATCACAAGTATTGCGAATTTCTCATTTCTTTTTATTTTACCATTTTCCCCATTTGCGCTCTCATCATAGTAGGAATTTGGAATTTTAAAATTGCTCATACATTTTTTCTTGCTTCTATCTCCTTAACTAACATCAACCTTTCCGGTAGCCTTGTTTTTGCTGTTTCTAGCTTGTCGTGGTGTGTTCATAGAGCAATTTTATGTAGGGATGTAAAACATTGCAGTGCATTGGAAAGGCTTAGTGCCTAGTCGAACAAGTGGTGTGAAATCACCAGGCAAAGAACTAAATGGAGCCCCCACCTGAAGAGCAGCAAAGCCAACAGGAGGTTCACAAGGAGCCCAATGCCTACAGGTCAATGAGGGATCACATACAGCCCCCAAGGGTGAGTGCACCCTCATGCATTATACCCCCTACTGAGGATGTGGCAGTGAGGCCTTATCTGGTGCCCCTGCTCCCAACATTTCATGGTATGGAAAATGAAAGTCTATACACACACATCCGGGATTTCGAGGAAGTTTGCACAACTTTTAAGGAGGGTGCAATTGATATGGACTTGCTCAAGCTAAAAGCTTTCCCTTTGAACCTCAAAGACAAAGCCAAAATTTGGCTTAATTCACTAAGGCCAAGGACCATCAGGAACTGGGCAGAGCTGCATGCAGAATTTTTGAAGAAGTTCTTCAATGCCCACAAGACCAACAATTTGAAGAGGCAAATCTACACCTTTGCAAACTCATGACAGTGAAAAAAATTTTATTGGGGTGGGCCGGGAAGGTATATGGAGACCACGTTGGTTGTGGTCCTCACCATGGCTTTGATACCTAGATGCCAAGAATCACTTCTACGATGGAATGTCCCTTCCATGAAACAACTCTTTGAGACTTATGTGTGTGGAGGGGACTTCTCAAGAATCCTAATTAGCCATGGATTTCCCTCAACTATAGAAGACAGATCTCCAAAGCTTGGGATGAGCCAAACCCAAGGGAGGTAGAGAGAACGAAGCACACAACAAACCAAAGGGGAGGTATATACTCACTATCAGAGGATGTGGAAATGAAAGCCAAGCTATCTTCTTTGACTAGAAGATTGGAAGAGCTAGAAATGCGAAATCAGCATGAGGTACAGGCAATAACTGAAACACCTGTACCTCTCCAATCCTGTTTTAATTCGCCAACTAATAGTCACCAAGTGATCACTGCCTGTCTGCTCCTCAGTAAGGGATTTGATGCAAGAGTAGGCAAACATAATGGGTCAAAGTAGGCCACTAACAAACGCTCCATATGGGAACACCTACAATCCAAATTGGAGGAATCATCCTAATCTATCATGGAAGCAAAAACCCCTAGCTTATGCTCCCACAGTTCATGCTAAGAATAACCCCACCCTCGTCCCCCTCGTAGAGCAAGCCATTGTAACGGAGCAAGGTCAGGTCACTTTGTGGAAGAACAAGACAAAGTGAATGCTCGGGACCACTCGTAAAATTGAAACATCGAAGACACTCTCAACAAAAATAGATGACCCGCAAAGACTCGCCTGGGCTGACTAGCCAGCAAGGTGCGCTAAGAAAGGAAAATCTCCTCCTAACACAACCAAACCCCAGGATTACATGAAGTGAGCTCCTCCAAAGGGACCCGAATTCCAAATTGAACGAGGCTAAGGCAATTCATCATTAATCGAGGAGTGGCAAAGAGCTTACACATCCAGCACCCAAGGCACACTGGTAGGAAGCTATAGAGATCGAACCGCAGAGGGCAGATCAAGGCATCGTTGAGAAAAATAAGACATCCCCACCTTTCCCTCAAGCATTAAAAACTAAAAAGAAGGCCTTTAATTAGGCTAAAATGTTAGAAGTATTGAGGCAAGTAAAGGTCAACATCCCCCTACTTGACATGATCAAGCAAGTCCCCACCTATGCAAAAATTTTAAAGGACTTGTGCACAGTGAAAAGAGGGCTAAATGTCGACAAGAAAGCCTTCCTGACTGAACAAGTGAGTGCCATTATCCAATGCAAGACTCCGGTGAAATATAAAGATCCGGGTTGTCCAACCATCTCGATTAATATAAAAGGCACTTGCGTGGAGAAAGCACTGTTAGATTTGGGAGCAAGTGTGAATCTCCTCCCTTATTCGATGTACAAGCAGCTCGGCTTGGGGGAGCTAAAGTCCACCTCCATCACACTGTCTCTTGCTGATAGGTCAATCAAAATAATCAAGGGGACAAAGGGAAGATGTCCTGATATTAAGTGGACAAAGCTCTACTATCCAATAGATTTTGTTGTACTTGACACAAAACCAGCAGTAGTAGGGGCTAATTATGTACCTATCATCTTGGGGAGCACCATTCGGCCACTCCAATACCGCAATTATCAATTGCAGAATGGTGCTTCATGCAACTCACCTTCTGAACATGACCCTAGAACTCGACATCTTCCACCTAAGTAAAAAGCAAATGCAAATTAGTGGAAGATGTCCTTAAGAAGTACGATCATTGGCACCATCCCGAGGTAATGTCGATTAGTGGCGGATGCCGGATACACTAACTGAAGAGTTGGATGAGTGTGCAGAAGAGCAGCAGGAAGTTGACATGAAATCTGTGCAGGGACATTGGAGAAGAAAACATGAAATTTTACCGTTGGTAATCGAAGAGGAAATCACGAGCTCAGAAACGGAGCCTGCCTCGCCTCGTGGAGCTTATGCTTATTTGGAAGAGCAGAGCGTGTCCGGGTCATTTCATCCTGTCAGACGTGACAGAGGGTAGCCTACCGCACGCCCTCTCGCAGAGAACAAGCCCTCGTGGAAAATTTATCGATTTGAAGGTATAGGCTCAAACAGAGGCACCCACCACATCTACTTAGAGGAGGAGGCAAGTCGCTGAGGCGTACTACGAAGGCCGAACCCACATATGAAAGAAGTAGAAGTGGTTAGAGAAGGAAGTCTTAAAGCTCACTATGAGCTAGCATCATATACCCATATCGGACCACTTTGGGTGAGTCCAACCCGGGTAGTACCTAAATCGAGGGCTAACCGGTGCACAATGAAAAGGAAAGGAGATACCCTCGCCTTACCACGGGATGAAAATGCATTGATTATCGAGAAGGCTAAAATGGAAGTAACACGAGAAAGGATCACTTCCCTCTTTCCATTCATGGATCATTGCTTGAGAGGATTTACGGCTGCCCTTCTATTGTTTCTGGATGGCTATTCAAGATATTTCCCGAGTGAGATTCTTTGTAGAGGACCGGGAAAGAGCGACCTTCACATGCCCATTTAGCGCGTATGCATACGAGAGGATGCCCTTTGGCGCTGTAATGCCCCTGCCACATTTCAACGATGTATGCTTAGCATTTTCAGCGATTTGGTAGAGTGCATTATGGAGGTTTACATGGACGATATTATAGTCTATGGAGGGAGTTTTGAGGAGTGCCTAATCAGCTTTGAAGCGTCACGCGCAGTGCATAGAAAAAAAACCTAGTGCATGTTTTATTATCGTGGGGGCATTGTATTGGGTCATATTATTTCGGAGAAAGGAATTAGAAAGTTGATAAAGCAAAAAAATTGAGTTGATTTCCAAAGCGCCTACGCCCCACTAAATGTCGAGAGCGTGAGCGATTCTTGGGGCATCTTGAGGCTTACGGGAGGTTCATATAAGGACTTCTCCAAAAAATTTGCCAAACCACTTTATAGCTTCTGAAAAGATGCTAGGTTGAGGAGTGGGATTGAGATATCGACAAGGTTTGAAGAGCTGAGAGCTTGTTTAACCCTTTGCACCCGATAGTGAGGGCCCACGGTAGCGAAGCCTTTCGAGGTTATGTGCGATGCAAGTGACCTACATTTGTCGGGCTTGATCCTAGGACAAGAGCGGAGGAAAACCGTATGTGGTTTACTATGCTAACCAAAACATTGAATGAAGCTCGAGGAGGAATTACACTCTGCCGAGAAAGAATTGTTGGCATTAGTCTATGCCCTGGACAAGTTTCCTGTGTATTTGATAGGGGCAGATATAATTATCTTCACATATCATTTAGCTTTGAAATATCTGCTTACTAAGCAAAATGCCAAGAAATTTAGGCTTACATCGGGTAAGGTCCTCTTACTACAAAATTAAACTGCCCTGGATAGGGATAAGAAGGGTGTAGAAAATGTTGTTCTTGATCACCTCTCGGTTAACCATAACACCCTGACACCACAACCCTCCAATCTATGATGAATTCCCAGAGGAGTCTCTACTCACTGTGGACAGTGCTCCTTGGTTTGCCCACATTGCTAACTTTTTTGGTAACGGGGGTTGCCAGCGGAATGGAAGCTTAGGACCAGTTCTTCCATGAAAAAAGTCATCTACTTATTAGGAAGAACCTTTATTTGTTCCAAATATTGTGGCGATCAAATAATCGAAAAATGTCAAAAGGAGAACAGAAGGGATACTCGATACTTCATGGCTTGATTACTGTGGAGGTCATTTAAACTCCCCGAGAAAACATCCCGATGAAGGTGTTTAAGGCAAAGTTTTATTGAGGCGGAGTCTTTAAGGATGCCTATCTTAAGTATTGTGCGAAACAATGCGACAAATGCCAAGGTTGGGAAAATCTCTCGTCGTCTGTGATGCCACTTTGAACCTATTACGGTGGTTGAGTTGTTGTATTTGGGGCATCGACTTCATAGGACCATTTCCTACTTCCTTCATATATACTTACATCCTCGTGGGAGTTGGCTATGTGTCGAAGTGGGTTGAAGCAGTGCCGTGTAGAGCAACAAACCACAAGACCGTATTGAAATTCTTAAAGGAGAACATTTCCTCCAGATTTGGAGTCCTCAAAGCCATAATCAGTGATGGAGGTTCACATTATGCAACAAACCTTTTGAGAATCTCCTATCCAAGTATGGTGTCGAAGCCGCAAGGTGGCCACTCAGAAGTATCATCCTCGAGACGATATGGCGAAGTAGAGCTATGTGAGGAAATCAAGACTACATTGATGAAAGTGGTGAACTCGAAGCAAAGGATTGGTCTCTCGGCTTTGGATTCCTTGTGGGCATACAAAACAACATACAAGACCATCCTTGGAATGTCCCCACTATTACTTTGGTTATGGCGAGGCATGCCCGCTACTGTGGAAATTGAATATAAAGGCGTGGTGGGC
Source organism: Tetrastigma voinierianum (assembly GCA_016808115.1). Classification (NCBI taxonomy): domain Eukaryota; kingdom Viridiplantae; phylum Streptophyta; class Magnoliopsida; order Vitales; family Vitaceae; genus Tetrastigma; species Tetrastigma voinierianum. Next base: position 26,565 of record JAEQBH010001551.1, read on the forward strand.
AATAAAAAAGTGAATACGGACATGGGAAGAGCGGCCTTAAAGACTCCTTGATCTCGATGAGTTAGAAGAACTTAGGAATAGCCTATTTCAGTCGAAAGTGCAGTACAAAAATTAAAGTGGCATGATCGGCTCGCCCGGGGGACGAGTCACACTCTATGACTCGAAACTCCACCTTTTTCGGGCCAAGCTCAAATCAAGATGGATTGGACCATTCATCGTTCGTAAGCATACCCCAATGGTTCGGTAGACACCGGCCGAATGATAATAGAGTGTTCAAGGTCCCGATGGACGGAGAGTGAGCTTACATGATGTTCTTGCTTGGCCCCTCTTTGCAAAGCGAGGAGGAGATTCTCCTCCTGGACCCCCCATGAGACCCTCAGGCTACACATTTGGGAGTGGCTTCTGCAGTTTCTCAGAAGTCACTAATTTAATTGCTTAGTTTTGTTTAAGTTTAAGTTTTGTTAATAATCTTGTTGTGATCAGTTGTTTAGCTTGTTTTTCTTTTAAATGAAACAGCTGCGGCATCGGTCCTCCGCCAGGCGGCACCTCGGCTTTGTCGGCGGGGGGTGATTCTTCATCGACCACCGGCTGGGGAGGTACCACTTCCTCCACTAACTTTCCAATCTACACCCCATTGCGGACAATGGCATGCTAGTTGGGGGAGAGTTAGTGTTGGAAGTGGTGTTCATACTGCTGATTTTAGTTCTGTTTATACCACCTGCTCGGCAAAGCCCATTTTTGTATGTTAATGGCTTGTTGTATACTTCACTTTGAAAAAGCTGAAAATTTTGTGAAATACACTGTTATATATTTCATACAGCTCCATGTTTCTACACTTTTGCAAACATTTTTTTGCCACCATTTTTTTTTTTTTTTTTTTTGTATGGTTTTGCCTCTCTGTAGGTTGAAAAACGAAATACTGCAAATACCATCAATCTTCTTAGTTCAGCCATGAGTGAGTTGCTGGTCGGTTGAAGACCCTGGTATTCAACCCTTGTCTTCCACCTTTAGCTAACCACATGATTCGTGCCACGGTAGGGTGATCCGGAATCAACAAAATTTGTTTCCTAAGTTCCTCCTACTGCTGTAGTCAAGCTACTGCAGCATAAGCGATCTAGAATTCGAACACGGGGATGGTTTTCATCCCACAAATGATTTGTATCATGATTCGAGAAATGGTGAGGCTTTTATTTGGATTTTCGGATTTGCATTGAAAAGTGTGGGAGTTGGTGTCACTAGGCTAACTGAAATAACTTAAAATGAAGTGTGAAATGGTGACCTTGAAGGCTTGGGTCACTAGCTTATTAAGATAAACAAGTTCTGAAGGCGGGTTATTTCCTCGCATTAGGGCAAATGACATATGGTAATGGCCAAAACCGGATCTTTGTCTAGCTTTAAAAACTAACCCTTAAAACACTCCTATTTGAGTCCAAACATATACTGAGCATTCAGTGTTCCAATCAGTTTGAAAACATAGCATTTAATCTCATTTCAATGGCTCGTAAATGACATCTAAAGAATGTCAGTGCATCTACCCATTAAATGCACTAAACCTAAGCATGACAAGTATTGACCAAAGGAAAGACATTAAGCATTAAACCCTAGTTTGGAAAGTTTGGAACCATAAATACGATTTTGTTTCATTTTAAGGCGAGGACCAGCCACTGCAGTAGCCCATTAACCAACCTAGCAACCACCTCCTCTTCAGGTTTTGAAATGTAAACATCCCCTTGGTTGTCATCCTCAAAGGTGGTGTTTGGCGACCCAGAAATGAGAGAAAGAGAGAGAAGAAGAGAGCAACCATGACTAAAATAAAAGCTCTTATTTGAAAAGCTTGCTTGAATCAAAGTTAGGGTTACAAAGCTATAAGGTGAAACTATATGACCAAGTAATGAAATACCAAAAATACCTAAAATATAATTACAATAGGGACAAAATAGGAATTATAAAGCGAGTCGTTTTGGAACCAAAACCACGAGGGAGGATTTTTCGTATGCGTGAATTTCGCTATCATAGCAAAAATACAGGCATAGAAGAAGGAATTTTCTACATGCACGCAGTCTTTCGCTATGATAGCGAAATTTCGCTAACAGCGGCGTGCATAGCAAAATTTTTGCGAGGTTGGAAATTTTTAGCTATGGTTCTGCTGGCCACGCAATCGCTGCAGTACAGCAATGTATAGAAAATCACGCAGCCACGCGCGCATACGCATTGCCTCCACGTATCCCGCCGGCCTTCCTTTCATCAATTCCACTTGACATTTCTTCATTTACGCGTGGAAATCAGATATTCTCAACATTCAGCACCAATACAACACCAAACTTGAAATTATGATTGAGGCCCGCAAAACCTGCAAAATTACCAAAAACAAACTCGAAACAAAATCAGTGGTACTAAGTGGACCTGCACATGTCAATTGGCTCAATTCATATGATTAGTGCACAAAAAGCACTCAAAACCTATCTTAAATAGGACTCAAAATAGCACTTTTTGGGTACTAATCACCACATCGGTGAACGTCGGTTTTTAGTGCAGCGAGCCAAAGGCTCCCCCACTTCCTTCTTGCTGCGAAAACCGGCCTTAGCTTTGTTGACGACCTTTAATAGGTTAAGGACCCCATGAAAAGAAGGCCAATGTGTCTTCCAAAAGAAAAGAAAAAGAAAAAGAAAAAGAAAAGAGAATAGAAAAGCCGCGGCGCTTTGCCTTGAAACCCGAGCACGGTCCGAGGGGTCTACAGTAACCTTTAAAGCTGGTGCCCCAAACCAGCGGTTGGGGAGCCACCGACTTATTGCTCGCTACATGGGTGGATGGGTGGAGTTTAGCGAGTTCTAGGTGCTGGATTCTCGAAATTATTTAGAGTCCGGGGTGAAACCTGTAGAGTTAGTGGTCGAAATATCCTTTTAACTTGATGCCCTAAACCTTAGTTGGTTGGGAGGCATCGGTGGATCCCCGTTACACAGACTTTGGTGAAGTCAAGTTCTCAGCATTGCATCCTACAATACAATGAAGTGAAATAAAATTAGACCAGATCTATTTAGGTTGGTCGACAATCTAAGGCGTGGCCGGTAGCTTGATTGGGGGAAAGTGGCTTAGCGGCTTATTGAGTGGCCGATAACCTAAACACTTAGACTTTGGTGGAAATTCAGGTTGATTTCCTTGGAATGGACACTGCTCTGAAACTTGTTCTTGTATGGCATTTATTCTCCCAAGCTAGTTTTTATCCAGAGTCCTAATTTTGCATACTGAGGGTAGGGCATTACTTATACACACACTTTTTGAACAAACAGTCCCTTTTTATCATAATCTTCATGATCGTCCTTTTTATCATTGCTAAGGGACTAGCAATGCGTCGGTTAGGGGGAGTGATTAGTACCCAAATAGTGCTATTTTGAGCCCTTTTTATAGCAGGTTTTGAGCACTTTTTGTGTACTAATCAACTTAAATAACCCAATTTATACATTGAGGTCCCGGCTTTACTACTAATCACATTTTTGTAGCTATTTTTGTAGTTTTGCAGGCCCAATACCTCATTATCTTCAATCTGATTCAAACATGATGAGCCCGAGTCGAATTCGAAGATGCATGATCAAACCAGAGGAAATTTGGAGCAAAAATGCTGAAGAGAAGGAATACACAGTGAAAATTTTGCAGGGTTGCGAATTTCGTAGGTTGCGAAATTTCGCAACACTGCTCCCTTGCACTCCTGCATTGACTGCTTTTTGACCCTCCTTTTTGTGGTTTTGTACAAATCTACCCTTGATGTAATTTTGGTCTCTTTAGACATTTTTGTAATTTCGCCCAGTGCGGCGTCAATATAAGCTTAGTCTTGCTTATAGCATCGTCGATCTTTCGATTATGTCCTTTCCAAATAAAATTGGGCGCCAAGTTTCCTCTCCTCTCATGGATTTATGATTTTCTCTCCTTTTCCTTCATTTTCTTGCACTTTCTCACCATCCAAACACCCCTTGATGATGACAAATCAAGGGATGTAACTAAGGCCTAAATCCTTGAAGATGAAGGCCACTGGGTGTTAGTTTTGAAGTAAACTAATTGTTCTCTTGCTTTTCATGTAAGCATTTATGGGTTTGTGTTCCTGCTTCAAACCTTAGGTTAAAATCTCCCAAGCATGCCCTCACTAACGTGTATTTGGCAAGCTTTTTGGGTTTAGTGGATACTTATCACTAGATCCACTGATACCCAATTAGTTGTCTCCTATTAGTTACTGTAGGGTAGGTTTAGGAGGTATGTTTTCACCATCTAGGAGCATTTATGCTCATTAAATGCCATTGTTCAAGAGGAAAAATTATAGGGTTTAAGTTTTAAAGCTAAATGAAGATCCGGTTCGGGAAATGACTATAGGTCATCCTCCCCAACGCGAGAAAAAAGACCCGAGGACATGTCGGTTGACTTAGGACCCTAAGCCCAGTGGCAGAGACCTCAAGGGTTTCTTTTATACTTTATTTCGATTTATTTTCAGTTTTCAACCACATTCACTCAAGCGTTTTTTACAAAAACCCAAATCCAAGAAAACATCATTTTCAATCCATGCGACTCTTCTCTTCACGAAGAAAACCCATCCTCGTGTTCGACCCTGAACCCTTTATCTTTGTGGCTTAGCTTTGCTATGGCAGTAGGAATCCTAGGATATAAATTTTGTTGATTCCGGATACACCTACTTTGCATGCGAATCAAATGGCGCCGTTGCCGGGGATGGTGCCCTAGTGAGAAAGAGAAGCTATGAACTTGTGATCCACATCACAAGTATTGGTGAATTCTCATTTCTTTTTTATTTTACCATTTTTCCCCATTTACAGTTCACTGCAGGGGAATTTGGAATTTTGTATTGTTCATACAGATTTTTTTTTCTTGTTTTTCTATCTTAACTAACATCAACCTTTCTAGTAGCCTTATTTTTGTTGGTTTCTAGCTTGTTGTGTGTGTTCATAATAGCGGCTTATGCGGTGGGGCCACGAGAAGCTTAGCTGCGACGGATTGGAAAGGCTTAGTGCTCCAGTTGAACAAGGGTGTGAAATCAGTATGTGCATCAACTAGATGGAGCCCTCACCTGAAGAGCAGCAAAGCCAACAGGAGGTTCACAGGGAGCCCAATGCCTCTGGTCGATGAGGATCACGCCTTACACCCGGTGAGTGCACCCTCATGCATTATACCCCCTGCTGAGGATGTGGCAATGAGGCCTTATCTGGTGCCCTTGCTCCCAACTTTTCATGGTATGGAAAATGAAAATCCATACACACACATCCGGGATTTCGAGGAAGTTTGCACAACTTTTAAGGAGGGTGCAATTGATATGGACTTGCTCAAGCTGAAAGCTTTCCCTTTGACCCTCGAGGCTTGACCAAAGGTGGCTTAATTCACTAAGGCAGGACCATTAGGAGCTGAGGCGAGCTCTGACGAGGAGTGGAAAAGTGGACCATCAAAGACGCTTCCAAACTCACAGAAGGAGTGGAAAAGTGCGATACAAGGAATGTTTCACAAAGGCGTGAGAAGCGGCCGAGTCGAATGGGTCACGAATCTAAAGGCTGTCATCATTATCCGCAGACATTTGATGAGAACCAAAGCCCATATCAAACCACCCCCTGCAAGCCAGGTGGAAACCGCAACTGATCCAAGAAACAATTCAGCCCTTACCTAAGCTTGCTTTAGTCAGAAATTTGAGTGCTGTGGGGTGAAAACCGAAACATATACATAGGCCGGAGTCACGAAGCCAGGCGCGAGGCCCAAACTCAACGTATGTAGAAGGAGTTGGGGCATAGACCCAATAAAGAAGCCCGGCCCACAATGAGATTAGATCCTACCCATGCCAAAGTACATGGGCCCGAGCCTTGAATTGAAACCTCCCTTCCAGGTAATCAAGAGATGTAGGTGGCCCAAAAACTCGTGTAAAAGGAAAAGTGCCCAGTCTCCATGACCCGCACCCCACGGATTAGGAAAGAAGGATCTTACATGATCACGGCTCCTCCATTATCCCTTAAGAGCCAGTCCATGATAAGGAAAAAGAAACTCCTCACCCAATGACAGAGATACCGTATCACCATCTAACAAGGAAAGTAACCACTATTTCCCCTTATAAATATCGACCCATTCCACCACATAAAGGTACGTAATCATAACGCCATCGATAGTTGATTTCTTCCTTTTCAATAAGAAAGAAGCTGACTTAGGCATCGAAGAGCCGGCAGGCGCACCCCGCTGGTCCATCCCTTCAGTACAGGTTGTAGGTGGCACTACGATTTGACCTAAGCAGACCAGCCCAACGACTCCGAGAAGATCCAGCCCAGAATCGGTGAAAAAGCACCATCATAAATTTTTGGATTTTATTAAATTAAGGGTGGGTGATGGTTCATATGTTAAGGAAAAATAACTTGAATTATTAAAAAAAAACATCAACAACCAATTTAATTAAACTAAACAAAAATATGATATACTTCTGAAAAGAAATAAGAAAAATAAGACTATAAATTAAATGGATAATGAAAATATAACAATAAATTAAATATAACCTTAAGTCCAATTAATTAAAAATAACTATATAAAATAAAATTTTGTAAATAAAAGAAAGTCGAAAACTTACATGGTAGGCAGAGGCGGCTCACAGGCGGAGTTGCCTCAGTGAAATTGTCTCCAAAGCTGGGATCGTATCCCAAGATTGCCCCTAAGGCCATCTTATTTATAAAAAATAAAAAAAACTAAACTTTGAGACCACTTAGAACCTCCCACTCGATATAGGGGAAAGCCCATAGTCTCCTTAAAAAACAAACTTAAGGGAATAATAGGGCCCAAATTATATAGGCCCATTCCCTAATTTATTCCCCAAAAAATATTTAATTAAGGGTCATTAGGCCCCACTCTTTGGTGGGGGAGGCCCATGGTTTCCCTTTTTCCCTTTCTCCAAATCAAGGGGGAGAGGCCTCCACCCATTATAGGGAAATGGAGGCCTCTCTCCTTTGTCAATTTCCAATGTGGAATTGCCTCCAACAAAGGAAGAAACCTCATAAGCCTCCAAATTTTTAGGGTTTACAAATATGCCCATCTTCGATAGAGTTCACGAGTGTAATGAACACGAACAATGAAGTAAAACGAAGGTGTGAAAAGTGACTAAAGTGAGATGAACTCTATAGAAGAAAAAATGAGATCCCAAAAGTGTCTAAGAGGGACACTAGAGCAAAGAAAAGAGGGCCCTAGACACCCTAAGGGTGGAGAAAAAAAAAAAACAAGATAACCTATAGTCCGGCCCATGATATAGATCCAACCTCCATCCAAGAAGGTCCTCTCAAATGTGAAGCCTATATTGAAATCTGAAACAAGTGAAAGTCGGCCCGCCCATGGGTGCTAGAATGGTCATGTGCACTGTATAGCAATGAACACTCGTCATCTTTGTCATAAAAGTGAGGCATTTCGACAAATGGTAAGCAGATTATAGTATAAGCTCCGAAGGCAAATGGTATACTAATGAAAACCCCATAATGGTTAGATGTAGACTCACAAGAAACTCACGAGCTAGCAAGTGGAAAGTAGGATAACCGAAATAAGCCATGTGATCAAAGTAGGCAATGCTAGCGACCGTGAATACTGGTAGCGATATCTCTAATGAAGATGAACTCTAAGGGTCTGAACTATGGTGAAGGCATGAGATGTACGAGTGAAATGAAGGAACCTGTGAGAGCACACACCTTTATTCGAGATGTAGAGGGTAGGCCGAGGAAATACGAGGCTTGCCCTTGTTTGTGAGATCCTCAATCCCAGGCTATCCGCCTCTCATAATGTAATCCCCCCTCTAATCCCGAACATCTGATCCATATGAGTAAAGTCTAAACGCTAATTGATGAGAAATGGCTCGAACACGAGTGAAAGCAGCGACTTTGAGGCATGGCGAAGAAAAAGCCTATGAGGCAGCGAGCGACGGCAAAACGACTCTAAATGCCAAACTAAAGAAAACGGCTTTGAACATCAAAATGAAGAAAATGACTCTGAACGCCAAAGTGAAGAAAACGGCTATGAACGCCAAACTAAAGAGAGAGACTTTGAATCTTGAGTGAAAATATAAGCGACTCACGAGCGTCGAAAGTGAAAACAACGACTCTGAGCATGGCGAAGAAAAAGGTTCTAAATGCCAAACTAAAGAAAACGGCTCTGAACGCCAAACTAAAGAAAACAACAGCTCTGAACGTCAAACTGAAGAAAACAGCTCTCAACGCTAAACTAAAGAAAACGGATCTGAACACCAAACTGAAAGAAACAACTTTGAACATGAAACTGAAGTAAATGGCCCTAAACACCAAACTGAAGGAAATGGCTTTGAACACGGAAGTGAAAGCGACTCTGAACTCAAGCGGAAGAAAACGGATCTAAACTCAAAGCGAAGAAGAGCTGACTCTGACATGGCCCAAGAAGAAGCGACTACGAAGCATGGCCCGGAGTAAATGGCTCTAAGCGTAAGCGAAGAACGGCTTTGAGCGTCAAGGCGAAAAAAAGCGACTTTGAACGCTAAAGCGAAAGCGGCTACGAACACCAAATTGAAGAAAATGGCTTTGAATGCCAAACTAAAGAAAACAGTTATGAGCAGCTAAGCGAAGAAAGCGAATACGAGCATGGCGAGAAGAAAACAACTATGAGCATGGCCCAGTAAATGGCTCTGAAAACCAAACTGAAGGAAATAAAGGCTCTGAACACCAAACTGAAGAAAACGGCTCACGAGCATCAAACTAAATAAAATAACTACGAAAACATACAAGCTGTCCAGCTACTTTATGGCCAATAAGATCCACTAAATAAAAGCAATCTTTGAAGCAAAAAACGTCTCAATAAAGATCATCCACAATAAAAATCATCTACATATCTCCAAAGACTATATAACCTCAACAAGTAGGAAAGTACACTTCAGGGTGGCATCTACCCAAAGTGTCACAGTGAGCTCATCCTCTCAATGACAACTGACCATACCATCCAACTCACTTCAAACGATCTCGATAACTAAGGTGGTATGCTCCAGTATGGCATCCGACATAAGCATGATAAGACCCCATGATATCAAAGCATGACTCACCATCTCGGCAGTGGCCTATACGAATAGCGAAGGCTCATATGATTCCAAATAAGCCCAGGGGATATGCCCGGTATGGAATCAAACAACATGGTGAAACTTGAATATCAAAGCATGGCCCACCATCTCGATGAAGGTGGTCTACACCGAACCAACAAACTCCAAATGGTCCTAATAACTAGGGGGGGTATGCCCTAGTACCACATCGAATGCTCCATAAAGCCAAGAAACCAATCAACATCCGATCATCCATCAGAAAAGAGTGCTAACCTGAGGTCATCAAAACCATAACTGAAAACAAATCCAAGCAGTAGTGAGGTGTCTTCCAGAAAAAGCAGCACGATGATGTCCAGATATCAACCAAGTCACAAATACATATCCAAATAGATGTTGTCAAAGAGAACATTTGATTCCATGGCCTCAGGGTGGTCTTACGACACGGACCGTAATGTAGGCTCGGGGTGATAAGGTAAAAGAAATGAAGGAAAACTAGGTTGAATGCCCGATGATAAACCCACATACTCATGTATTAGTACATGCATAAGAAGTCTCATGAGCAATGGACACTAAGACATCCAATGGAAGCGCCGGTGATAATGATGTGATGCAAAACAAGTCAACCCAATTGTGGACCCCACATTTTTGGTTATTATGTGTTTCCCACTAAAAAGGCGAGACTCATTTTTATTTTTGAAAACCCATTTTTAGAAAATGGTTTGAAGTCGCCACTTATTTTTGTTTTATTTTAAAAGGGAAAACAAAATAAGAAAGAAAAACCCCAAATGTTACTTCTGATAAGAAAAGGCGGATGGGGAAGAGCCGAGATCTAAGTTTGGGGGAGTGCAATGATTCTTTATTGGGAAGGATACGATGGAAGCGTAACGCGACCTAAGCAAAGTTGAGTCTCTGCTACTAAACAAACTAAGAACTATGAATTTTGACTAGCCGTAATGAATACTGAAGATAAGCAGCCTTGTCTGGCGATCGCAGAGCGTATATAAATAAATAATCAAGTAAAGTCAAATAAGAAAAATGTGTACTTGGACGACATGTTGAAGCGCTACCAATTAGGAAACAATGTTAGTGCAATAACAAAATACAAATTATTCACATTCAATTAAAAATTTGTTATAAATCATATGTCAAATTATTTATTAATAGGATACATGGAATGTCGGGCCCCACCCTAGGCCATTTATATGTTACACAAATTAACTCTCCAAGATTCAATTTTATAGGAATTGTAGAATTAATCATGTATTTTGAATGTTTGAAATTGAAATTTTGAAAATTTGAAGTTGGAAAATTGAGAATTTTGAAATGAAATTTATGTTTGAGAATTTTGATTTGGAATTTTGGAAATTGGATTTTGAAATTAAGGAATTGAGTTTTATAAATTTAAGACTTGGAAATTTTTAATTTTGAAATTGAAAATTGACTTGAATTTAAGAGATTATGTCGGCAGATTTTGAAATTGGAGCTTGAAAATTTGAATCGGAAGTGAGTACTTTGGATTTTGAAATTAAGGCACTTGAATTTTGAAATTGAGAATTTTTTATTTTGAAATTTGATATTTGGGAAATTTAAATTAGAAATTGGGTGACTTGAAATTTAAATTGGAAACTTGAAAATTTGAAATTTGAAATTGAGGGACTTTAATTTAGAAATTATGACACTTGAATTTTGAAATTGAGAATTGGTAATTTGGGAATTGGAAACTTGAAAAATTGAAATTAAAAAATTAAGGGACTTGAATTTTGAAATTAGGACACTTGATTTTAGAAATTATAAACTTAAAATATTTAAATTAGAAATTGAGGGACTCAAATTTTAAAATTATGACACTTGAATTTTGAAATTAAGAACTTGCAATTTTAAAATTGGAACCTTTAAATATTGAAATTTGAGATTTTGAGAACTTGAATTTTAAATTGAAATTTTGAAATTTAGAAAATGAGAAATTTGGAATTTGAATTTTTAAATTTGGACACTTAAAAATTGAGAAATGAAAATTTAGAACTTGAATTTTTGAAATTTTGGGATTTTATTAAATTAAGGGTGGGTGATGGTTCATATGTTAAGGAAAAATAAATTGAATGATTAAAAAAAACATCAACACCTAATTTAATTAAATAAACGAAAAATAACAATATACTTCCAAGGAAAATAAGATAATAAGACTATAAATTAAATGACTTTTAAATATAACAATAAATTAAATATATATACAAGACAATTAATTAAAAAAATAACTATATAAAAGAAAATTTCTAACTAAAAATAAAGTCAAGAAAACTTGCAGTAGATGGCTCACGAAGTAGAGAGTAGCCTCTCGAGTTGAAATTCTTGTCCTGAGTCGAATCGTCTGAGATTGCCCTCAGGCGAGTCTTATTTAAAAAAAAAAAAAAAACCCTTTAAATTCTGAAACCACTTAGGACCTCTCCTCAATGTGGAAGAAGGCTATAGTCTCGCTTAAAAAACAGCTTTAAAGGGAATAATAGAGATTTAAGTATATAAATTTACATCTGCTAATTTATTCATCAAAAAATATTTAATTAAGGGTCGTTATGATCTCCCACTCTTTGGTGGGAGAGAACCATCAGTTTCGCTTTTTATTTCTTCCAAATCGAAGGGAGATGCCAGCTAACACATAGGGAAAGGGAAGTCTATAAAGCTTTGTCGATTCCGATGTGGGATTCTTATAATTAAAGGAAGAAACCTCATAAGCTTCCAAATTTTTGTAGTCTACACCAACCCATTTGGTGTTACGGGCCAGAATAAGCTATTCGGGCTAGTTTTTTACTAGTCCAGCCCATGCCGGTTGTAGGGCCAAAACCTTAAAAAATGTTAAAAAAATTAATTTTACAAATTCATCATTCTTCAAATAAAAATAAATAATATACAAATATATAACATGTTAGTATATAAAATGATTTGAGCTATTTTTTAATATAATAATAATAAACAAACTTAAATAAATAAATAATGCTAGAACACTATTATAACCAAAGTATCAAACTAACTAGCTAAATAGTATCAAGACAATAAACTAACAACTTAATAACATATATGAAAAAATAACTCCAAAGTATCAAATGAAATCTCATATGTCTCTAATCCTTATTCTCCACTCTCATTATATCCAATAATAACATGTGATTCCACATTATAAATTATTCCACATTAAAAAGATGTACATCCTTGGTAGTGGTTGAGTTATAATCATCTATTAATTAATTTAGAAGGTTAACACCATAAATTTCATTTATGTTTGGAATAAAAAATTTTTTTTCCAAAAATGCTTCTCAACCTTATAATAATGAAAATATCCTATTTGTTTGAAAATTTATCTTACTATAAGATATAATCATATTAGGAAAGAAATTGGTATATAATTTTTGTTAATTATTTTAAAAATAACATTATTTTGTTATTAACACTAGTTTAAGTAATAAAATTATTTAAAATATTCTGATAATTTTGTTATTAAATTTAATTTATAAACTAGTACAACTTCATTTTTTTTTCAAAAAAACATTTATGAATGAATAAAATTTAAAGGATAAATAAAAAAATGAAATTGTAAATATTTAAAATATGATTAATGAGATAAGCAAAAATATATTCAATATTAAAACTTAATTTATTTAATTCAAATGGATTCCGTAGAAATTTTCATCTGAATTTTTAAATATTAAATTATCATATAAATTATATTAAAAAAGATACATTTAGAAATTGAAAATAAAATAGTTAAAACAACAAAGTTTAATATATTAATCATATACTATAATAATTATTATTTTTAAAACCCTTATGCTACAAAAGAGATAGTTAAAATATCAAATTTTATAAATGAATTTTTGAAAATCTCAATTATTAAGCTAATTACTTAAAAAAAATTAAATAAAAATTCAAGCCAATTGAGCTAACCCGGGCCAAGCCCATATGGGCCCTGAGCTAAAAGGTAATCGAGTGAGTGTAGGTTTTGTTGTGCCTTAAATTTTCTGATTGACATTCAAAAATTTGGGTTGAAATTAATTTGGTTCATCGAGCTCAACCCTTATTGTCAACTCTAATCCAACTCCAACCAATAATCTTAATTTTCAATATAAATAAAAATAATAAAAATGTATTAAATCATTGTCAAAAAATAATTTTAATAAAAATTAAAATTATTTACTTTAAGAGAAAATTATTCATTATTAAAAATAAATTAATATATTGAAATCATTTTACTATAGTATATGAAAAATAATTCAAAATTAATAAAATAATAAATAATAAATATAAATATATATTTAAAAAATAAAAATATATTATTAAAATAATTATTTTATTATTATAATAATAAAATGATAAAAGAATAATAGTATAATAATAAAATAATAAGTGTATAGTGTTTATTAAATATGAGGCCCAAAATCTCTAGATATAAAGATAAAGTAAAAAAATAGAGCAGTATTAGAGATGCCCGAACACGAATTTTCCATTATCTCTCTCGTCCCTCTTCATATCTTTTCTGATTTATCTCTCTTGAATTTTCCATTATCTTTCTCTCCTCTCTCTTCATTTCTTTTCTGATTTATCTCTCTTCTTGATGCTAGGAAGCGTAACTGCAACATTAAGAAATCCCTTTTGGTCCTCATGTTGCAAATTAAAGACACATTTCACAATCCTCTTTTGTACCTAAAGAATTGAAGACTGAAGTATGAAGCTCTTATAGATCTTAGTTAGTAGTTACTAATGTCAGTTAGTCAGTTACTAGCTAGCGTCAGTTAGTATTAATTACTGGCTGTTAGGGTTAGTTGCTGATTATTTATTGATCATATTTAATTTGGTAATTAGTTTGTAACTAGTTTTGGTTAGTCAGGACATCATTTCACGTGAACTTCTTGTACATGAAAGCTGAGACTGTGTACAGAGAATATCACTTGAGATTTTATTTTCTCTCTCATCCTTCTTTATTTTCACGGTAACGTTTAAAATTTTTTCACAAAAAAAAATTGTAGAATTGATCGTGGACATATTTTTTGGCATTTATTATATTATTATGAAAAAATTATTATTCGAGTTCATAAAAGTCTTGGAAAATATAAGTTTCAATGAAACATATTTTTGGCATTTAGTATGAAAAAATTATCATTCGTGTTCATAAAAGCATGGGTTTAGGGGGCATATGCCCTCCGTGGAAATTTTTTTATCCGATCATAGTTTGCCCTTCCTCAATGATCCACTAATGGATCATTGAAATTTTCCCCAAAAAATGTTTCCATTTCTACCATTAAGAGATTCAAGCCTCTAACCAAGTATAAGTTATTATAAGAAAAACTATAACCATCAAGTTTCCATCCTATCATATATATTAGGCTCAGTTTGGGATTGCAATGAAAAAAAGTATAATTTAAAAACATGCGTTTAACAAACTGTGATTATGAAACTGCGTTTTATAAACAGTGAGACACATTTGGTTAAAGTAACTACGATGTAAATTGATGTTTTAACATGTTTAGTAGCGTGATTAAAGGTATTGATTCAAATATAAAATTAGCAAAATGGATAGTTATTCGCCATGTATCTTCCTTTTGATGTTAATGATGTAATTTTAAACTAATGTTGTTAATACAATAATGATAATAAAAAAATAATAGTGATAACCAAAAAATTCATTATAATATTCAATATGAAATAATTAAAAACATAACAATGCAGGTTTTAAAGGCAAACCCTAAAGCCCCAAGTAATTTATTTTTCTGCTAATGACTTTCGATTGAAAATTTAACATGAAAATCCAGATTTTTCATTAAGTTAATTTGTAAATCTATTGATAAACTGCATCTTTAAATTTTTCCTATATTTAGCTAATTCATAATAATCACATCTCAATTAATTTGGATTCGTAAGCAACCAACGATAAATAAGCAACTTTAATAGTTAAATATTTATGAAGAAAAACTTCTTGGTAAAGGGTGGCTTGCCATTCAAAGCTTTACGTAGTACACCAAATATCGAGAGATGGAAATTCGCTTGAGAAGAATAATAGTAGGGTGAGGGAAGTTTTGTAGAAGGGTGAGGACATTAGAAAAGTTTAGAACATATTTGGTTTATTGTAAATATAAAAGTTATTTGAGGTTATTTTTGTCCAAAGAAAATAAAAAAACTGTGACGCGCAATTTCAATTTTTTGTCAGTGAGAAAAAGCAAGTCTTACCTGCTTTTATAAAATTGAGTTTTAAAATCACATTGTGATTGACCACCATAGATTTTTGAAATTAACCAAACATCCCAAAATTGTGTTTAGACCTAAAACACAATTTTGCTACCTCAATGCAGTTTTAATTGCAACCCCAAACAAAGCTTTAATCTTTTAATCATTTTCCATCCATCAGGAAGAAAACTTAACCTGCTATTTGAAAGAAATGAAGAAAAACAAGAGAAAGAATAAACTGTAAGTTCTTTATTATTTATCTTTTTAAACTTTATTAAAATTTAATATGAATAAATAATAAATTTATGCTTTATTAATTTTTTTTAAAATTTATTATTGATAATAATAGTTCATATTTAACATCAAATTTCTTATTAAAGAACAAATTTATTGTTAAAACTTCATTTTAATATTATATTTCTTAGTTAACATAATATTTTTAAATATGTTATGATAATGATTAATGAATATAGTGGGATATAAATTTTTATTTAAATTTTGTATTGATATTTTATTTTATTTTTCTTATGGAATTAGTATCATGAGAATTTGTCAATATGTGATTCGAGTGGATTTAAGGCCTCCCGAAACTGACACGTGGGGGATGTGGCCATTGTTCGAGTCGCAATCAGGACGTATTTGTGAAGAACAAAATACTATGTTGTAATGAAAATTGAATAGCTATAAAAAAAAAAAAAGTATTATGAGTATATTGTAAAAATTTGAATAAAATATATTTTTATTGGAATTATATATTTTGTATTTATGTTAAATTGATATATTAAATATGTAAAACCCCAAATTACAAATTTTTGAAAAAATAAAATAGTAATTTCAGGTCAAGAAGTAAAGTGATGTGTTGGAAGTGGTAGGGACGTGGTTGGATCGTCTCTCGTGAAATACATTTGCGTGATTTCGTGGTCGAACGAAGGCAGAATTTCGCGTTTTCGAGACATAGCGATCTGAGACCTGGCGATGGGTGTTGAGTGAAGCCCGCAGTGTGTACGTGTCGAGTGTGAGCAAGTCAAACAATGAGAGCCAAGTGGGGTCCATGTGGACATGTGGCATCTCATACATGGAAGGAAATCCACAATTAAGGATAAGTGGATAAGGGGGTAATCTGGAATGCGGCGCCGAGTGTGGCGTGTGGCGAGTGGGAGGGAAGGTGCCATGACCCATCTTTACCAAAATTGGTTAGGAGAAAGAATGATGGGGAAGAGAGGAGGCCAAGGAGAGAGGAAAGAGAGAACTTCCCCAGAGTGAGAAGGCTCTTTCACTTATCTCTAGATTTTCCAACGATCGGTCGGAGTCGAGATCGACGGGGAGCCGAGAGGCGAAGTCGATCCACCGCTTTGCCAAGGGTTACACGTGGGTACCAATATTGTGGAGTTTCGATAAACTCCGAGAGATAGGGGTTTTTATCCTACTTTAGTTAATATTTGGTTAAGAGTCATTTTAATGGTTAGGGATGTTTGAGGGCTTGAGTGGCCGTTCATTCGGTTCCAAAATTTTGGACTGGGTGGTGAAATCCCTAGAGTTACTTTTGGGCGATCCGACGACGGGGGCCCATTTGTGTGGCTGTGTTGATATGTTATTGCTATGATTGGATAACATGTTGTTATGTGTAAAGTGTTGTTAATATATGCATGCTTGATATGTTAACATGTGTTGTATGAAAATGGCATAATGCATTTCATGTATACGAGGACATTGTAGAGTACTAGGTGTAAGTGCATGACATATTTTGGAAAAATATATCGGAGGGTGGGCAAAAAATAATTATCGGAGTATGTCCACTATATATGCGTCGGAGGGTTGTCCATAAAGTAAACAAATAGATTTGTTTGGAAACAATTTTCATACTTGGCACAAGCATGTGTGAGAGAAATTCGGTGAGACTCGGCGTGAGATTAGACGTGTAGACATTCGGTAGGAATCATGAATTCAACTTGAATGTGTTTATATTAATAAGCACTTAGGTGGGAGTAACCCGATGTAGGAGAATTCAACTCTTGAACAATAATTCAACTATTTGGACATTGTTCACCGATCCGTGGGATCCTTTGGTCTGAGTATTCGAAAACGGCTCATTTAGAGGCCGCTTTTGAGAAGAAATCAGATATGTGGCTTTGGTTATATATTTTTAAAACATGTATGAAATATTCTGATTAACACATGTTGTGTAAGAGTGTAGTTAACTCTTAAAACTATTGTAATATAGTTGGTTATATTTTGGTGAGTATGGATGTAAGTGTTCGATGTGGCCATTTTTACTAATGTTTGAGTCTCGGGTAGAGAGACACTCATTTTGTGACATTGAAGTACTTAATGGCTACATGTATTTCGCGAGTTAACGGATTGTCAATGAACCCCTGGGTTTGGGGCGTCACAGAATAAGAGTTTATGACGGTATGATTATTGTGTAAATTGGAATAGATACATCTTTTTTTTTTAATATACTTTAGTTTCAAAGTAGTAAATCATCTCCATTGGAACCTCCTTCCCTACGCCCTTTGTCCGTTTAAAACGGCACTTGAACTAGAAATAAATATATTCTTATTAGAAATTGTACTTAACATTTTAACTTTTTTTTGTTCACATTTATTAATATCATAGAGTTTGTTATATAATGAATCATATATTTCTTGGAATTTATATTGACTTTTGTATTTATAATTTATTAAATATTATTTTATTTATTATTAAATTATGCCCTTCTCAATTAAAATCTTAGCTCTGTTCATAAAAATCTTGAAAAATATCAGATTTTAATGATACATATTTTTGGCCATTTTAATACAAATATTAAAAAATATCAGTTTTCAATATATATATATATATATATATATATATATATATATATATATATATATATATATATATATACCTATATATATATTCCATTTAATATGGAAAAATTATCATCCGTGTTCATGAAAAATATTGGAAAATATTTGTTTTTCAATGAAACATATATATTTTTTCCATTTATTATGGAAATGTTCGAGTTCATAAAAATCTTGAAAAAGATTAATTTTCAATTAACATATTTTTTGCCTTTCAAAAAATATTAACATACTTTTTGTCATTTATTATGGAAAAATTATAATCCTTGTTCATAAAAATCTTCGAAAATATCAATTTTCAATTAAATATATTTTTTGTCATTTATTATGTAAATATCCGGTTTCATAAAAATATTGGAAAATATCAATTTCAATAAATATTACATATTTACATATTTTGTTAAATTGACAAGGATATTTGTGGAATAAAAAAGTGGACAAACACCTCCTCGTTTATTAGTATAGATTAATGGTTCTCATATTATCTTAAGAACCTGTAGCAGAGCCACCTAGCCTATTGGAAATATGCCCCCTTCAAATTTGTTATATATGGTTCGCCTCACTCTACGTGTGCAATTGAATTAATTTTTTTATCCTACTATGGTGTGTCATTGAAATTATTCAAGCACCTTGTTTTGCAATTTTTTTTATCTAATATTTTCATAACACTAAGGCTCCATTTGAAATAGGAAAAGTATTAGAAAAAGAAAAAAAAATGTTAAAGAAAATTATTTTCCTATATTTGATTTCACTATGAAAATATAAAAGAAAATCAAATATAATAAAAAATTTACATATTTTTAAATTTCTTAATCCTTATGTGATAAAGAAAAACAAACAAAATGAGTCTCAAAAAACATATATAATTAATTTATTAAGTTTAAACCTACTTTTTATTTTTCTTCAAATTTTCTTTTATTTATCTTTTTTCTCTATTTTCTTTCCTTAATACTTTTCGGGTTACAAACGGAGCCTAATGATCCACTAAAACTTTTCCCAAAAAAAATTATCATTTCTATTATTGAGAGATTCGAGCCAAGGTATAAGTTATTATACTATATATATCAATTGTTACTCAAAAAAAAAAAAGAAAACTTCAATTTTTCACCCTTTATCATTTGCCGCCCACCAATCAATTTTCATATCTTCTAAAATGTTTTGGGTAAGAAAACCTAATCTGAAAGTTGGGGAAACCTAAAAGAAAAACTTAAATATTATTAAAATGTTACATACAACTTAATATGTTATTTGGATTTATCTATTTAAATATTATTAAAATGTTACATAAATAAATGATAAATATATATTTTATTCAATTTTTTAAATTTATTATTGATAATAATTGTTCATATTTAAATTTCACTTTTTTTATTGAATAACAAAATTTGTTGTTAAAGTTTCCTATTAACATCATGTTCTTAGTTAATATACTATTTTTAAATATGTTATGATAAATATTATAATTAATTAATATATTAGAATATGTTTTCTTCAATTTTGTATTAACATTTTCTATTTTTATACTACTAAATTATGCCCTCACAATACCAATCTATTTATGTAGGCTGTAGCATACAACAATAATTAGTCATTTTCTACACATTTTATTTATTTAGGATTTTTTAACAAAGTATTAGAAATAAGAATTGTTATTAATTACAATATTCATTTTGTTTGGAATAACTTATTTGTAATAAACTATTCCATACAATTCTTGAGATTACCACTGTATGTTCGGTTATATTTTGCAAAATAATTTTTTATTGTTTTTAGTAATAAACTTATGTTTAGAAACTCAATTTTAAATCACCTTCTTTCATGTTATTTCATATCTTTTATAGGAAGGTAATATAAAAAATAATCAGAAATTCATTCATCATATCGTCCATGTTTCCCTTGTCCTCCTAATAACTTATAAAAAACATCCTATGAAACCTGAGCAACTAAGCATGTCAGTGTAAACAACTTTTATTGGACTTTCGATTTAGACCTTCATATTTTCGCCCAATTTTTGAGTCTTTCTTCACTAAGCAATCATGGAATGGATGATCTTATTCAGGAGTGGACGGAGCATAGGAGCTGTGGGCCAGTTGCCTATACTGGAATTTTGGAAATATTTTTTACAATAAGATTTTAGAAAATTTGACCATTATTATCCTTACTAAAAATCCTACAAAAAAAAAATGCAACCAAAGGTTGTAAACATATTCCTATTAGAGGTTGCCCCCATTAAAGTAAAGTCTTGACTTATTCACTACTTACAATTAGGGATGTAAATGAGTTAAGTTATTTGTGAACTATTTGAGTTCGACTCATAGAATATTCGAATTCAACTCGAAGTTAATCAAGTCGAGCTCGAACTTAAGTAGTTTGTCGAGTCGAGTTCAAGTATCACAAACCAACTTGAGCTTCTAGCGAACTTAATCGAACTTTACTATTTTATTAATCGAGTCAATTTCAAGTCGAGTTCGAATATAATTATTAATTGATTTGAGCTTTGTTGAGACAAGTTCCATAACTCCACTATTATATTAGCCAACTTCTGAACATCTGAAAAAAAAAGTTTGAGTCTAGTTGGATCTTCGAGTTTTTAAATCAAGTCGAGCTTGAACTTGACTCTGTATTGACTCGACTCTATTACACCCCCTACTTACTATTGGGTGTGCATGTGAAAAATAGGGGTACCGATAGACCGGAGGAGTGACGACAATCAAAGAAGAAGTTGGAACCTAGCGAACTACAAGAAAAAACCGAAAGGAACTAGTATAGCTAAGGCGTGTTAAGAACACTGTCGTTAGGAATTTTATTCCTTAGGATTCAACAGCCCTTTAGAGAGTGTCTCTGGAATAGGAACAACATAGGACAATGAGATCAAAGAGGACATAATGATTTTTCTTCTTTTTTCACAACCAGCAAAGGACTAAATTTATAGGAAAACTAAAGCATAACATTTTGGACAAATTAAAAATATAATTGTTGGGATTAAATAAATATGGCTGTTGGGAAAATAACGGCTAAAGAAATTTAATGGAAAATTATGATTGTAACGTTTGAGATTTGAATAGCCAAAAAAAAAACCTAAGTTTTATTGAAATTCACTAAAATTGGAATTTTGGACATTTTCTTGTGCACGCAAGGCTTCCCCTTTTCTCAAGCCTTATACAAGCTCATGAAGGTGTTTTAGTAAATAAACTACAAAAAACTCTTAAACTTTTCCCATGTGGGACAAGGTCATTGAAGAATATGTAAGTGTTTTAAATTTGGTGTTCATTGAACTATGAATAAAAAATAGATGAATAAGATTTAATTTACAAAGTACTAGTGAAGCTTTTAGCTTTTATGAATTAGAGTACTCTTGATTGTAAATTAGGGATCTTACTATCAACACTACACATCACAATTCATATTGCTCAACGTCGTTGTGCACAAATAGGCCATGCATGTGCTTGATTAGTTCATAAGTGCTCTAGAAATTTTGCTAAAAAAATTTCATGGAAGTGGCTCCATTCCACACTTACATATATGATTTCATCAAGTATATACTGGATGGATATGTACCACCCATAAGTAGAGGCGGACCTACAATAGGCCCCCTAAAATTTTGGGAAAAATTTTTTAGATTATGATTTTAACCCATATGATTCAAAGTAAAATCTAATTTTTATACAATCATTTAAGTGATTTGTGCTTTGATTTGCCCCCAATAGAATTTAATTAGGCTATGTTTGGTTCAAAAAATGTTAAGAGGAAGGGACATATGCAGTCTAGCACCATGCACACACCATAGGAAGGAATAATTTTATTAGTGCTAACAAGATTAGCAAGTAATTTGTTATTACCCATATGAATCTTCTTCATGGGATCTCTAATCACAAAGGTTGGGTTACTATCACTGCTAATCTCTAATTGGCTTAAGTTATATTCTACTCGATGTTTCCAAAATCAATTTTCTTCCCAAGGGTTTAGTCAGAGGATCGGCCAAATTCATTTATGACGTTACATAGTCAATGGAAATAATTTCATCTTTCAACAGCTATTTCACAACCTCATGGCTTAGATGAATGTGTCTATTTCTCCCACTAAATGTTTTATTCTTTGCAATCGATATTGTTGCTTGGAAATCACAATGCATAGATATCGAAGGTGTCGACTGCATTCCCAAAGGAATCCATGATAGAAAGTGTTAGTGATATGTTCTAGCCCAGTGGCATATACATTGTCATTATATGTTTATATACATGAGGCATTTATCATTTTATCTTGTTATTTAAATTGTGGTTTAACTTGATAAAATCAGATCCTTGAATAGTTGGCTCCGCTTTATGTCATCAAGTATGTGACTTGATAGTAAAACCTTAAGGCATAAGAACACTATTCTAAATAGTCCATAGTCGATCATTATTGTGGGAATAATAATGAAGTAAGACTATTATGTTTTATGAGAAAAGACCACGTTTTGTTGGTCATGAACATAAAATGTTACTCGGAACATAAATACATGTTAAGTTCATGTTATTGGGTATTGTATGAAATACTACATGGATTATGTCATCGATAATTCTCATTGCAGTAGTGGTGTTCAGTCCTTCGACCCTAAATTCACCATGGATTCCACCATGAGAACTTAGTGTCTTGAGCGTAGCTCAGTGACGTCTTTAAACGGGATGGTATCACATTGGGGCTATGGTTGGGCATCGCATTAAATCGTAACGGAGGAATGTGAGTGATAGTGAAAATTTGTCCGGCGCTCTTAATTAGTGAGATGTCTATTGGCCTCTTGATAAGTGAGGCGAAATGCATGGTACATTAACTTTCGAGATAGAGATTGATAGGAGTTATCAATATCATTTGTTTAGTCGGTCTACTTGAGAATCAGAAAGCGATTAAGTTGTATAAGATGACTTCATCCGTGCTTTGTACTTGTCGAGAGACATCGTGTGACAAAGGACTAATATCATACTATGGTAAGGTTTTTCGAGTCATCGAATTCACTTGATTTGGGTAGTTATAATGTCTTGCTAGGGACCAAATATAACTTGTGGGCTTAGAATATGATTTGGGCCCGCTGCCAACATTAAGTGAACCTATAGGGTCACACATAAGAATGAGATATAATGGGATGTTAGAAAGGCTCTATCTTTAGCCCATGATTAAGCCCAAGCCAAGCAAATTAATAGTTAATGGAATTTGGTTTAAATTCGTTTTAATAAAAGGGTTTGGGAGGCTTGATATAAATATGAGGTTTATCATCTAAAAGTAGGTGGTTCTTTTGAAGTGGGCGTTTTTGAGAGAAAATTCATTTTAGAGTTTTTGGAAGACACTAAGGTGTCTTTGGTTTTGTGGGACAAAGACCTATCATAAGGTGCTAGCACATCCATCCCATCCATTAGTCGTTCGTGTGGATAACTTTAGAGGGCGTTTGCACACTACATCATCTTGGCTCGTTACTGCTGGATCATTTGCAGAAGGAGTTCTGTTTGTGTTTCAACGTGTGTGTGATCAATCAAATCTGCACTAGTCGAAAAGGATTCGATCTACAAGAGGTAAGATATGGATTTCCTTGATTCATTGTTTAGTTTCATCAAATCGCTTGGATACTTATTAATCAATAGGATTGTTACATATTAAGTGTGGCTATTACAAATTCTTATTAATCGATGGGGCTGGTACACAGTAATATTGGAGTAGAATGGTACATTCTGATTGTTCTTGTCCCGATGGGGCTGACACACGTTAATGTTAAACATTAAGATTGGACTGTTACAGATTATTATACATTAAGTAGGATTGTTCCAAATTAATGATGGACTGTTAGATTAAGAGTAATCAGCATTGGTGAATGACCAGAATTATTAGTGTGATTAATGATCAGGAGAAATTTTCAAGCAATAACTCACTCACGCTAGCCTTAAAATTTGTTTATGTGACTAACGCTGCAATTGAAAGACCATATTTATAATTTGATTATGTGCTTAATGTGTTTATATTCAATTTTCATGGTGCATGTCATGACCCTTAGTTCAATGTGATTGACAGGTATTAATTATGGGTTTGTAATTTTTAAAATACGGCCTGCGTGTCGTTAATTTTTATTGACACAACATGTGTGTCTCTTTTTCAGTACTCAGTAGCATACGGCACAACGTGTCGTTGTTTTTATTGACATAACATGTGTGTCTCTTTTATTATTTTAGCATAAAATAGCATACAATTATTACTTGCTTGTAATGAAGAAGAACGAAGAATGGAGGCCCGTTCGTTCTTGGAGACAAGCCCATAAAGCTAAGGTATTGGTAAAAGGTAATCCTACATCTCCATATTGGCTTATGAAGATCACCTTAGGAAATGGGCCATGACATGTCACGTTTACATTTATGCTTATTAATATGCTTGCATGTGATGCATGTATATGTTTATAACGTTTGCCAACAACTTGATAATTTCATCACATAAAATATTAAGTTAAAATATTAAGTCATAAAATGCCTTCCATAATTTAACACTTGTCAATATTTCGATCGTCTTAATATAGTTTTTGCCAAAGCAGGGTGTATTAGGCCATCTTAGGAAGACATAATGGATATTGGTGATATCCATAAGATTGAATATTGTTAGACTTAACTAGGCTATCATCTTGTTTTGGGCTGGGACGTAAAAGGAAGAGTTTTCTACCTAGTTAGCTTAAGTTTAAGTGTTATGCCAAAGCTAGCTTGAATTTAAAGTTTAAGCGATGGATTTTACCCACTAAGAAACTACAAGATTGTTTCTGTGTTAATTAAGAGTTATTAATTTTAGTGGGAGTAGTAAGAAGACCTCATTTATTAAAAGCTTTGCATATTATTTTTTGTATGTGACTAATGGCATCAGAGCAACACATCAACATTTACTCTACGATCGTCGCCCGAAAAGGGAAAAACTTAATGGGACAAACTTCTTGGTAGTGCAATTTGAGGATTGTCCTTAAAAACGAGAGAGGAAGATGTATGTTCTTGATAATGAAATCCTAATGAACCTCACACTAACAATGCCCCACGAGCTGAAAGGATGCTTATATTAAGCATTTGAATGACTACGTGGATGTAACTTGTCTTATGCTTTACAACCATGAACTCGAGCCTTTGAAGCAATTTGAGTGGAGGCATTTGATGTAATGGTGCATCAAGGGAATGTTCAAGAAGCGGCACGTCGAAAAGGTTTACAACCACCAAAGCAATGAATGCATGCAAGATGACTCCTGGCACTTTAGTAAGTGCACATGTGCTACAGATGAAGGGTCTCATCGATCAACTTAATAAGCTTGGTGCTCCCTATTAGTCTTGATTTGGCTACTGATATGATTCTAGGTTCATTACCTGAATCTTATGATCAATTTGTTATGAACTACAATATGCACCATATGGAAAAATCTATTGTTGAGTTACATGGAATGTTAAAGAATGTTAAGGAACCAGACATTCAAAAGACAAATCCCGGTGCTTATGGTTCACAAAGGGAAGGCATGAAAAGAAAAGGAAAGGGCAAAGGCAATAAGGCCAAGAAAGGCAAAACTGAGTCAACTGGGCGAAAGCCAAAAGCGTGAGAGGAGTTTGCTTCTTCTGTAATGAACAATGTCATTGGAAGAGGAATTGTAAGCTCTACTTGGAAGATTTGAAGAAAAAGAAGAGTAGCGAGGGTACCACTTCAAGCATTTATGTTATAGAAGTCAATCTGTCTACTTCTGCTTCATGGGTATTAGATACTAGATGTGGATCTCACATTTGTGTAAATGTGCAGGGCCTGCAAAACAGTAGATCATTGGCTAAAGGCAAAGTGGACCTACGAGTGGGGAATGGAGCAAGAGTTGCTACATTAGCTGTAGGAGTTTATGATTTGACTTTGCCTAGTGGACTTGTTTTCCAATTAAAGAATTGTTATTATGTCTTACTTTCTTTGTGAGCGAAGCATTATTTCAGTTTCTTGTTTAGACGTGGATGGATTTCACTTTATTATTAAGAATAATATTTTTCTCCATCTATAATGCAGACATTTTTTTATGGGAATGCTCATTTATCTAATGGTCTCTACGTTCTAAACTTGGAACAACCCAAGCCTATCTATAACATCGATACTAAGAGGTTGAGTGTCGATGACTTGAATCCAGGCAACCTACTTTGGCATTGTCGTTTGGGCGTGTCGATGAGAAACACATCTTGAAGCTCCATCAAGATGGGCTAATACATTCATTTGACTTAGAGTCATTTGAAACATGTGAATCTTGTTTGCTAGGCAAAATGACCAAGGCTCCTTTTGCTGGACATAGTGAGAGGGGGCTAGTGACTTATTGGGCCTTATACATACAGATGTTTGTGGACTAATAAGCTCAATTGCTAGAGGAGGTTATCAGTACTTCATTACTTTTACCGATGACTTTAGTAGATATGGTTATCGCAATGAGGCGTCAAATCTGAATCATTTGAAAAGTTCAAATTATTCGAGAATGAAGAAATCTGAGAATCGACTTAGAAACAATATCAGAAAACACTTCGATCACGATCGAGTGGTGAAAATTTAAGCGAAATTTAGATGATCATCTTAAGGATTATTAAGGACTCACAACTCACTCCACCTAGAACACCACAATGGAATGGTGTATCGAAAGGAGAAATCGAACTTTATTAGATATGGTTCGATCTATGATGAGTCGAACAGATCTTACAATATCCTTATAGGGATATGCATTAGAGATTGTTGCGTTCTTTTTGAATAGAATTCCATCGAAAGCGGTTAAGAAAACACCATATGAGTTGTGGACATGAAAGCGTCCTGGTTTGTCTTTTCTCAAGATTTGGGGTTGTGAAGTTTATGTAAAGCGTCAGGCTTCTGATAAGCTAGCATCGAAATTTGATAAGTGCTTATTTGTGGGGTATCCAAAGGAAACAAAAGGGGTACTAGCACACATCATTTGAGAACAAAGTGTTTATTACTCGTAATGGAGTCTTTTTGGAAGAGAGTTCATTTCCAAAAGAGTCAGTGGGAGTAAGACATCTCTTGAAGAAGTTGAGAATACAGTTGCTAGAGCCTTCCATGGAAATTCTACAAGACTCACAACCGAGTTGTTGAGTCGATATCTTACACAAGACCTGAAGGTCGGTAGGATTCATCATGAGCGAGATATGGATTTCTCGTAGCGGCGATAAAACCATAGAGGCTTGGTGGTCAGGCTATGAGCCCACAACCTATCATGAGGCAATGATGAGCCCAGATTATGAAAAATGGCTTCAAGCCATGAAGTTTGAGATGCAATCAATGTGTGATAACCAGGTTTGGAATTTGGTTGATCCACCTGAGGGTGCTAAGGTCATTGGTTGTAAATGGGTTCATAAGATCAAACATGATACTTGACCTTGAGTCTCGACTTGTTGCAAGGTTTTCAAACAAACTCGTAGTATTGACTATGATGAGACCTTTTCACTTGTCGTTATGCTTAAAGTCTATTGGGATTCTTCTAACGCTATCATTTGTGTACTTATGATTCTGAGATTTGGAAAATGGATGTCAAAATAGCATTTCTTAATGGAGACTTACTCGAGGATGTGTACGCTGACCTGACCTGAGGGGTTTTGTTGATCCTAAGTATCTAATAAGTTATTGTAAGCTGAATCCATTTATGGATTAAAGCAGGCTTCACGAAGCTGGAATCTTCGTTTTGATGAGGCTGTTAAAAAGTTTGGCTTTATGAAAAATGAAGATGAGCCTAGTGTATACAAAAAGGTTAGTGGGAGTGCAATTGTCTTCTTAGTGTTGTATGTGGACGACATCTTACTCATTGGAAATGACATCCCTACCTTGCAGAGTGTCAATTCTTGGTTGGGGAAATGTTTTCAATAGAAAGACTTAGACGGCTTACTTCATCCCCTAGGCATCAAGATTTTATAGAGATAGATCTCAGCGGTTGTGGGCTGAGTCAAGGGAAGTCGGTACATAGACAAAGTGCTAAAGAGGTTTAGCATCGCAATTCGAGATGTTCTTGCCAATGTCTCATGGCATTAAGCTCGATGGGAATCTCAATGTCCAACCCACGAAGGACAAGAGGGCGCATGGATAAAATCCCGCATGCTTCGGCTATTGGTTTTATCATGTATGCCATGCTTTGCACCCGACACGATGTCTCTACGCCTTAAGCATGACGAATAGATTCGATCGGATCGGGTGAATGTCGGCTGGGTGCAGTCAAGAATATCCTTAAGTACTTGAGAAGAACTAAAGGATATTTTTTATCTATGGTGGGCGAGTAGGCTAGTTATAAGTGGTTATCTGAGATGCTAGTTTCGATCCCGACTTAGATGACTTTTAGAGATCCTGTCGATTTTGTGTTTTGTTTGAATGGAGGTCTTGAGTACGGAGAAGTTCCAAGCAAGACACATTGGCCGACTTCTCTGCGAAGTGAGTACATAGAGCCTCGAGATCACGGCTAAGGAAGCGATTTGGATCAAGAGAATTTCATTTTTAATTTGGGTGTTGTTCTAGCATTACAAACCCGATGGACGTCATTTGACAATAATGAGGTACATTGCTTCCGAGCCAAGGAACCCGAGGATCACATCAGCGATCCAAACACATACTTAGGCGTTTCCACCTCATTTGTGAGATCATTGAGAGAGGAGATGTTAAGATATGTAGATTTCATACTGATGACAATGTTGCTGATCCTTTGACTAAACCTCTTGCACAGTTAAAGCATGATAGTCATACTAGATCGAAAGACATTCGATTTATGCCTGATTGGGCTTAGGGCAAGTGGGAGATTGTTAGTGATATGCTCTAGCCTAGTGACATATACATTGTCATTATATGTTTATATACATGAGGCATTTATCATTTTATCTTGTTATTTAAATTGTGGTTTAACTCGATAAAATAAGATCCTTGAATAGTTAGCTCCGCTTTATGTCATCAAGTATGTGACTTAATAGTAAAACCTTAAGGCATAAGAACACTATTCTAAATAGTCCATAGTCGATCATTATTGTGGGAATAATAATGAAGTAAGATTATTATGTTTTCTGAGAAAAGACCACGTTTTGCTGGTCATGAACATAAGATGTTACTTAGAACATAAATACATGTTAAGTTCATGTTATTGGACTGACTCGCTATGAGAAATACTACATGGATTATGTCATCAATAATTCTCATTGCAGTAGTGGTGTTTGAGTCCTTCGACTTGAATTCACCATGGATTCCTATGAGGAACCCCGTGTCTTGACGTGGCTCGATGAGCGTCTTTAACGTGAGGATGGTAATATGGGCTATGGGTTGGGGCATGCGGTAAATCATGTGGAGGAATGTGAGTGATAGTGAAGGAATTTGTCGATCTTAGTGAGTGAGATGTCTATTGGTCTCTTGATAAGTGAGGCGAAATGCATGGCCGTGTTTGAATGAGATTGATAAAGAGTTATCAATATCATTTTGTTTGATAGTCCCTTGAGAATCGAAAGCTTGATTAAGTTGTATAAAGATGACTTCATCCATGCTGTGTAATCGAGGACATCGTGTGATAAAGGATAATATCATACTATGGTAAGGTTTTTCGAGTCATCGAATTCACTTGATTTGGGTAGTTATAATGTCTTGCTAGAGACCAATTATAACTTGTGGGCTTCGAATATGATTTGGGCCCGCTGCCAACATTGAGTGAACCTATAGGGTTCACACATAAGAATGAGATATAATGGGATGTTAGAAAGGCTCTCTCTTTAGCCCATGATTAAGCCCAAGCCCAAGCCTAAGCCCAAGCCCAAGCCTAAGCTCATTAATAGTTAATGGAATTTGGTTTAAATTCGTTTTAATAAAAGGGTTTGGGAGGCTTGATATAAATATGGGGTTTATCATTTAAAAGTAGGTGGTTCTTTTGAAGTGGGCGTTTTGAGAGAGGAGTGCTATAGTTTTGGAGAGGCACTAAGGTGTCTTTTGGTTTTGTGGAGACGAGACATCATGGAGTGCTAGCACATTCATCCCATCCATTAGTCGTTCGTGTGGATACCTTTAGAGGACGTTTGCACACTGCACCGTCTTGGCTCGTTGTTGTTGGATGGCGTTTCGAGGAAGGAGGTTACATTTGTGTGTTTCGATTATTATTGACGTGATCGGCAAATGCGCACTAGTCGAAAGGATTCGGTCTACAAGAGGTAAGATATGGATTTCCTTGATTCATTGTTTAGTTTCATCAAACGGCGGATCACGATGCGGTTCAACGTTAAATTTTTATTTTAAGCTGCGTGTTCTTATTCGCGGATTCAGCGAGTTTGCTAACCACTCGACTTCTTTACCATGATTTAAGAGCTATAAACTCTGATTCCATGGTAGAAGTAGCGATAAGAGTTTGTTTAGATGATTTCCAACCAACAGAACCACCTCCTAAAGTAAAAATATAACCACTTGTGAATTTTATCTCATATGAATCTGAGATTCAATTAGCATTATTGCATCCTTCTAACACAACGGAAAATCCACTATATAGGATAGCATAGTTCCTGGTACATCTCAAATATTTCATTAGTCTAGTTAATGCATTCTAGTGATCATTATTGGGATTATGTGTATATATGCTCAATCTATGCACTACATACGCTATGTCAAGTTTAGAAAAGTTCATCATGCATCAGACTTCCAATAATCTGAGCATACTCAGATTGACCTACAAGATCACCTCGATTTTTCATTAAATAGGTGTTAGTATCATAAGGAGTACTCACAAGTTTGGCATCGAAATGTCCAAACCTCTTGAGTATTTTCTCAACATAATGTTCTTGTGATAGCATTATACTATGACTCATCCTTATGATTTTTACATCCAAAATTACCTTAATTAGTTTCACCTATATCCTTCATGTCAAACTGTGAAGCTAGATTTCTCTTAGTACTATGTACCACATCGAGGCTAGTGCCAAAAATCAACATATCATCCACATACAATGCAATGACTATACATTGTCTATCTATACGCTTTGTATACACACATTTATTCACTTCAATAGATAAAAACTCATTATTCAACAAAGCATTATCAAATTTTTCATGCCACTATTTAGGTGCTTGTTTCAAACCATATAAAGACTTGTAGAATTGGCAAACTTTATGTTCTTATCCTTGTATAATACACTCTTCAGGATGTAACATGTACATTTTTTCCTTTAAGTCTCCATTTAAAAACTCGGTTTTAACATCTATTTGATGGATAAAAAGTTTATGAGTAGAAACTAAAACAATCAATATACGAATGGAAGAAACCCTAGTAACACAAGCAAAAGTATCAAAATAGTCAATATTTTGTTTTTAAGAAAATCCTTTGGCTACTAACTTAACTTTATACTTTTCAATAAAACCATTTGGAAAATATTTTCTTTTGAAAATCCATTTGTAACCCATAAGTTTTGCTCCTAAAGGTAAATTGACTAACTCCCAATTTTTATTTATTTTTAAATAGAATCAAACTCAATTGTAATAGCTGCTTTCCAAAGCAATGCTTCAGGGGAAGAAATAGCTTTAGAATAAGAAGACGATTAATTTTCAATCAAATAAGTATAGAAATCATCTCCAAAAGAAAATTTTTTTCTTTGTCTCTTACTCCTTCTCAATTCACTATCTGAGTTTTGCATATCATCCACAATAGTGGGCACATGTTCATCATATGAGTTTTCTACATCATTCTCTATTGAGGGTGTACGAGAAATTTTCTCAAAAAGTGGAAAAAAGTGTTAAAAAAAACTTAGCATTTTTTGTCTTAATAATAGTATTGCACTCTAGAACATCAATTTTCAAAATAAGAAATCTATAGGCAACATTATTGCTAGCATAACTAATAAAATGCAATCAGAAGTCTTTGATCCTATTTTTCTCTTTTTAGGATCAAGTAAAATAACCTTGGCAAGACACCCACACACTTTTAAATATTTCAGGTTAGGTGCATGACCTTTCCATACCTCATAAGGTGTCTTATCAGTTTTCTTGTATAAAATTCTATTATGTAGATAACATGTAGATAATATAGCTTCATCCCATAAGTTATCGAGAGCGGAAGCACTAATAAGCAGAGAATTCATCGTCTCTTTATGAGTCCTATTCTTTCTTTCAACAACGACATTTGATTCAGGTGAATAGGGAGTAGTAACTTCATGAATTATTCCTTCATTTTCATAAAAATCATTTAGTGGAATATACTCATCACCTCTATCAAATCTAATCCTTTTGATTTTCATATCAAGTTGATTTTCTACCTCAATTTTATAAATTAAGAACATCTCAAAAGCCTCATCTTTATTTGTAAGCAAGTAAACTTTAGTTAACCTAGAAAAATCATCAATAGAGTTCACATAAAATTTCTTACCTCCTCTAGTCATAGTTTGTTTCAGATATCCTAGATTTGTATGAATCAATTATAGTAATTTAGTTTCTCTAGATATAGATCCACATGAATTTTTAGTCAGTTTAGATGTGGCACATATTTGACATTTGTTTAACCATGAGAAAACAATATTATTTAGAAGGCCTAGAAATTGTATCTTCTTAATATATCCACTATTAACATGTCCTAATCTAGCATGCCATATATCATACGAATCAATCAAGTAAGCAAAAAAAGAACCATGTGCACTCATAATTTCAACAACATTGAGTACAAAGAGCCCTTGAGAACAATACCCTTTGCCCATTAAGACATTATTCTTTGTCATTACAATCCTATTAGATTCAAATGACACTTTAACCCATACTTTTCCCAATAGAGCAACAAAAATCAAGATTGCTCTAATATTGCACCTCATTCGAGGCCAATATCTTTCTCGAAGTGAGCTTTAGTACGACTTTGTCTTTTCCTAAACTTAAGTAGTGTGAGAGTCACCAAGGTAGACAACTTTTTCATCATCCCCTACTAGAGTGTAAGAGGCAAAAGCATTTTTTTTTCACAAATATGTCTTGTTTCACCAGAGTGTACCACCCAATTATTGTAATAGCAACAACAATTATTACGTCATCTCCTTCGACCAAGTTGGCTTTAGGAGGATTTCCACAACTTCTATTTTTTTACTCTGTTTCTACATTGAGGTGTGTGCTGTCTTGGTTTGCTATAAACATAGCAAGAGCCTTTCTTTTTCAAAGTATTAAGGTTAGAAACTTTGGGTTTGTTATCAGAGTTTTGAGACTTATGGTTGTATCTTTTGGGGTTGGTTTGCACCATATTCACCTTTGAGGTCATTTGCTTTGCTTTGGTTGCCTTTTGTTCTTTGTGATTTGTTTCTTCAATGATGATATGAGAAATATCGGGTGGAGACAATTGCTTCTACTTGTATTTTAACTGTTGCTTGTAGTCACTCCTTGAGTCAAGCAATTTCTCAATCAATAGTCTAGCTACAAATTGTTTGGCCAGATCTATCTTTTCAGCCCTTAATTCCTCCCGTAATTTGTGGTACTTATTGATTTGGAGCTTGATGTCCTTGTTATCTACCATCTCCTACTTGTAGTAGTTTCCAACCACAAACTTTTTCTTAGCAATGTATTTAGTCACAATTGACTCCCATATAACCTTTTCTTCCTTATAGGCACAATAGGCATCAAATAATTCATTAGATAAGGTAGTCGAAATTGCATGAAAAAAAAAAAAAAAACCTTATTTGCGTGCACTCAAGCCTCTACGTTAACACACAGGTTTTGACATCACCCATGCGACTTCATGCATGTCTAGGGTGGAATGTATATCCTCTTGCCATCTCTTGAAGTTTGGGCCACCAAAAACCTCAATCTTAGAGATGTCAAGTGTAAAACCTCGGGAAAATTAGAAATTTTCAACAATGGAAAAATGATAATAATAATAATAAAAATAAATTGCCATAATGGTTGGGAAGCTAGAAATTCTCTAGATCTCGGATGATGAAGCAATTTGCTCAAGATTAAACCGTCTTGCGAAATCCCTAGTGACCCATATTTTTCATCAAATTCTAAGACAATGTCGCGAAATATTTTACGATTTTTACGGGTGATAAGTCGCGGTGACTCAAAAGGGGCAGATTTTTTACGAAAAT
This sequence comes from Tetrastigma voinierianum, assembly GCA_016808115.1. Taxonomy (NCBI): domain Eukaryota; kingdom Viridiplantae; phylum Streptophyta; class Magnoliopsida; order Vitales; family Vitaceae; genus Tetrastigma; species Tetrastigma voinierianum. Next base: position 60,734 of record JAEQBH010001551.1, read on the forward strand.
CTCGGAAGTCAGGAAATGGCTTGGGCTAAGTTCATTTAAAATAAATTGAACTGAAAAGAAATAAATTGTTTCGGAACAGAAACGAACCCGAATGAGATATGGACACATGGCACAATGTGAGCCATGTATCCGAATTAAAAAAAAAAGGATAAAAGAAGGAAAGTCAAAAGAAAAAAAAGGGGGAACATACGAAGAGTGAGAGCGAGAAAGAGGAAGAGAGAAAAAGGAAAAATGAGTTTTTCGCTTCTCTTTAAGATCTACGGAAATCAGGCCGTCGGTTTTCGTCGAAGCGAGAAGAAAAGTTGATCCACGCATCAAGAGCTACGCGTGGGTACCAAAATCTTGGAGTTTCATCAAACTCCACGGTAGGGAATTTTCCTACTTGGGCTTGGGTTTTCAGCAGGAATTAGGTGAGATACCGTAAATTTCAGTCCCAAATTTTTGGAGTGCGAGTGTAGAGGCCACAGGAATTTCAAGGCTTGTTCGGACGATCCGAGGCTTCAAGGCCCACCGAGGCTGTTTTCGGACATTTCGGACAAGATTTTCGAAAGCGTTTCGGCTTTGATCTCGGTGTGTTGAATTTGGTTTTTAATCACCGGGGCCCGATGTCTTCGAGTTTTGTTGAGTTTTTCAATATCACGGTAATTTGTTGATGAATGGAACCAAAAATGGTTCATGGCCATGAAGGCCAAGGAAGGTGCCACAACATGTGAATCCAGAGATTTGGGCCATTTTGTGTGTTATTGTTGGAAAAAAATAAATAACATGTTACTGTGTGGAAAAATCATGTTAATATGTGCTTACGTGATGTATTAACATGGAAATGGTGATGAATGGAAATTATATGTAAGAAATATAATTATCCAGAATTTATAAATGTTGCATATATACATAGCATGAAATGGCATGATTTCATTTCATATGCACGGTCACATCGCGTCGAGTCGGGTGTGTGTGCATGGTGTTTGTTATTCACCATTCTTGGTAAATGTTTGGTGAGCTTAGAAATGGTGCAACGTCCAAAATCGAGACTCACGGTTGTGTAAAACAATAATAATACTAAATCATGTGTGTTTTGGTGAAGCAAGATGGGGCAGATCCCCCTAGGGTGAAAGACCTAAATTTTATTCTTGGTCAGACGTATGTATCCAGCGATGAAAGTTCGCAAAAGTGTCGGAAGGCGTGCGAAGCCTACGGTGAGACCCCGAAAATTCGCAACCCAAATAAACACATGAGATTTGATAAATAAAAAATAAATATCGGAGGGTTGTCCAATAGTTTAAGTCATTGGGTGAAACACCAATGACTGGTTTTCACACTTGGCATTGCAGGTGTGAGAGAGTCAGTCGAGACTCGAGTTGTGGGCATGAGGAGTCTCATCTTATGCATGACACATAATATTCCATATAGGATTGCATTATTTATATGGAACGTGATTGGACGTTTTCATGGTTGTCATTGCATGTGCATTTTAGGTGGGGAGTAACCCTTGTAGGAGAATTTTTCTACTGGGCATTTCTCACCTCGTTGTGGGACCTTTTTTCGATTACGAGGGGGTGTACGAGGGAGAAGCGACGCTCAGACGAGGCCGTGATTATGAAAAAGGCCGATGTGGCCTTGATGTGCAACTGAGTAACATTTTTGTAAAAATATTTTTGTATAGGAGAATTGTGGCAATTCTTTGGGACTATTGTCTAAATAATTCGAGATATGTAATTATGTTACAGAATTTGTAGTGATCTCTTGGACTCTTGAGTTTTGTGTCATTATTTTATTTCATATTTTAGATTTAAATGTGAAGGAATGAGTCCCGGTAAAGGGATGTATATTGGGGATATGAACAGATAGACCCTGTGGGGTCAATACTACTTCTGTTGAAACCCTGGATGGGTTATAATTATATTGTTATACAGGTTATATGTTGGGTAGAGCTCCCCGAACAAAAGAGACTCTGTGCGATTTTTGTGAAAATATGGATCTCGATAAATGGGACACAACAGCGTGGTATCGGGTCACCTGAAATTCACAGGAATTCCACGGGTTTACGAGTTGTCAATGATACCCCCGAATTTGGGACGTCACAGCTTGGTATCAGAGCTTAAGTAAACGATTACCTAGGGAGCTTGAATGTGGGTATCCATAAGTATGGTCTTGATATTAGCTCGTCTCAGCTAGGTATCAAGAGTCTAGGTACACGAGTATCGAGGGTTGATGGGTATGGGTCTAGATCATGCATTGTTGTGTGTTACGTGTTCTGTGCTTAACATGCTATGTGATATGCGTGGTGATTTTCATGAATAATATACATGGTAGATTGTATATGGAACACTAGGGTTAGAAAACATAACCTTAGGGGTTCGGAAAACAAAATGAACATGATAGTTCGGGAACTGATTTGTATTAGTGGTTGGCATTATGCACCACTAAGGAAAAAAAGATGAATGGTGTAGTTCATGATGTTAAATTCTATTAGTGGTTGGCACGTACACTATAGGTAGACTAAGATAGAAATTTGAGAACTCTATTGCTATCTGACACGTGTAGAAAGCCTAGGGCGGGTGGGCGAGATAACCCACGACCAGGCTTTGGAACTAACAAACCTTCATAGAGGCGTTGTTGCTAAGGCGCTGCCCTTATGCGGGTAGGTGTTAACATACCTTATGTCCTTGCAATTGGTGCGGAGAGGTGGGGAACAAGGGGGACCGAGTAACCCCGGGGTTTGAGGGCACATCATCCTCCGGAACATACATGGGAGGAGGGACTCGATAGTCGGGACAACCTTAGCCGTTGGAAGAGGAGTAGATGACACACGGAGCGTCTAGGATATGGGTGCTAGTCTTGGAGAGACGACCTTCGAGTCGGTACTTCGGGACTGGGACATGTTTACGTTGTGATGCCGCAGAGACTAAGCACAGTAGATCGGTCGATATGGGTACATTTCAGCTCTCACACTTCTCGATAGAGTGTTGTTTAAATTTGGGTGCATCACATTCTTTTGTTGCAGCATCTAGTGTGGATGTTTTGGGCTCAGAGGTGGAGACCTTGGATGAGCCATTACATGTGAGTTCTCCCCTAGCGACTAGGTTGAGGATTTATCAGATATGTTGGGATTGTGAGTTAGAGATCTTAGGGATTCTTCTCACGATGGACCTTCAGGTAATGGACATATCAAATTTTGATGTCATTCTTGGCATGGATTAGTTGGCGACACACCGGGTAGTCATTGATTGTGATAGTAAGAGGATTACTACCTACACACGGGACGGTATCTGTGTGACTTTTCAAGGGGAGAAGCATGATGTTTTGCCCCGGACCATGCCACAAACCCCCTAAATTGGGTGAATGATTGATGGGTTAGCTAGCAAGCCTTACCTAAAGGATGAGGGAGGCAGGATTTAGACCACCTCGGGTGGTTTGCAGTATGAGGACCTTTTTCTGAATAGCTAATCGGGATTACCTCCATACGGGGATGTGGACTTTATGTCATTAGGTTACACCACAGTATTAAGCCCATTTCTGTATTATAAAATGGCACCGGTTGAGTTGCATGAACTCAAGGTCAAGCTGCCGAGAGTATTTGGATAAGGGTTTTATTAGAATGTAAGGCACTTCACCATATGGGCGCTCGGTTTGTTGCTAAGAAGAAGGACAAGACTCTTCGACGTACGTATCTTTATCAGCTTGAGTTAAATAAGTTCTGATCAAGAATCGGTATCCATTACCGAGGATTGAGGATTTGTTTTATTAGTTGAAAGGGGCGCGAGTCTACTCCAAGATAGACCGGTTGGTTATCATCGGAGTTGAGTTAGGAGGCGATATCCCTAAAGACAACGTTTGGGGGCGGTATGGGCATTTCGAGTTCACGGTAAGCCTTTAGGGTTGGCAGATGCTCCAGGCATTCATGGATCTCATCGTAGGGTATTCCAGCCTACGCCGGTCCCGATTTTGTGGTCTTTGTTGGCGACAATTTGATCTATACGATCTGAGGCTGACATAGAAAGTCTTCTGGATTGTTGTCAGGGCACTCGGGGACCATCCGATTGTATGCAGGATTCGATAAATGTGAATTTTGGCTTGTCGAGGGGTGGGTACAGGACACGCATCGTGTTGACCGAGGTGTGTCAGTAGACTCTAAGAAGGTTGAGGTTGTTATGAGTTGGGAGAGGTCGAAGTCAATTTTCAAGATACGCAGTTTCTTGGGACTAGCGGGGTACTATAGGAGGTTCATTAAGGATTTCTCCTGGCTGCCAGCACCTATGACTAGATTGACCCGGAAGGGGGTCAAGTTTGAGTGGGATGACCTGTGAAGGCATTCAAGAGGAACAGAAAGGAGGTTACTAAATCCTATTACATTAGTCCCGAGCAGGAGACAGGAGATACCTGATATCTTGCCGATGCCTCTAGGGACGATTTGGGATGTGTCTTGATGCGATTGGAGGTGATAAAGCGTTTAGTAGTGTGTATATAAAATTATGTAGAAAAATATAAAGGCGCCTATTCCGGCGCAGGTATCGCTTGTCAAGTAATAAAGTGTACTAAGATACGGATATCGATCCTGGGGAAAATGGGGATGCTAAGTACAAAAAATTATAGCCTTCTCTAATATCAAACTAATTGTGATAGTAAGCGAATTTAAACTAAACTAATGAAATTTCTAAATCTAACTAATGAAGATCGCGATAAGAAACCAAATTATAATTCAGGTACTTGGTGCAATCGGACAATCCTCTTAGATCTAAGTCAAAATTCTACTCTATTGTTTCGTGAAAATGCTTTCCAGTGACTCTGTCTAATTTAGTGCCTCAGCCTCTCTGAGGTGGAATCTTTACCAAGCTAACACTAAGTCTTTGCCTCTATTCAAGCCCCAAGCATTAGAGCCTGCTGGATCCAAAGTCTCACACGCCTCCCCTAATTACCGTGATTTCTACACTACCGGGCTAATTAGGTTGATTCATCTATGTCTAGTTCTTTGCTCCTTCTCGGATCTTGCGAAGAACCACTCCTGCATTGAGATTAGCGAAATCAATATGCTAAATAGGGCAAGTATAAATCAATGAGGTGCATTCACAGCGAGAAACAATAGAAAACGGAACATTAACAAATGTAGATATAAAAAGCTCATGTTCAATACACAACCAAAACCCTAGATTCTGAATTTAAAGCATGATAGAGGAGTTTGATACATCATAAACTTGGGATAAACATGAGAAAAGAGGAAGAAGAAACTATAATGATCAAATGATGGTGAGTCTCGGATTTTCGCTCCACAAATCTCATGATCTTGCTTCTCCCAAATCTTCAAAAGCGGCTCCCAACCTCCTCCTTGGTCCCAAAGTGTGGAATGAAGTCCCGCCTCGAGCCACTAGCCGCATAAAATCGTCTCTTTCGGGTTGGGCTTAAAACCCTCCATTTTGAAAAGATCTCAAAATGGGCTAAAAATCCACCCAAAGAGCGACCCCGAGCGATGCGTCGTTTGGCAACGTCGCGGCGTCGTTTACGCGACTCTGCGACGTCGCGACGTTGGTTCTCAAATCATGGCCGTTATCTCTGATCTGTTTTTTGCTCCAACCGTAGGCCATCACTTTGTCATCTCGAACTCAGTTTCAGGTGTTCTTGAGTGCCGTTGGAACTCTTGAAGTGGGAATCCATACATATATGTCTTGATGCAATATGAGCTCATATGATATCTGAACACTTCAAAAATACGGTAGCCTCTCTGGCAGAGGTCTTGAAATGTTCTTTGATTTCTTGAGTTTTGGAACACATAGCTTCTTTGTTCGAACTCCAATTTTTGTGTTCTTGGTATCCCTAAGATCTTCAGTGTGAAATCCATCTATATATATAACTGATCTAATAGGAGCTCATATGATGTTAAGAAATGTAAGGTCAGTAGCCTCTCATGTTGCTTTTGTAGCCAGTTTTCATAATTTTGCAATTCCACGAATGGATGACGATCATAGGAGTGAACTTTTAGAGCATTAGGGCACTTATTTAACATAAAACACAAGAAAAACTAACTAAAGCATAGGGATAAAATGGTAGCTTTAAGATACTCATCACCCCCAAACTTAAATTCACTTTACAAAAGCAGAGACCCGATCAAAAACAAAACAAGTGAAAATGACATGAACTAAAAATAATGAGATGAGTATGATAACATGATTTCAAATGGAAAGTCACTATGAACACAATTGCAGTATTAGCCTTTCTAATAAATTTAGGATCCTTAAACTTTTAAACTTTCTAAGGAACATGGCAAAAGCAAGAATGTGAGCAATCAACCCCAGTCATGATGACCTTTCCCAAGAAACTAGTGTGAGTGATATGATCTTGATTAATATGTAAGGTCCTAACACCCCAAACTTAAGCTCAACTCACTATTGGAAAAGCTAACTAAGAAGTAAATAAGAGAAGCAGCACCCTTTTTATTCATGCGAAATGCTTAAAAATTTCTAAATACAAAAATGGCAAGGAGAACCTAGTGCCAGTTTTAGATGAGTGTTCTATGCAACGAGGATCCATTGGTGACTCCCACGGTTAGTTAAGAGACTTTTGGGCATTAAATTCCCTTTGAAACTTCACCCGAACACTCAGCAAACTCAAGGCTAAGTTGTGGGAAGGATCCATCTTCTGTCCCATGGCGAGGCGGTGTAGAGTCAATGACTCCGGCAGGTTAGGCAGGGCATTAGGCTTTGAAAGGCCTTGAATTTGTGCGGGATTAGATTAGTTGATCCACTTATTTAATTCACAAGCCTATTTTTTGACTTTTTTTTTCTTTTTCTTTCTTCTTTTTCACTTTTTCTATTGTTTTGTTTTTCTCTTTTTGGTTGGGGCTCAGTGCTGACCTGCGATTGGGTGTCCCATCACTTAGATCGTTAGAATCCCCGAGGTTAGTTGAATTCCTGAGGCAAGTTCGGGACCAAGGTATACAAGGGAGACCAAAGTGTGTGTGTGATAGATTCCATGCAGAAATAGCTATAAACCTGAGGAGGTGGCTAAGCTAAGTCACCCCATACCAGTATAAACACCACCAAATTCCAAATCATTTAAAAACCTAAGGGTCAATCCACTTTGCACTTGCCATTTTCCAAATATTTGTGTTCAAAGACCTTCTACAAGCCAACAAGGCATCAAACTCACTCATATGAGACATGAAACAAACAAAAGAAGAAGAAAAACTCATACAAACAACCTAAATAAATAAAGGAATAACTAAAATAGGTAGGAGATACAAAAGTTGGATTTTGAAAAAAATAAAATAAATTAGAATTCACCCCAAACTGAATTAAACATTGTTATATTGAAACAAAAACAGGAGAAATGGATAATGAGTACTCTAGTTGATCAAGTCAGAGTTTATAGATGATATAAAACTCGCTTTGGAGAACAAAGGTGTTAAGAGGGGTTAGACTTTAATCGAATGAAGGGGTGCTTGAATATGGTTTCCTCTTTGGTTCTTTAAGCCACAGGAGTGTGAACTTCAAGCTTTCAACCTTTTAGCTTCCAAAACCAGATTTGAATCCCCAAAAACCTAAAATTAAAAACTAAAACACAGAAAAACAAAATCAAGCACGAAAATTTATTAAAAAACTCCAAAACCTTTTTGAAATAGAAAAAAGGAAAGAAAACTTTTAAGCATTTTGCCTCCAAGGGAGAAGCTCCGTTTTCGAGTCCAACAGACTCTACCAATACGGATGGAGTTTGGTGTTTCTTACCTCCATCCTTCTCTAAGAGCGATAGTTGTGCTCAATCATAACTTGAGCACATAATCTTCACAATCTTATTATTTTTGATTTTCTATTTTTAAATTTTTATTTACAATGGTTCCTCTCAATTATTCGTTCAAGTGAATGATGTACTCATCCACCTATAAATATGGGATCGTCTACTCATTTTTCAATTCTTCATGCATCTCACCCCATAAAGTCATCTCAGGAAAGTCTCTCTTCCTCTTTTACGCTTTTCATGATTACAGAAGTTGACTCTTTCCTCTTTTTCAACTAAATATTTGAGTTTCTGCATCATCATCCTCCACCTTTTATTCTCAAGTTCTTTATTTACCTCCTTGAGTGATTTCTTCATTATAGCTCAGTTTCTTCTTACGTATTCACTCCAGAGTAGATGGCGAACTCTCATATTTATCCTTCCAAAGGACATTGTAGCCATATTCTCTACTTGTTCATTCATATATTTTGCCACTAGTTCTTCTATATCTCATACTCTCATCTTTAGGTTGTTCTTTCTCAAATGTAGGATTAGGTACAGAAGTGGCCATTGGAGCCATCTCTTCTTTCAAGCTATCGAGATGGTGTATGCTGAATTTGAACATTAGCCCTTGTCAATTCCATGGGGTGAACTTGAAGATATAACACATTCGCATGAACTCTTTTCATTTCAATTAATGCTGCCTCTAACTTTGTCATTCTCTCATGTGGAGGTTGACTTATCTCATTTGGATTAAAAAACTGAGGCAACCCAACTTGAGAGTGATCCATTTCATCCATTGATCTTGAAATTCAGGTTGTGCCATGGTAAATGCAGCTTGAGTTCTTCTTAATTCATCCATAGCTTCTTCTAGGCTTGATCTTTGGACTTGTGGAGTGCGGAATGGGTATAGCTTGTATTCCATGAGGTGTTTGGGTGGTAGCTCCATCTAAAATTATGATTGCTCCAGAGTATGGGGTGCCTCCATATTGGGCATAATCCGTCAATCCATTGTTGCCACCTTGACTTAGCCTTGAGTTGTCAATCTTCTTTGATGCTCATCGACGATTCATCTTGCATTCTTAGTTCTTTGCTCAAGGTGAGCCAATGCATTTATAAACCTCGGTAATCTGGATCCGTATGATTTTAACCTGAAAATTTATGCAAAAGAAAGCAAAAGTATCAAAAACTCAAAAACCACACAAATATAAACACAAAAATGTTGAAGTATTAAAGAAACGCCGTATTGATATTAGCATAAAACACCGTTTTCCGACAGGCGCCAAAAACTTGATAAGCGTTTAGTGAGTGTGTATATAAAATTATGTAGAAAAATATAAAAGGCGCCTATTCCGCCTTGAGAAGTATCGCTTGTCAAGTAATCATGTGGTGTACTAAGTACGGATATCGATCCACAGGGAAAATGGGGATGCTAAGTAAAAAAATTATAATACTTCTCTAATATCCAAACTAACAATTATGATAGTAAAACAGAATTTAAACTAAACTAATGAAATTTCTAAATCTAACTAATGAAGATCGCAACTAAGGGAAACCAAGAGATTATAAATCTTTCTAGGGTACTTGCAATCGGACAATCCTCTTAGATCTAAGTCAAAATTCTACCTATTGTTTCATGAAAATGCTTTCCAAGGCTACCGTCTAATTTAATTATTAGCCTCTCTCGAGGTCAAATAACTCACCAACTAACACTAGGTCTTTTGTTTCTCGCCAACCCCAAGCATTAGAGATGCTTTAAGATCCAAAGTCTCACACGCCTCCTAATTACCGATAATTTCTACACTACCAAAGTTAATTAGGTTGATCTATCTATGTCTAGTTCTTTACTCCCTTCTCGATCTCGTAAAGAACCACTCACCACATTGAGATTAAATTTAAATCAATATGTAAATAGAACCAAGTATAAATCAATAGAGGTGCATTCACAAGAAACAATAGAAAACGAAACATTAACAAATAGATATAAAGCTCATGTTCAATACAACCAAAAAACCCTGGGATTCATGAATCAAAGCATGATAGAGGTTTGATACATCATAAACTTAGGATAAAACATGAGAAAAGAGAAAGAAAAAACTCTAATGATCAAAATGATGATGATTCTTGGATTTTCTTCCACAAATCTCATGATCTTCTCCAAAATCTTCATAAACAACTCCCAACCTTCTCTTTGGTCCACAAAGTGTGGACAAAGTCCCCTTCTCCGAGCCCTAGCGCTCCCTCACGCCTCTCTGGCCTGGGCTTAAAACCTTCCATTTTGGGCTAAAATGGGCTAAAATCCACCCAAACCGAGCCCCCGAACGTCGCGACATCGTTCGGGCAACATCGCGACACCGTTCAAGCAGCCCCGCAACGTCGCGACGTTACCTCACGCGTCGCGACGTTGCCGCAAATACCCCCGTTTTTGCTCCAACTCGTAAGGCCATCACTTGTCATACGAACTCCGATTTGTGCTCTGGTACCGTTTGAAAGTTCTTTTGAAGTAGAATCCATACATATATTTCTTTGATTCAACAGAGCTCATAGATATCTGAACACTTCAAAATACAGTAGCCTCCTGCTGAAGGTGCTGAAATGTTTGCTGATTTTCTTCAAGCTTTGAACTTGTGATAACTTCTTGTTCGAACTCCACTCTTGTGTTCTTGGTATCCCTAGAAAGATCTTGAAGTGTAGAATCCATACATATGGCTTGATGCAATAGGAGCTCATATGATGTCTGAAAATGTCAAAATTCAAAAGAGCCTCCCGTTGCTTTGTAGCGCTTGTCCACCACTTTGCACAATTCCACCAAATGGATGACTCCGATCATGGGAGTGAACTTTTTAGAGCATTAGGGCACTTATTTAACATAAAAACACAAGAAAAACTAACTAAAGTATAGGGGATAAAATGAAAGATTTAAGTATACTATCAGATGGCCAGAGATTTTGGCGGTTCCGCATAAATTTAAAGAATCAAGTGAGAGCAGATCATCTCTACACATGACCTGGAGTTAGCCATTGTCTTTGCCTTACAGATTTGGCGCCACTACTTGTATGGTGAGAAATTTGAAGTATTTTTAGACCACAAGAGTCTGAAGTATATTTTCACACAACGGGACCTCAACATGAGGCAACGCAGATGGATAGAGTATATGGAGGATTATGACTTCACGTTGCATTACCATCCTGGTAAGACAATTGTAGTGGTTGATGCACTCAATCGAAAGTCACAGGGAGTATTGGCTAGTGTAGTTTCCCGAGAGTGGCAGATGCTCGAGACTGTGGGGATGCTTGACTCCAGATACAAAGGATCAAAGCTCAGTGGAGCGTTAGGAGTCGGTGGCTACGCCATCCCCTGAGTATAGTGATTGAGTCCTGTAAGGCATGTAGGATAATGTCCATAAAGGATCGGGTACAAAAGGTGTACTGCACTACGCCGGGCCATCCGCACGATGGTAGTCTTCGGTATATGATCGGGTCAGGGTTCCCCCAGTTGACCCTCTTTGAAAGATGAGATCCTTAAGAAATTCCACGCTTTCTCATTTTACATCCGTGTGGACGAAGACGCATTGCGGATCTTCGGCCGCCGCGATTATCGAGCCGGATGAAGCAACACGCGAGATTTCGTCGACGGTGTCTCACGCGGTCGTAAGAAGTAAAAAGCCGAGCATCATGCCGCCAGGCTATCAATCATCGAGCCAGCCGAGGAAGTGGAGCATGTCAATGATGGTCCTTGTGACCCACTTGCCACGGACACCGCAGAGGCATGATGCGATATGGGTGATAGTGGACTGGCTCACTAAGTTGGCACATCTTCTAGCAGTGCGAATGACCTTCACACTGGAGGAATTATGCTGGTTGTATATTCGAGGGATTATCCGGGTACATGGAGTACCAGTGTCCATAGTATCGGACAGAGATCCCAGATTACGGTATACTTTTGGAATAGTTTCTAGAAGGCCATGGGGACGGAGTGGATGATGAGCACCGCTTTTTCATCCATAGACTGATAGTCAGTCGGAGAGGGCCACACAGGTTTTAGAGGACATGCTACGAGCATGTGTCATGGATCTTAAGGGTAGCTGGGAGGAGCACTTACCCTTAGTGGAATTCGCCTACAACAATAGTTATTAGGCTAGTATACAAATGGCACCCTATGAGGCTTTATATGGGAGGCCATGTCGATCCCCGATTTGTTGGACAGAGGAGGGAGAGAGTTCCATCACTGGTTTGGATCTGATTAGAGACACCTCTAAGAAGGTGAATTTGATTAAAAGCCCCACGCCGTTTCCGTAGAAGAGCTATTGCCGATGCATGACATCAACCTTTGGAGTTCGAGGTGTGTGATCACATCGTCTTGAAGGTGATGCCTAAGAGAGAAGTGGTTAGATCTTGAAGCAAAGGGAAGCATCGAGGCATATTGGGCCTTCGAGGTAAATTCTCCGAGAGGGTGAGCACAATTTCATATCGATCAGAGCTACCACCGAGTTTATCAGGTGTCCATAAGGTGTTCCACGCCTCCATACCCGAAGTATACCCGTGATCCAAATTTCATGTAGTAATTGGGGATGACATCATGATACTGGTGTGACCTTCAAGGAGGGACTAGTGCATATCTTGGATAGCCGAGCTCAGGTTTTGCGTCGTAAGACCGTGGGACTAGTGAAAGTGTTGTGGAAACACCAAGTGGAAAAGGCAACTTGAGAACGAAAAGAAAAGTTGATCCCCGCATCGAGAGCTACGCATGGGTACCAAAATCTTTGAGTTTCGTCAAACTTCACGAGGTAGGGAATTTTCCTACTTAAGTTATTTATAGCCTAAAGGCTACGAATGGCTTATGGTTTTCTAGATCGAATTTCTAACCCCAAAATTCTTGGACCGGGAAAGGGAATTTTTAGGAATTTTCGGACTGTTTCGACAAACTCGGGATGAATTTTTGGGATTGTTTTCAAACAGTTCAGACAGGATTTTCGGGACTATTTTCGGGCAGTCTCGGACTGTGTTGAGAATTTGTTTTAATCTTGGGACTTATGTCTTCGGATTTTGTTGAGTTTTTCGGTATCATTGTAATTTGTTGATGAATGGAACCAAAAATGGTTCATGGTCGTGAAGGGACCGAGAGGTACCTTGTTTATGTGGGTCTGAGATTTGGGCCATTTTGTATGTTATTGTTTGAAAAAAATAAATATCATGCTATAATGTGTAAAAATCATGTTAATATGTGCTTGCGTGATGTATTAACATGCAAATTGTGATGAATGGAAACTATATGTAGGAAATATAATTATCCGGAATTTATAAATGTTGCATGTAGCATAACATAGCATGAAATGGCATGATTGCATTTCATATGCACGGTCACATCGCTGGGCCGTAGCCTGGGTGTGTGTGTGCATGAAGTTATTCACCATTCTTTGTGAATGTGTGGTATTTAAAATGGGACAACGCCCAAAATCGAGACTCCGCGGTCAGGGCAAACAATAATATCATTAAATCACGCAAGTGCTTTAAGAAAGATGGGGCATATCCCCCCAGGGTGAAAGACCAAAATTTTATTCTTGGTCAGACATATGTATCCAGCGATGAAAGTTCGCGAAAGTGTAGGAAGACGTGCGAAGCCTATGGTAAGACCCCGGAAATTCGCAACCCAAATAAATACAAGGGATTTGATAAATAAAAAAATAAATATCGGAGAGTTGTCCAATAGTTTAAGTCATTGGGTGAAACACCAATGACTGCTTTTCACACTTGCCATCAGTAGCGCGAGGAGTAAGTTGGGACTCGGGCTAGGCATGAGGAGTCTCATCTCACGCATTTACACGAATATTTCATATATAGGGATTGTATTTTTTATGAAATGTGATTGGACATTTTCATGAAGAGTATTGCATGTGCATTTTAGGGTGGGGAGTAACCCTTTGTAGGGGAATTTTTCATCTGCCATTGCTCACCCCCTAGGGACCCCTTCAGTATTGTGGAGACGGCACTCCGACGAGGCTGCGGATTATGAAGAAGGCTTCGATGTGTGGCCTTGATATTACCTTTGAGTAACATTTTGTAAAATATTTTGTATAAAAGAATTGTAAATAGTTCCTTTTTAGGACTGTTGTCTAAATAGCTCCGGTATGTAATTAAGGTGTGCCACATGATCAGATTTCTTACGGACTGTACTACATTTATTTTCATATTTTAAATTTAAATGTGAAGGGTCCCGGTAAAGGGATGTATATTGGGAATATGGACAAATGGACCCTGTGGAGTCAATACAACTTATGTTTAGACCCTGGATGGGTTATAATTATCAAGAGCATAAGTCAGATGCGGTAGAGCCCTCAACAAAGGAGACTCTGTCTGATTTTTGTGAAAATATGGATCCCGATAAATGGACACAACAAATAAGTAGACCGTCACCCGAAACCACAGGAATTCCGCGGGTTGACGGGTTGTTAACGGGATCCCCGGATTTAGGGCGTCACATCAGGGAAGAGCTTGGAGTAGGTAGGGAGCACTGAAACAACTGAAGCAAAGACGGTAGCAGGGGGCACGATAGTAGGGACAGTGACAATAGCAGGGGCAGTGACAATAGCAGGGGCAGTGGCAACAGTAGGGATAGAACCAGAGGTAGAAGAATCATTTTCTATGATATAAAATTCCAAAGATTATTGGTGTGCACATGGAAAACAAGGGTATAGGTAGACCAGAGGAGCGACGACAACCGAAGAAGATTCCGGAACCTAGAGCAATCTGTTGGAAAAAATTGGAGGGAACTAGTATAGCCTAGGCATGTTAAGAACGCTGGCCTTAGGAACTTTATTCCCTATGATTCAGCAACCCTTTAGAGAGCGTCTCTGGAACTGGAACAACAGAGGATGATGAGAGAGAGGAAGATGATGATTTTTCTTCTTTTTTCACAATCAGCAGGACTCTAAATTTATAGGAAAACTAAAGCATAATAGTTTGGACAAATTAAAAAATAGTCGTTGGTATTAAATAAAATATGGCTATTGGGAAAGTGACCATTGAAGAAATTTAATGGAAAATTATGACCGTAACGTTTGAGATTTTGAATAACCATAAAACCTAGGTTTATATATAGCCAAAATAAAACAAATATTTTTGGAGCAAAACTATTTTTGGCCCATGATATCTCACATACAGTGGGGAGAAGGTCTCTTATGCTGTCTTTTTGAAAAAACACTTACAACCAAAACAAGCACACCGATCTTCCTATAGCATGTTATACCCCCATACTTCTTGCCATATTTCCAAACACCACTTTACAAAAATAACAACATAACACTTGCTTCCCATTGCATAGCAACATAACTTGCAGGTATCGCAGAGCAGAGGTTTACTTGTTTTGTTAAATGAAATGGTACTCTATTTTACCATAGCAAAAATGGGTCCCACATCGAAACTATATAGATTACGGTCATAACAGTGGGCTTGGGGTAGGAGCAGTGGCGGAACATACCTTGGGTTTAGGGTGCAAATGCCCCCAGCTTAAAATTTGAGAAAAATTTTTTTTTAATGGGGTTTGAATCAATTATCTATAGTTTGAAGGTAAGTTCCTAAAAAAAAAAAAATTATTATACCCCCTTCTTATTTTATTTTCTGGGTCCACCATTAGATGGGAGAACCATGGACTATATGTTTGTAAGGCCCAATTCAAAATTTGGGTCAAATTCAGTTCACTCGCACAAACAAATTAGTCTGACCGGTTCAAACAACACCCAATTGATTTTTCAGTACAGGTCTTCGATCCATGATATGCAAACCTTTTTTTGAAAGGGTTGTTTTTTAGGCGAATCAATTTCAAGTATTTCTTTGAAACTAAATCCATTCAAATGATTTTTTTTTATATTTTACAATCGAATTATTTACAATATATTTTCCAAAATTTACCAAATATCTCTTTTTTTAAAAACTAAAAATATTTTATAAAGGCAATGTTAAATAGAATCTAAAAATAACATTCTGATAAAATATTTCTTAAAAGTCACCAAATACTATTTTTAAGAAAAATTTTACGCTTAAAGGATTTCCTTGAATAATTGTTCATAGGCTTTAAAAATGACTAAAACTAAATATATGCTTAAAGAATATTTCCCAACAAGTTTTCAAAATAGTTTTTGATAAAAAAAATTACCAAATATACGTTGGCATGTAAAAATAGTTCTTTATTAATTTTAGAGATAAGGTATGGCAAAGGCACGTTATTTTAGACTTAAATATGAAAAATAAAATTTATAGATATTTTATGAATAATGCATTCCCTTAAATATTAGTAGTAAATTACTCAAAAATACCCTTCTCGCTCCATATAGTCATCCCTCGTTTTTGTTTTACATTTTTTTTTACCTAAAACATATATTTTTTATATAATTAAATACCTTAATTATAATATAATAAATTGTTTCTATTGGACTCGAACTTGATATCTCTTTCCTACTTTTTTTAAAACATTGAATGCTCTACCACATGACCAAAAATATCATTTCCACTTTGACCAACCATCCTTCACACTTATAGCCCCTTTAAATAATATCATGGCTATATTTAAAAAAAAAACCATTTTTATTTATTTTATTTGTTTATCAATCACTCTCAAAACAATATTTAAAATTATTTTAAAAATAAATTGATTTTAAATCTCTTATCACTATTAAAATGTACCCATCCTTTTCACCCTAATGATTTATATTTTAAACAAATATTCTTCAAAGAATGATATAAATATAGACAAACTACTAGCAAAAGTTTTTGGCTATTTTATTTGTTAAAGAAAAATAGGAATAGGCAACAAGAAAATAAAGATGAAAACAAGGAAAAAAACCTCGAAACAAATTGAAATTTATTATCCTAGATAGAGATACATAATTGGAATATTAGAATATTGTGAAAATTAAGAAAAAAAGCATGAAACCTTATATTAATGGTCACAATAGATAGAAAAAAAAACCTTATGATACCTTTGATACATCAAACCCTAAACGTACATAATATTTTTATAGACATTATAAAACTGAACATACACATAACTTGATATCGCACCACAGAATTCGAGTCAAATCAAATCGAATTTGGGTCACCAAACTCAAACATTAATACTAATAAAGGTGAAGCAGTGTGAAAGACAATATCACACGTTCATTTTTCACAATGAACATTACTTAACCCTACGGTCCCTACATATTTTATTCGTACATTATATAGTTAATCTAACAAGCCAAACAAAATCTAGCAAGTCAACCAGCTAGGTTTAATTATTAAAGGTAAATCCTATCCATGAGCAATATATAATAATCTCAACCATCAAAATTGACAAGGGACCGATATGTTTTTCCGGGTTGCCATCCGGCCGGAATGACATTCTTGGCGACAAGAGTGTTGCCAGATTCAACTGCAGTTAGCCTGATTGAGAAAGGAGCTCGTAATTCCGAGCCGTAATCAAGTTTCCAAACGGCACCCCATGAACGTTGCATGGGAACCCACATGTCTGAGTCAAGGCCCTGTTGAAGATCAACCCTCGCAAGATCACCATCTCCGTCTTCATATTCAATTAGGGAAGCAAAATAATTAGGGTTCGACCCTGAATCTACTTGAAAGACCACTGATGTTCCCGGATACTCGCACTCAACTCTGTCACACATATTACCCAAGTGACAATCAAGATCATCAAAAGCACTAAGAAAAAAAAATAAAGTATAATTTTTTTTTTGTAAGTTTTATCCAGGGTCTGATCAGCTGGTGTCCATGGGAAGGAAAGTGGCCCCACTTAAATTTTCTTTAAATTTTTTTTCTCTATTTGCAAAACTTAAGGGCATGTTAAATTCTTGTTTTTAAAACACCAAAATATCTGTCGGGTATTTTATGAAAACTGTTCTTATGATTTAAATCTAATATTTTCTTTGTTTTTTATTTTTTCAGAACAGAAAAATGGGAAAAAAATATGCTCTCTATATTTTTCTTGTACTTCTTGTTTTTTCTAAGCAAATTAAAATGGTTTTCAAAAACGGTAACAAACATGCCCTTATCCCCACTGTTTTCATTGTTCTATGAAATTTTTTAAAGAAAACCAAATAAATTTAAATTTAGTAAAAAATTATATATTTTTAAATTATTTAACCTAAATGTGAGTTTGAGAGTGCAAATAAAATTAATATACAGACTTTCAACCCTCTTTTTTTTTTTTCATTGTCTATTTTTTTTTCTTTTCTTGACTTTTTTCCCTTTTTATTTGTTTTTCTCCTCCTAATTTTTTAAGAACTTACATACCTCTGAATGTCTAA
Source organism: Tetrastigma voinierianum (assembly GCA_016808115.1). NCBI lineage: Eukaryota > Viridiplantae > Streptophyta > Magnoliopsida > Vitales > Vitaceae > Tetrastigma > Tetrastigma voinierianum. The sequence continues at coordinate 78,732 of JAEQBH010001551.1, forward strand.
AGGTTTCAACAAGAAAAAGTCCATCTAATAAAAACATAAAGAATTGCAAATGAGACACGATTCAAAAGAGAATGATTACTTAACAAAGAAAGACCAGACAATAAGGTCGCCATACGGGAAATACTTGTCCCATATCTACTATATTATTTTATATTAAGAATATTTATTCTTAATTTGCAGTAGAAATGGAACCCGGAAAAAATTAATTTTGTCCTATGCTTTAGTTATTAGATAAACTATAAGCTAACTGATAAAAGGATTAATTATCTTGGGACACAGACCTTTTATACTGTATCTGCAAGACACCTGCATTGCGAAGTTGATCAGCCTGGCCGGACTTAGCCATGGCTCCAAAGGCAGTACCACTTAGGTCAAAATGAGTAGACTCCGACACACAACCGGGGCACTCGTCCGTTAGTGTCACCGTCACCGGAGACCCTGAACATGCTGCATTTTCTGTGCATTTCACCTGAAAATAAAAATAAAAATATTTATATTGAATTAATTAGTATTACATGATTAGAATGAGATATTAATTATACTGTTTGAACATGTTGCTGCATTCACCTGATAACAAGCTCCACATCCTTTGCCTGATTGGAATAGAGATGGGCCTCCAGCTGATACCTTTGCTGAGAATGGAGCTTTCTCTACTGCATCCTCATATCCACATGCTCCACCTATACACAAAAATGTTAATAAGTTTTGAACACTTAGGTCCCGTTTATTTACAGTTTTTGAAAACTGTTTTTTTGTTCTAAAACATAACACAATTGGTTTCTAGTTTTTTGTTATGGGAAATACAAAAAAAAATAAATTCGAGCAGCTTTCATAAAACACCCTTAAAATGATGGTTTCTGTATTTTCAAAATTGCTCTTAAGAATCATTTTCAAAAACAAGAATTAAACAAGCCTTTTGTCTCTCACATTACTTAAAGAAGCAAGTATAGGAGAAGATGCAATCATTACCATCACTACCGGCACCATTGGCCAGTCCGTACCAGGTTGCACCGGCCGGGGGGACCAGTCAGATCAGATTGAAGCTTGGAGACGTTGAAGAGCTTGGGATGGAAGCAGAAGGTGGTGTTTAGTAGAAGAGAAAAGACAGCGAGGGAAATGAGGAGAGAAAATGGGTGAGGATGAAGAAGAATAGCCATGGCCATTACTAGACAGAGTGTCAAATAAAGCTTGGTATATCACTTGTAGTGAGGGTGGGGGGTGGTGGGTGGTGGATTTTGATGTATAACTGACTGGTTATTTATAGAGGGAGACCATGTTTGATCTGTATTAAATTTCTATTAAATCAAATCAAGCCCATGTGGGGGGAGAGATTTGGGTCTTATTTTCTCAAGGAAAAAAAATGAGTTGGACTAATGGCCTTATCCTTTTTGACAAAAACAAAAACATCTATACGTCATGAATGCATATTATTATTATCATTTACAAAAGAGTAATTTACATGAAATATCAAAAATATAAATACAATACAAATTTTTTTATCATTCATAGTAAAATTTTTCCATTGTATCCTTTTAAGCAAATAGACAATGGACCACTAACCCAGCCTCTTTTCATCTCTTTTGCCAAAAGCCCCCCATTTAAAACCCCACTTCATAACTCACTTACCAATTCAACATCCCACTCACCCATCAACCTCTTTCTTAATATTCCATGTATACTAAATCTTGAGTCTACGTGCAAATTTAAAATCTTTACAAAATGTTGAAGTCTATACTTCAAATAGTACATACCATTATATAATTTCTTTACATTTTGTAGGTTATAAATAAAAGGATGATATTAAAATACCCTTTGAAAACACAATTTTAAAAATTTAAGCATCATTAAAAATTTGACCTGATTTTAATAAAAATATGCGTATTTTCTTACGAATAACTTTTTAAGAATAATGTATATATATGAAATTGAGAATGATATTTTTATCTAAAATAAATCATTTTTAAGAAAAACATAAAAATATTCACAAATTTAAATTTATTTGATATCTTTTACCCCGAATATTTCTAAACAAAGATTAATAGGTCCAATTATTAAGGGTGGGGCTTATGGTACAAAAAGAAATGAAAAGGACCAATATTTCTTCTACAGAGCAAGTCTATGTTGCATGGAATAGGATTATGGGAGACGAAGGTGGGTTACTCATTTGGACAAACCCTCCGACCCAGGTGGGCCATTTCAGATTATAGTGAACTAATTTTTCAAGGAGATACGATTTCAAAGTGTAATTACCCATAAAAGTAGCCGTTAATGGAGGTTATATTAACGGTTGAATATCGAGTTGGGGTGTTGAATAAAACATAAGCCACGTGGTGAAGACAAGGGTCCATAAAAATTGGCGAGGATTAAGGCTTGTGGTTAGTTTCAATTTCGCACTATTTTTAGGGCGACTTTGATTGTGATTTAAATTTTAGTTTTTATATAATGTAAATATAAGTATGATTTCCCGACGCAACGGCCAATATTTCAATAAGTTGTGTAATTTTCAGTGATAATTTCGACTTTTTTTTAATATATATATTCGTGTAATCTAATTGAAGCAAAGGGTCCCACGTGGTTTCGCTATCGAATGATCGAGTACTCACATGGTTATCACTTTCAGGGAGAAAAGTAAATGAATATTCTTTTCTTGCTAGTTTGGAGAAAATCCTGTGTTGGAACTTAGAAAGAAGACAAATTAGGCAGATTTTTGGTTGGTATGTTGAAATTAATTAAAAAGGCTTTCGTCACGGAAGAAAACTAAGGATAGATAGTTGATTTTATTCATCTTTCTTAAAATTTTTATTAGACATTATTAAGCGACCATTTCCTAGAAACTAATTTTTAGATTTTGATTATTTTAAAATTTAGATTTAATATGATTATCATGTTTCACAAACATATTTAGATCGTTGAATAGTTCTTTTATTCAAGGTGTTTCTAATAAAAGTGTTTAAAAAAAAATTAGAATAATTATTTATAAAGTATTTATTCAATTATTATCTATTTTCCGGTCATTTTTCAGATTTTTAAGTATTTTCTGAATTTAGTCAAATACCTAATATTTTTATAACATACTTTTGAAACTAAAAACATTCCCCAGAATCAAAATATTTTTGAAGCTAAAAACACTTCTGAGGATCATTATCAAATGGGTTCTTATTTTTATTGATTTAAAAATTTTATCAAATATATAGTTTTAGGTTCTTATTTTTATTAATATAAAATTTTATCAAATATAGCTTTTGGTTTTTTATATTTTTTTATTGATAACATATATTTAAAAGGTAACAAATAAAAATATTTTTAGGTTCAAACATATTCTTATTTTACAAAATAGCAAAGATGAATAGTTCCCAAATTAATTTTTCATTTTTACATTTAAAAACAATTACAATGACCTAAAAACTAGTTAGTGAGTGAGATGGATTTAGATGCTGCACAAAAACTTGTCAGTCGGTTGACGCAAATACGAGTTGTGTTATATGGTAGAGCGCTTATGATCGCGTCTCGGCTCGAATGAGATGTGTATGACAAAAGATGTATATCGTGAATCAGATTCAACCTTTCTTGGTCGAATAAACTATTGAAGGTGGGGAATTGATTGAAATCTACTTTTATTTGAGTATGAAATCAACTACTAGTTAAAAATGAAATTCAAAGAGAAAAAATCTCCACTATTAAAAGTGGTTATCAACATGTTTGCATGGAAGTTGATTCTATGTAGGTGGTTAAATGGATAAAATCGGTAGAGGCTCCTCGACTGTGTTTGAAAAATATTTTTATTGAAATTAAGTAGTTGTTAGCTTATAAACGGGAGGTGCAAGTTAAACATGTGTTTTGAGAAGGTAATAGATACCCAGTTTCTTGGCGACTGGAAGCTATTAAAGTATGATCGTGAAGTGTGGATTCTCCATTGTCCACCTACAAGGCTTCAACAAATTTTGTGAGGGGATAATATAAGTTTTTCTTGACCAATGAGAGTTTTAGGAGTTAAAACTTGAGGCAATCTTGGATTTTTGAGCTAGTGATTTCTGGGCTTCACCCTTCATTTGGATTAAAAAAAAAACTCAAAACAAATCTTGATATAGTAACATTCTATGAAAATACTTGATTATTTCACATGATTTCTTCCTACATGTCGAAAACGAGACCTTAAGAAGGAAATTAAAAAAAAAAAAAAAACTCAAAACAAGTCTTGATATCGTAACATTCTATGAAAATACTTGATTATTTCACATGATTTCTTCCTACATGCTGAAAACGAGACCTTAAGAAGGAAATTAAAAAAAAAAAATTACCCAGTCAAGTCGTGAAGATTGAAAAATGGTAAATGTGGGGCATTGAGAATTCCTTTTAAAATTATCAACCATAAATCACGCCCCATGAGAAAAATGTCATAAATGGAAATGACATGTATGTCCCGTTGTCTAATGTCACGGATTCATCCTTTTCATTAAGCTCCTGTGTGGTATGATTAATCTTTCAGTCTTGATTTGAGCGTATTTATTATAGGTTTTGAGTGCTTTTTGTGTACTAATCATTCTAATTAACTCGATTTGCACATTAAGGTCTCTGCTATTCTATTGATCGCATTTTTTGTGGCAAATTTTGCAGTTTTTGCTAGCTAATTATGCCGAAATTGTTGAGTTGATTCAAGCACGAAGAATTCGAGTCAAACTCGGCGTGCGGATGGAACCCGAGAAGGGAAAGAAGAGAAGAAAATACAAGGAAATTGGAGCACCTGCGAAATTGGTTCTACGACCTTTTGTTCTGACTCCGGCCTTTGTTTACCATCCTGCGCCATTCATCCATCTGCCCGTTCCTGCTTTTTACGCTGTGCCCTGTTTGCATTTGTTTTTGGTTTTTTCCCATTTTATCCTTGTAATAGCTTTTAGTTTCAGTTTTTGTAATTTCCCTTGCTCTGAGCCGTATATAAGCTAGAGACAAGGTTTGTAACAATCAATCACTTCACTTTTGGCAATAGACGGTGGGCGGCAGTTTCACCGCTGCTTCCTCCTTTCTCCATTTTCTTTCATTTTCTCTCCCTTTCTCGGCTACGAGCGCCTCTCGAGGATGACAACTCGGAGGATCGGTCCAACTGAACCCTCCCCTTGAAGGGGAAGGCCAGCCCAGTACGGTTACGAGAATTAGGCTGCAAGAGTTCTACTATTTTTCAATAATACTGCGGTTATGGGTATTTAGTTCACACCTTCTCACCTTGGGTTAAAATCTCACAGGCACGCCTAAACTGCGATGTATTTGGCAAGCTTTTTGGTTACGGTGGATGCTTATCACTAGATCCCTTTGTTATCCAGGTTCAGTTGTTTCCTATTAGTTCTTTGGCAGGGTGGGTTTTGAGATATGTTATCGCAGATTAGGGACATTTTATACCCGATTAAAATGCTATGTTTCGAAGGAAATTTTAAGTTTAGGTTTTAAAGTAAATGAATCAGGTTCGAAAATGTATATGTCATCCTCCCAATGCGGGGAAAAGACCAGGGACATGTTGGTTGCCTTAAAACCCTAAATCGAGGCAGAACACTTCAAGGGGTTCTATTTTACATTTTCTTATTTTAGTTTTCGACATGCTTGATCAACACTTTGCTATTTTTATGAAACCTTAAAAATCTAAATTGGAAATTCACCATTTTTAACTCACGCAAATCCCATTTGTACAAAGAAAACCCATCCACGAGTTTGACCACACCAGGCCGTATCTTTGCGATGGCTTTGCTACGGCGATGCAGAAGAATATAGGATATAAATATTGTTGATTAGGCACCCTGCGCAGTACGAATCAAATGGCGTCGATGCTTGGGGATTGGTGCCTAAGTTCATTTGATGGTTGTGAAACATGTGATCCTCATCTGAAGTTAGTGAATTTTCCTTTTATCATTTTACTGTCAGTTTTTTTTTTTTTTTGCTTTTGTTTCACAAGCGAAGTGCATGTTCCGGTGGGTAAGCAGGAAGGCTGCCGGTGATCTGAACGCCAGACGAATGGAACTTTGGGGGAGGAAGCGACATAGTCGGTACGAGCAGTGCCCATAGGTCCATGAGGGACTATAGAAACTCTCCATGGATGAATGTGCCCTCATGCATGGTGCCTCCAACAAACGTACCATATGGAAATTCTTACAAATCTAGTTGGAGGAACCACCTAAACCTCTCATGGGAACCAGAACCTCCACAGTATGTACTTCCTGCTTCTCCATCTTGCCTTCCAGCTCCTCGGCCACAACCACCACGAGTTAATTTCTCGATTGAAAATGGCTTGATACTAAACCTTACCAAAATTTGGTGGGTGACGTTGTGGAAGAGCGAAGAAATTCAATTCTCGATTGGTAAAAAAATTTATCTGCGCGGAGAACTCTGAACACGAAAAATTGATGGACTTCTAAAGTGAAACCAGGCATAAAATTTGACAACACCAGGTACTCCGCGTTTCAAGGCTTGCCCGATCAAGCGTGTTAAATTGAGAGAAGAGAGTCGAAGGAAGAATCTTAGAAATGGCCAAATGGTAGAGGGCCGATGTCGGCGACAGCTGTGTGGAATCTTGGACATTGGTGCTAACAATACCCGTGGGAGAAAAAAGGAAGCGATCCCCCTGGCGATTGAAGCGTGGAAGAGCAGCAGCAATTTACCTAACCACGGTCCACATCTGCCTTCACACATCTCTGATCTGACTAAAACTCTGCCGCTGGCCCAAGGCCATCCGCGCTGCGCCGTACTGAAAACTTTAGGAAGTTGGTACGGCCCTTTAGCTCAGGAGCTTTTTGCCACTTCATCGAACCTGACGGTGCTTACATTGCATGGCATAGTGGATGGTTCGGGTGTTGGTTCAGATTTGGAGCACCCGAACCTTGGCATTTCTAAAGATCCACGGGTTCAGCATTCTCCGAAGGCTTGAGAGGAACATGTTTTGAGAAGTGCTCGGTCTACACTTTTTGTTCAGGTTTCATCTTAGTTTATTTTCATTTTATTTGATTTCTTTAATTTTTCTTCTTATATTTTCTCTAATTTTTCGTTAATCTTTGTTTTTAGCTTAATTTTCAATTTTATGCAATTTTTCTTAATTTTTTTTGTGTTTATTTTTGCAGTTTGGGTAAAAATGTTTGTAGCCGAGAGCTCACCCGGAAGAATTTGTAGCACACTGGGATTTTGCTTGGAGTTGCTTATTGCGGAGGCCACCTCGCGAGGATGTTGCGGGGATTTCGCGGCACTGCGAGAAATTTACGTGGTTTGAAATTTCGCCTTTGCAATGGTTCTTTTCTCCCAGCTATTATAGGTTTATTTGGCCTGCTAATGCGCTATTTTATCTTATCATAATTATATATATATACATATATATATATATATATATATATAACATATATACTATATATATATATATATATATATATATATATATATATATATATATATATATATTCAAAAAAAAAATTCACACTTGCAGAGGTACCACGACTGTTGCACCCTCATTTTGTTTATTTCATGTTTTCTGTTCGAACTACATTTTGGAGTGTTTTTGGTACCGTTGGAAATCTTAGAGTGTAGAATCAAATATAAAGCAGAAAAATACTTTTGAAATTATTATAAAGAGTGTAATTGTCCGAATTCTCTAACTGGTCACTTTCCTCTCTTTTCTTCTCCTGGCATTTTATTTGAAGCTGACGGAGTGAATAAGGTGTCGATGAAATATTGTGAAGTCTCCTATCAAAAGCAGGCACATCTCATCGAGGAGGTAGCGCTTATTCTCTAACTTTCAATCGAGCCGAATTGCGGACGATGAGACATTTGGTTGGGGAAGGGGGGGGGGGGAAGTTAGCAAAGGAAGTGGCATGTATTTATGTTTTTATTATTTTGAGCAAGCCCATTTTGTGATGTTCAGTGGCTTGCTGGTTTTCTTTTTTGTGAAGTTGTTATACTATACAACTTATTTTGTTCAAAAATTGCACCCATTTTTTTTGTGTTTTGCCTAACCTGTAGTTTGAAAAATTGAAACTTTGTCAAATTCTATTGATGTTAAATTGGTTCCATGCTTGGCTGAGTGGATAATAAGTTGAACTCTTGTTGCTTTCAACCATTTTTCTTCCACCTTTAGCTAACCACACCTTTGACACATCAGGTTTCTTGATAACTTTAAAAACTTCCCTAGCCTCCTAAGCTTTGTGATATAACCTACCTAGTTTCATTTTGACCACCTTTAATAGGTTAAGGGCCACGTGAATAGAGGCCAATGTGTCTTCCAAAGTAAAAAGAAGTGAAAAGAAAAGAAAAAAGAAAAGAAAAGAAGAAAAATTGCAGCGCTTTCCTTGAAACAGAGCACGGTCAGGGGTACATGGCGAACCTTTAAAGCGGTGCCCACAAAAGCCCATTTGGTTGGGAACCCTTAGACTTAGTGCTGATACATGGGTGGATAGGTGAGTTTATGAGTTGTAGGTGTTGGAGTTTGAAATCATTGGTCAGGGGTGAAACTGAAGAGTTAGTGGTCGAAAGATCATATGACTTGGTGCCCTAAGCCTTAATTGGTTGGGAGTCTCATCAGTAGATCCGATTACATGGACTTTGATATGAGGTCGGGTTCGGCGTGCACCCACAACACAAAAGTTGTGGAATAAGAGTGGGTCACGTCCCATTTAAGTTGGTTAGCATGCTAGATTTGTGGCCGAGTAGCTAGGTTGAGGGGAGAGTGCGGTTGGCATTTATTGTTGAGAGCGATCAAACAAACATTTAGGTTTTTGGTGGAAGTCTACGGTTGATTCACGAAGGAGGCTCTTTTGATGCCAATTTTGTATGACATTCCTTTCTCGGAATAGTTATTGGGCAAGGGTTCCAGTGATTCTCATCGAGGGTTAGGCATTGCTACATTAACAACTTTTAAATACCATTTTGTGAACATCATATAGTTATCGTTTCGTATGCTCTCTTTCTTTCTTTCTTTCATTGCCCCAGGGACTAGCGATGTGTAGGTTGGGGAGTGTGATTGGTGCCCAAAAAAGTGCTATTTTTGAACCTATTGTATAGGTTTTTGAGTGCTTTTTGTGTACTAATAATTCTAATTAACAGATTTGCACATTAGGGTCCCTGCTATTCTCTTGGAAAATAGCATTTTTGTGGCAAATTTTGTAGTTTTGCTTCAATTATACGAAATTGTTGGTCGATCGAGCCGCAGAAGAATTCGAGTCACACTCGGGCGTGCCCGGTCGGAGACCCGAGGAAGGAAAGAAGAGGAAAGAAAAATCTGAAAGGAAATTAGACTTACACAACGAAATTGGTTCATACGCCTTGTTCACGACTCGGTGCTTGTTCACCATCATGCGCCTTTGTTCATCATCTTTGCGGTTCTGCCTTTCTGACGTGCCTGTTTGCATTTGTTTTTGGTTTTTCCCATTTTACATCGCGTAATAGCTTTTAATTTACGTTTTTGTAATTTCCCTTTGCTTTGAGCCATATATAAGTAGAGACAAGGTTTGTAACAATGCGATCACTTCACTTTTGGCAATAGATGGTGGGGCGGCGGTTTATTGTGGCTTCACTCCTTTCTCCGTTTCTTTCATTTTCTCTCCCTTTTCTCGAAGCTGCAAACACTCCTGCAGGGATGACTTATTTCGAGAGAAGATGGTTGGCTAAGCTATCTCTTCCTCCTTGAAGAGAAGGCCCTTTAGGTACCGAGTTTGGAGGTAACTCACGGTTCTCACATTTTAACGCACGCATTTATGGGTATTTATGTTCCATTTCTCCGATCTGGGTTTAAATCTCCTAGGCACACCCTCGCTAACGTGTTTTAGCAAGCTTTTTGGTTCACAGGTGGATGCTTATCACTAGATCCACTGTTGTTATCCAGTTAGTTCGCTTTCCTATTAATTCTTGCATGGGGGTAGGTTTTGAGATGTATGTTATCCTTTATTAGGGACATTTATGCCCGAGTTAAATGCTATGTATGTTTGAAAGGGAAATTTTAGGGTTTAGGTTTAAAAGCTAAATGAAGATCGGGTTCGAGGAATGACTATATATCATCCTCACAGCAGCGAGGAAAAGACCCGAGAGGACATGTTGGTTTGCCTTAAAACCCCTAAACCGACTACGGAACACTTGAGGGGTTATTTTACATTTTCTTATTTTAGTTTCAACTATAAACAATCAACACCCCCTATTTTTAACAAACCTTAAAAATCTAAATTGAAATTCACCATTTTTAAACTCCAATGCAAATCATTTGTCTGAAAAGAAAAACCCGTCCACGAGGTTGACCACAGAGCCGTATATTGTAGTAGCTTTCTTTATGCGGAGTAGAAGGAATTTAGGATATAAATGTTGTTTGATTAAACACCCCTAACGTGATTTGATTCGTGCCATGAGTGGGGTGATCAAAATCCCAACAAAATTTGTATCTAAATTCCTCTATAATAAATATGCTCTACATAATACTTGATTTAAGGTATATTACGAGATGAGTTTCGTGCGCGAATAAACTTCTGATGTTTATTAAAATTGGTGAATTTGGATTTGAATTATGGGTTTACTAAAAACAAGGAATTGAATGGATTCGAATTAAAAATAAAATAAGTAAATAAAAATAAAATGAGCTTTGCTGAATCTTAGACAATTTTAAGGATTTTTAAGAGGCGACTTGACTTCGGGAATCCTTTCTCAGCTGAAGAAGAATGATATATAGTCTGGCCGGCTTCGACCTGACAAGCAAGATTCGCTGTTTATAACGGCATGTCCACGAAGATAACATACCGAACCTGCCTGCGATAACTGTGAAGCGACTGGCGGGCTAGTGGTCTGTGATAGCTCAGCGCTGGCTCAGCCGTTGGTGAAACATAATCCCGGAGATTTTAACCCCCAAGGTGAAAGTAGGAGCATAAATACCCATAGCTATACATGAAAAATAGTAGGGCTTAGGAAGCACCTCGGCGGGAGGCCCGGCCTTCCTCTTGGGAGGAAAAGGTAACTTCTGCAAAGTTGTCATCCTTTAGAAGAGGTGTTTAATAAGCACGAAAATGAGAGAAGGAGGAAAGCGACGGCAGCTTGCAGTCTATGCAAAAAATGATGACCACAAACCTTGTCTCTAACACTCGGCTTCGAAGCGAGAAATCTGAAAGCAAAAGCTATTATAAGAACAAAATAAGGAAAAGCAAAAAACAAATGCAAATAAACACGGCGTGCGCGGCGGAAGCAAGCGAGTATCCGAATGGCGATGCTGAGATCAGTGACGATCTTGAAGTAATGGCGTCTTCTGAAGAACCGCCGATGTCATTCGCAGTATTTTCTTCTCTTGCTTTCATACGATCACTACGATATCTTATTTTAATGAAACATAATCAACTTCATACTTTGGAAATTGCAAATGCGATCAATCGATAACTGAACCTTAATATGTGCAAATCGGTAGTAGAATGAGGTAGTACAAAAGCACCCATGTAAATAGAGATTCCAGCACTTTGAGCACTAATGATATAGGCAACTTTCTCATTCAAGAGTTGCTGGTCTGACCTCCCGGCTTACATATAGTTAACCTTCTAGCGCTCACACTTTCGAGGTGGAAGTTAAGATAACTCTTTAAGAAAGGAAGAATGCTTTATTGAAGTAGGAAGCTCGATACAACTCTTTGGAAACTCATTTGCTTGGTACTTTGGCCAAAGGAGGCCTTCTCCTATTTATAGGCATCATAGGAAGTATGTGAAACCTTGTAGGGTTCCTAACAAGTCAAGAACATTCTTGAGAATCCTACATAATTTTTATCACAGTATTTCAGGAATACTGCAGAATACACCGGTGACTCTCTGGTTTGTCGAGTCTTCCACACATGTGTAGAGGCGTGTGGACTTCTTTAGGACATACAGAAGTTTCGAACTCTTGTAGTGAGGAAGTGCCGTAATTCTCCATTAGTCTACAGATTCTTCTCCTCTTCTCGGGTAAGACGCTAGGGTCTCGTGCCCGATGGAGGGATCCTTACCAAATGAGGATGTGTCGAAGAATGAGGGCGTGACACCCTCCCGCTTGGCGTACCATCGGCGACCCGTCGATACCTCGGACTGGCTTAGTTGAATCGATTCGAAAACTTACCCAACGCATCCTTGCGTTCCCAACTAGCTTTCTGCCTTGGACATGAATTGGAGGGCGCCTAACATATACATCGAACCTAAGCGTGCATCCCCCTCCTCCTTTTCGATTTTCTTGGTTAGGGCATTGAGTGCTTCCCTTTTAGGGCATTTGTAAAGCCCCATTTCAGGGGTGAGTTAATGACGATCGACCTCGATGACCGTGGATGTCGGGTAACGAACGCTACTCATGTCGATCTGCGAGTCTCCCTTTGTACGGGAGCTCTACTAATACAACTGTCCAAATCACATGGCAGCTTTGTCGATATTTTACAAAGACCACCACTAGGGTCCATACTCTGATTAAAATGAGTAAAAATGGCCACATGGATCCATTACATCAATACTACGATAAAAATATCCAACCAAGCCCATATTACATGGTCAAGAGTTAATAAATCACTCTTAATTCAAACATATATTAAAATTTAAAGTTTCTAATACATGTTATATAGTAAATATTTAGAAACCCTCAATCAGAAGCTTTCTTAAAAGCGCGACCTCTAGTGGCGTGGAATTATCTGTACACTCACTGAAATAGTGATCCCTCGACAAGGTGAGACGATGCTAGTAGTGATAATTTCCTACATGGAGTTCTTGCCCACCTAAGTGCACATGTCATGGAAACAATCACACTCGAGCAAATACATGATCTACTTGAATGTCTACGGCCACCCCCGAACCAGTAATACAGTCCTCTCAGAGCTCCTGCATAATGCGTTAATTTGCGAAAAGTCTTTATTTTGAACTTTATTTTAATAGGTTTTGAGAGCTTTTGTATCTGCCCAGTGTTATATTAACCCGGTACATATTAGGTCCACTATTATTCAACGATCGCATTTTATGGCAAATTTTGCGGTTTTGTGAGATAATCATGCCAAAGAGGTATTGGGTGATCAAGCACTTAAGGAATTCTGGATCAAGCTCAAACATCTAGATCAGGGCTTAAGAGGAAAGAAAGAAAAAGTGAAAATGCAGACGGGAAAATGGAAGAGAAGCGGGCGAGGAGCATTGGCGATGGAGCGATAGCGCGAGGGCGGACTTTTGAGGCCGGCGAAAATTCAGCGTTCCTAGCGGGGAAATTTTTCATTTCGCTACTCACGAGAATTTAGCTAACAGCGAAATGCAGCATTCTTAGCGAAGAAATTTCATGTTTTAAGCTACTCACACAAATTTCGCTAAGGCGCGAATTTGGTAACTTAGCGAATCACCATTGCCCTAGCGAAATTTTGCATTTTTAAGCTATCTCTTGCATTGATTTTAAGCTAGCTAACGGTACGAGCATTAGTTAAATCCACTGCTTTGTCATGCTTTTGTAATTAATGCCAACCGACTTCATTTTTTGGTGTATTACTCCCTTGTCCTTGAATTTAGCCAAAATGTTAGGCTTTCTTGTATTTTCACACATTTGGGTTGGCTATATAAGCCACCTTATAAGTTGTAACCGCTTTTAATCTTTGGTAAATATCTGTAGCGGCTTTTCATTTCTTTTCGAGTTTTCTCTCTTCTCTCTCTCTTTCTCTCCCTTTCTTGGTTTTGCCCGAACACCCTCCCGAGGATGACAGCGGAGGATGGCGCTGAAACCACTTCCTTCTTGAAGTAAGAAATTTCTTGGGGGTGAGATCTTTGGAGTTCTTTGAGTGGTTCCTGGCACTCATACGACGAGGTTTTGTCATTTTGGTTCCCCGAATCTTCAACTCTAGGTTTTTAGCTTTTGATTTACTTTCTTAGGCCAATACTTGGCAAGAGCTTTAGGGTTTAGTGTATTCATAGCTTTTAGATACTAATATCCAAATGGTTGCCACTTTACGAGCCGAGGTAGGTTGGGGGTTAGGGTTTCAAGCGATAGTTGCATAACATTGAATGTTGGCTGATTTGGCCAATACTCTCATTCTTTAGAATCCGATGCATATTGAGGTGAGAGATGTCTTTGTGGTTCTTTTAAGATAGTCTTCTGAGCCTAAGCCGTGTTATATGTTAGTGTTTCTCGAGTGGGGTTGCATAGCATTTAATGTTATTGGTTGGCGATACTCTCCGTGCTTTGGGATAGTGCATAATTAGTGATAGATGTCTTGTTGTTCTTTAGATGGTCTTCTGAGCCTGCGAGATGATATTGAATGTTAGGGTTTCAAACGATGCAAGGGGGCCGTAGCGTGCTACACACGTATTGACTCAAGTAGGAGTTGTTTTTGAGGGGTGAGGTTTCTTAACAGTTAAACATAGATCAGGTTATGCCATGGACTATAGGTTGCTTGTCGCCATCTGGGGAAATTAACGGGGACCTCTCGGTTAGCTGGGACCTTAAACCTAGTGGCCCAATCGTAGGAGTTCTTTTCTTATTTTTCTTCATTTATTTTCGGTTGCAAAAAACCATCCACTTCCTGTTGTTTTTAACGAGCCCCAAAATCAATTTAATTCACCGAGTTTGATTTCATTCAAATCATTTGTACGAAAGAACCCATCCTGTGTTCGGCCACAGAGAGCGCTATGCTGCGGTAGCTTGACTACGCGTGGGAGAACTCTACGGATACAAATTTTGTTGATTAAAGCTCACCTACTGGTGTACGAATCACATGCTAAGCCAAATGCGAGAAAACCATCGTTTTCACTTTTCTTTCATTTTAGAGTGTCATGCTCCACACCTATCGTTATAGGGTGCCCCGGTGCATATGGAATGCGATGCCAATTCAAAATATTCATGCTAATATATTTTACATGCATATATTAACATAATTAATTCATAATTCACATTATTCAATTCCACGATCAATAATACCAAAATTAGCTCACATGGGCTAATAACAAATCAAGCAATTCATTTTGAATCAAACCAGCCAAACCTGAAATCACACAACCAAATCACGTGAACGGTGAAACCCTCGGGTTGGCACGTTAATGCCTTACTAATAGGGATTTCCTCTACTGCTGGTTCAAAGATTTTGCTGTTGAAAAACCGCGACCATCTAAGGCGTCTGCAAATCCCCCATCCATAAAAGAAATGAAACACTTAGCCAAGAATAACACAAGCAGGAGAAGACCCCTACCTCTTGGAGTTGTTGGAACTCCACAAAATCGGTGCCAGCGCGTAGCCCTCGGCTGCGTGACGACTTTGCTTCTTATACGACGAGAACCGGCGGTCAAGCCTTGGAAATCTAGAGAGGAAGTCACTTTCTATCCTCTAAAATCTAGATCAAAGCCTCTTGCACGTTTTTTCTTTGGAAGAAAACTATTCCCTTTTATCTTATACTCGTTTAACTTTCCAATAATTATCCATGTCCCTTTAAGTTTTAGTTTTGACGTGGCTTAATCTAAGCCATTCATCTTATCCTCTCTACTAATCCTTACAACATGTCACATGGGTACATATAGTAGGTGACCTTTGTCACATCACATGTCTCTCACAAGTCATTTACATTTTGACACCAGTGCCTCGAAAATGTGAAATTGTATCTAATTCAAAGAAATTCGACTTGGTAGCTAGATTTCATGAGACAATTCCAACAGTGAAGTCCGTTTACGTCATCCGAGATCTAGAAAAATTCTGGATTTTGATCGAAATTATCAATTTTCCATTTTTCAGAAAATTAGATTTTCTCGAGGTTTCATAGCATTCCCTTGCAAAATGTAGACCATCGCATATGAAGCATCTCAATCTTGGCACAAACTTCCGTTGTTTGCCCTTGCCCTTATTCTCACTAGTGTAGGGCACCTTGCCTTTCCCATACTTGATAGTACTAGAAGACACCTCTTCTCTCCCACCCATGGTGTGACTATCCTCTGAGCCCTCATGAGTAGCCATAACCCGAGCCGATACTGTAGCCTTACAGATGGCTAACTCTTGCCTCATTGCTCATGCTGGAGCTTCCAAAGTGCCAACATCAGGCCATCACGTAACTCCAACCTAGTGGGCACACTCGGGATGCGGCAGTGAGCTCTTGTGGAAAAACTGCGTGAGCTAGGGAAAGAACCTTACATCCCCTCTTGAAGGTCATTGATATGCCCCCTTTGATCCCCCATGGCCTCCTCAATGTATTGCTCCAAAAGGTCCACATACCCCTTGGTGTTTGCCATACCCAACTCTAGCTTAGCAATCCGTCCTTCAAAGATAGAAATGGCATCCAGAGACTTGTCCTTCCTACCCTATGTAGGAGGGCCAGGGTCCCTACCCCGGTCTTGCTCACTTATATCCTCCACATGAGAGCTCATCATTGCTTCCTCCAAGCTACACCCACATGTTGCAACCAAGCTCTGATACCAATTCCTCCCTTGAGATGACACCAACCAAAGCTCTGATGCTAACTATCATGGACTTAGTCTTCCTACTAAGCTCCCGTGCGACATAGACAACTCGCCCCTTGGATGTTGCCAAGTCAACCTTCTCGTTACCTAGCTTAATATCTTTAGCAGCCACCCCATGACTTGGATGCTAAAGGAACATGGAAGGGAAAGGAATTCTTATTGATGGAAGAACTCTTTACAATACTTTGGAAGCTCTCAACTCTTAGTTGGTTGGGTGGTGCCTTGGTCAAAGGAGCCCTCCTCCTATTTATAGGCATCATAGGAAGTGTGTGGAACCTTGTAGGATTCCTTACAAATCAAGAACATTCTCTTGGTTGGTTGGGTGGCGCCTTGGCCAAAGAAGCCCTCCTCCTATTTATAGGCATCATAGGAAGTGTGTGGAACCTTGTAGGATTCCTTATATGTCAAGAACATTCTAGAGAATCCTACATAATGTTCTTATACAAGAGTATTTTCAAGAATACTCAAGGTGACTCTCCTAGCTTTTCAAGTCTTCCACAAATGTGTAGAGGAGTGCAGACTTCTCTAGGACCTTCTAGAAGTTTCAAACTCTTATAGCGAAGGAGGTCTCCATAAGTTTCTATATTCTTCCCCTCTCCTTAGATAAGGTCTTGAGGGTCTCATTTGTGCCCATGGAGAGATCCTTCCCGTATGAGGTGTGTCAAAGGGAATGAAGTGTGACCACTAAACTGAGATTCCTATTAGGTCGTCCATAATATTTCCTTTGAGTCAATGCTTGAGATGGGGTGGAGTCCTTGAGTAAAAATTAACTAGTTATCATCATGTTCATGTTGCACATAAATATTAGGTAATGTTTGTGTAGACATTTTCTATTTTTATTTTTAAATGAAAGGGAAATTAGGTTTTTTTTTTTTTAGATTTAAACAATTTAGGTACAATGAAATAAACTATCTCCATTAGGACTCAAACTCAAAACTCCTCCCCTCCTTATGTTAGAGTTGGCAATATGGATTATGAACGATGGGCGACCCACTTGCTTGGAGCTTGCATGGTTTGGGTGCATGGAAATTTAAGTTAGAATAAAATTAGGCAAATTAGTTCGATTGTTTTACTTTATAACCCATGTGGATTTTGTTAGATTGTAGTGTTGATGGGCCAAAATCTTTATTTAATTTTTTTAAATAACAAGGTTAGTAATTGAGATTTTCAATAATTTATCTATAAAATTTGATATTTTGGTTTTTGACATGGAGTCAAATCTTTGCTTTTGTAGCATGAGGTTTTTTAAACAATAATTATTATTATAATGTGATTAATATATTAAACTTTGTTTTAACTATTTTATTTTAAATTTTAGTATATAACTTTTAATATAATTTATATGTTAATTAAAATATTTAAAAAATATTGTATATAGAAATTAAGAATGCGTTAGATCAGTAAACTATAGTAATGTGAATATACTTTTCATTTATCTCATGATCCTATTTTGAATATTTCTAATTTTTTTTTGTATTTATCCTTTAAATTTTATTTAATCATATATGTTTTTTTGATGAAGAAGAAGTTGTACTTGTAATAACACATCCCAAAGGCATAACTATTCATGCATGCATTGAAGTATACGCGAGGCAATCTGTCTGTCTGATAGATATGTATTTGTCATGATTAAGGGGTTAAGTAAATAAAATTGAAAGTTAGAGATTTAAGTGTTAAGTCAAACAGGTGGAATAATTTTGAAATTTTGTCCAAAATATCTGAATAAAGGCTTTAGAGTTATCAAAACCTTTAGCTTCCTGCTAGAAAATATTTCTCTTGTCCGTCGAGTGTGATGAAGAGAGAGGCTTTGCTGTGTTTTGGCGAAATCTGTCGTTTTGAATTGAGACGGCTTTTAGGTAGCTCTGTTTTGGATCAATTTTACCTCATTTTCAGGTCTTTATTCTGTTTTTGGAACCATTGTAAATATGAAAGTTGTTTGGAGTTATGTCTCTTCTAGGTTTCTATAAAAGGTCTTAGTAATTGGTTGTGTTTATCTGAGTTATGATCTGTTGACACTGATTGCTCAGCACTGTCTGATTCTGGCGGTTACTATGTGAAATTTGAAAGCATCATTTCCTTGTGTATTTGGTATTTTTCCCTACTTTTTGGATATGTTCTACTTTTATATGTTTAGTTATTTCTTGAAAAATATTAGGGCTTGATCAAGTCTCAATCTTGAGTTATGGTGGTTTGTTTAAAGGCTATTCTGTAACAGGGGACCTGATAACAGTTAAAGTTTGAAAATCTGGTATAAATTCTATATCTGGAATATGAAGCTGATTTTACATATGGTAAAAAAGTCATGAGTCTAGTTTCCTAAAAAAGAATCATGTCTTTTGGATGTATATGTTGAGAGTTATGGCTAAAAGAGTCAGCAAGGTCTTCTTGTAAAAAGCAGGGGGTTAGGCCGACTAGCCTAGGTTATATGTTCTCATACATTCGAGTTTTGGAAGTTTATGTGATATATAACATGTATGATTAATATATGTTTTAAAGGAGCAAGGCGGTAAGATGTGGCGTTAAGAAGTGATCTGAGGGCGTCATTTTTTGTGGAGTAGGATGAATGTTTGATACCATGTGTTCTTGTTGTCATTTGATGTGAATGACTTGTTTTTTATAATGAAGTGATTCAATGTTTCATGTATGATATATGTCTATGGACTATACACGGTTATAAATGCAAAGAGTGTCTGTAATAGTGAATATATAAGTTAAGTTGACAAGCTATGTGATAAACTATAGATATTATTATGTCTGGTATGTTATATGAAGATCCATGATGCATGGAAGATAAGAGAATAAGGTTATGACCGACATATCCAAGTAATCGCAAATACAAGTTATAAGGACCCAATGGGTCAAATACAAGTATACAAGCTGGCCAACAACACAAGTTTACAAGTTACAAGTTATCAAGTTTACAAGTTTACAAGTTCGGCGATACTTCCAGTGTGTTTAGATCATAATCGTTAAAACGGATGCAGCCTGACATTGTGTGATATAAGAATACATATAGACTATGAATGTGCCTATGTTTGATGTTATAGATTATTAAGTGCTCTCATTTGATGATATGAATGTATATATGAATATGTAGGAGTTATGTAAGTGCTTTGGTTTGATAAAAGTGAATGGAAACTATGATGATGTGAATGTGTGTGGCGTGGTATCATGCTTTATATCCCTCATTGAGTAACATCTCATTAAAGTGCAATATTTTTAGGTTCCACGAAGTCAAGAAGAATATGTTGTGTTTTGCTACTCTCCTTTGCGTCATGGGTGATAGATTAAATTTGGCGACTTCCCTCTCCCTCTCTCTCTCATCATGACAGAGTATATGTAAATACAGGAGACTTTTGGATTGTATATGTCAATGTATATATATAGTTTACTCCTAAAATTTTTTGGGGGCATGTTTATGAACAAGAAAATGTGTATACAAGTGTTTTGGTTGAGTTTTAACGCACAAAAAAAAAATCCTAATGTTTCTATTATGAGATTCGTAGCTTCCTAAGTGACGTTTTGCAGTTAATTGAATTTTCTATAATTAGGACTTAGTTTTTTCTTTAGGGTTATAAGGGCCCAGATTAGGACATTTACAATTTGTTGTATCGGAGCGGGATGCTGATTCACATAGGCATACATACATGCATAGCATTTGCATAAATGCACATGACATGATATATTTTCATTTGTATAGGATGAAGAAGTGGGTGATCTGGTCTGAGCGTGATGCGGAGAGAGGGGACGACGGCCGACCTTGTAATGTAGAAGCATCTGTTACTTCTCATGCTGTGTGGAACAACATGACTCGGGTTGGACCATATTCCTCATCAACATGTATTTCACCACGAAAATGTAAGAGCAATCGGGGACTTGAAAATATAGACCAGGGATGAGAATCGATAAAGCTGAGAAAGTATGAATGATTGACTTCTTGGGGTCTGGATCTAGTAGAAATTTGAGAGGTGGCTAAAGAACCGAAAGGGTCTTGAATATATGATCTGATGCACTCGGATGAAGAAAAATTTGGCTATGCTGTGTCTCTGTTACAAGGGAATGCTTATGATTGGTGGGAGGCAGTCAGAATGCACCCTTATTGACCTCGAATCCTCCAATGGGAAGATTTTCTTCAAGAATTCAGAGATAATTACATGCCGGAGGTCTATCAAGATGAGAAACGGAAATAATTTTTGAACTTGAAGCAGAACAACATGTTAATAGTGGACTATGAGGTGCAATTTAATAAGTTGTCTCGTTATGCCTCCTACTTTGTGGATTTGCCTCAGGAAAGGGATAAATGTCGAATTTAAAGGCTAACCTATACGGTCAGTAAAATTTCTTCAGTGTTTGACTTTGCAAGTTGAGGGCGTTGCTATCCGGTGAGAGATTAAGTAAAGGAAGCAATGAAAGGGAGTACTAGTTTCTTAGGAAAGGAAGGAACCTAGTGCCTCTACTCGAGCAAGATTTGGCTCGGAAAGTCTAAGGAGGTTATTCGAGAGGACAAGACAAACATGGAGAGGAACATTGTTATCCATTAGAGCGAAGGTGGGGCCAAATACCACGATCTAAGACGCATTTGAGCATTGTAACGACATGAGGTAATGTAGAATGGCGGTGGATGTTTTCAATGTGAGACTCTAGACCATATGATTCGGATTGCCTAAGCGAAGTGGTATGGAGTGGGATTGGCTCGAATCCTCTTGTTAGAGGCTGAGAACAGAGTAATGTAGATATGCCTTATGTGGTTGGGGTGAAGTCGAGGTGAGCTGGGAAAACACAAATGTGACCTGACGTATGGCTAGATCAGGGGCTTTCGAGCCGTAGATCTCAGAAACTCGAGCTCGGGTATATGCTATTCCGCAATGAAGCTGATTGTTGCACGAGGTAATGTGAGTAAGGAGTGCTTGTTTCTCATATTTAGGCTTGTGTTTGAGTGATCCTGGAACCACATTCCTTCATAACACCGACATTTGCATCCGCAGATCCATAAATACATTATCATTGATTATGATTTGCATATAGCACTCGGCCCAGGAGAATTACTTGAAGTTAATAGTGTTTATGATTGTATGGTACAAATTATTAGAGGTTCAGATTATATGCGGTTATTGCTCATGACATTTTATGATTTTGATATCATTTAGGTATGGATTAGTTGGCCAAACATCGTACTGAAGTATGGCTATTTTACTAAAAAGTTGAATTTGATGTGCCAAATCAAGCAAGAATAGTCTTTGAGGAGAGCGTAAATTATGTTTTACCTGTGATTCCGCATTACAAAATGATGTGATGAAACACGCATATGCATGTTGTACTAGAGTGACAAACAGAATATCCGTTCAATGATTAAGATATGGTTAAATCGATATGGGTTCATGAGTGGGTGTTAGTTACCATTGAGTTACTGCAGAATGACTCTATTTACGTACCTTAAGAATGGCTCTATGATTAAGAAATTCGAAAACTTCGGTATTGAAATTATTAAAGAAGGGATACATTCGACCGAGCATATCACCATGGGGAGCTCCGATATTGTTTGTGAAAAAGAAAGATGGCACATTGAGATTATGTATTGATTATCGGCAACTTAATCAAGTAACTATTAAGAACAAGTATCCTCTCCCAAGAGTCAATGATTTGTTTGATCAATTACAAGGTGCAAGGGTGTTTAGAAAGATTGATTTGAGATAAGGTATCATCAATTGAGATAGCAAATCTGGTCTTACCGGCTTGCGCTAGAACTCGTTATAGGCACTATGAATTCCTTGTGATGCGCTGGGTTAGCCAGATACACCAAGCGATTTCATATGACCTTAATGAATAAGGTGTTTCCAGCCTTATCTTGACAAGTTTATCATTGTATTTATTGATGACATTACGGTGTATTCACGAGATGAGAAGAAGAACACGCTAATCATACGAGGCGGGTATTTGCAAACACCTGGGAGAAACTTGAGTTGTATGCCCAGAGTTCAACAAATGCTTGAATTTTGGCTTGATCGGAGTTGTGTTCATGGCCACATGAGTATCGAGTAGAAGGCATTAAAAGTGGATCAGAAGAAAATTGGAAAGCGATTTTGAGTAGGAACCCCCAAAGAATACTGAACCGTAGTTTCTAGGTTTAAGTGGAGTATTATCGATGCTTTGTGGAAGGATTTTTGATTCGTGCCACAGTAGGGTGATCAAAGTCAACCGTTTGTATCCACAAATTTCCTCCTCTTCTTGGTAGTCGACTCTTTGCGGTATAAATGAGTTCTAGAATTGAGTACGAGAATAGGTTTCATCTTACAAATGACATCATGATTCAAATGGTAGAGGCTTTAATTTGGATTTTGGTTGCATTAAAAAGTGTTGTTGTTTATTTGTCACTAAGGTAATTACAATGAGTTTAAAATAAGATGTTCTAAAAGACCTTGAAGGTTTTGGGTCACTAGTTTGGCTATGATAGGAGTTGTAGAGGGTTTGTCCTCGGGTTATTTCCCTCGCATTAGGGAAAATGACATATAGTCGTTTCCAAAACCGGATCTTTGTTAAACTTTAAAAACCCGACCCTTAGTAACATACCTATTTGAACCATAGCATTTACTGAGCATTTAATGTTCCCGCAGTTGAAAATAAAGCATTTAACCTAGTTTCAGTGGCTCGTAAATGACATCTAATGGATGTCAGTATATCTACCATTAAGAATATACTGAACCCTAAAGCATGCCAAGTATTGACCAAAGAAAATACATTAAATAGCATTTAAACCTTGTTTGGAAAGTTTGAAACCTAAATCCCCGCGATGCACACTTCATAGAAGCAGAGGAACACACCAAACCCACTTCAACCAACCTAGCAACTCATCGTCAAGGTTTTGAGATAGTGAACATCTTTGAGTTGTCGTCCTCGAAAGTGTGTGTTTGGTAGCTTAGAAAATGAGAGAAAGATGAGAAAGAAAGGAAAATGTGGAACGAAATAGAGCGTAAATGAAAACTCATTGAAATCCCAGCTAGGTTGCAAGTATTTCATGCCCTTGGCTTATATAGCCCACACGAACATGCGAAGGCCTGGCGGCCTAAATAATGGGATTACATTGAGAGGCGAAGAGGAATTAATCAAAGCGGGATAGTTTGGATCTGAACGGAGATCACGAGAATTTTCACTATGCACGATAATTTCGCTATGATATGCGAAAATTACTATGATAAGCGAAATTTAGCTATCATAAGAACGACTATAGCGAAAATTGAAAATTTCGCTATGATTGTAATTTTCGCTATGATAGTGAAATTTCGCTATGATAAGCGAACATGGCGAGGCCCCCATTATCATATGAAATCAGGCATAGCAAAAATTTAGCTGCTCTGCGAAATTGCCAATCTTTCACTAGCACTTCTGCATCCTCCATTTGCATTATGCATCTTCCGGCTTGCTATTTCTTCATCGGGCTCGATGAAATCGAAATTCATATGAACTCGGCATAAATTAGCCGCAAATTTCGATGCGAAGCTTGATATGGTAAAGGTTTACGAAACACGCAAAACTACCAAAAAACAACCTCGAAACAAATCGGTGACTAATCGGACACCATACATGTCAATCGAAGCAATTAATATGATTAGTGCATAAAAAGCACTCAAAACCTATCTTTAAATGGGACTCAGCAGTACTTTTGGGTGTAATCACACCCCAGACACATTGCTAGTCCCTTAGTAATGCTAAAAATAATAAAGGGTATGCAGGCTATGCTTTTGCAAAAAGAGTATTCTATTCAAAAAGTGTGTGTACAAGTGAGGCTTTACCTTCAATATGAAAAATTTGGACTCTATACAAAAACCATCATGAGAGAACAATTTCCATATAGGAACAAGTTTCAGGGTAGCATCAATTCCAAGGAAGTCAACCTGAACTTCCACCAAAATCTAAGTGTTTTTAGGTAACTAGTTTGAACGATAAGTTTGCTAGCTATTCCCTCCCCCGACGAAGCTACTTCGGGACCTTAAAGCGATGACCAACCTAAATAGATTCAGTTACCTCTTATTTCTTACTTGATTGTAATGCTTAGGGTGCAATGCTAAAGCTTCGACCCCACCAAAGTCCATAGCTGGGGTCCTAATGACTCCCAACCAATTAAGGTTTAGGGCATCAAGTCAAAGGATCGGTCGACCACTAACTCTTCGAGGCTTCACCAGGACTTTAGATGAATTCGAAGTCGGCACCTACAACTCGCTAAAACTCCTCCCATCCACCCATGCTTGAACACTAAGTCGGTGACTCCCGACCCGATTGGCAGGGCTTGGGGCTTCAAAGGCTTTAAATCATACCCCTCGAATTTGTGTTGGGTTTCAAGGTAAAGTGTCACGGCTTTTCATTCTCTTTTTCTTCTTTTTTTTTTTTTTTTTTTGGAAGACTTCATTGGTCTTCATTTGTGGGTAACATAAACCTATTATGGGTTGCCAACGAATCTAAGGCCAGTTTTGCAAAGAAGAAAGAGGTATGCAGCTTCTCAACCTATTGATGAAAACTGATGTGCACTGTGTGTGATTAGCTAAAGGTGTGATCATGCATGGAACTATTCTAGCATTATGGTTGCATACAGTGCTTCAATTTTTCAACTCAAGGTAAGACAAAACCACCACACTAAAGGGCCCAAAGAGATGCGAAAGAAGCAAACTGTACTTTCAGCACAGTATCCGGCATGGGGCAGAAAGTTAGAGGATGGAGTGGTACCTCCTCAATCAGTGGCGGTATGAGAAGAATCATCCCCAGCCCGGGCAAGCTGAGGTGTTGTCGGCGAAGTGGTTGATGTTGCTGCAGCTACCAACACAAAGCAAAACATGCCACTCAACTGATTACCACAAGATTTTTAACAAAATAGAAACTTAAACAAGATTAAGCAATTAAATTAGTGGCTTTTGAGACCTTTGAGCCCTCTAAATGTAGCCTTTTGTAGGTCTGAGGAGATCCCAGGAAATTTCCTCACGACTACGATTACCTTTGCATAACATAGGGCTTCACTCTGCCCGTTAACCTTGATCACCCTATTATCATTTGGATTGGTGATCTACTGAACCATTGGGGTGTGCTTGTTGAGCGATGAATGGGCCACGTCCATGTGACTTGAGCTTGCTGGAAATAGATGGAGTTTGGAATCATACGGGACTTGAATTACATGTTTGAAATTCTTGCAAGTTATCATTTGATCATGCCATTTTTTCGATCTTTCCTTTGCAATCTTCGAGTTCAAGTAGGCATCATTTTGTATTTCCTCCAACTCATTGAGATCAAGGAATCTTTTGAGCCCGACCCTACTTAAATCCATGTTCAGTTTCTTAATTGCCCACCATGCTTTATGTTTCGATTTCCTTTGAAGATGACATGCCTTTCCATAGACCAACAGATGAGGACATTCGAGAATCGTTTTGGCATTCTATAGGCCTACAGTGAATCATGCAATTTGAGGGACCAATCTTTTCTATTGCTGTTCACCACCTTCATTAGAATGGTCTTAATCTCCTTGTTGGCAAGCTCTACTTGACCACTTGTTTGAGGATGGTAAGGGGTAGCCACTTTGTGTTTAACACCATATTTAGCCATGAGGTTTTCGAAAGGTTTGTTACATAAATGTGAACCCCCATCACTAATAATGGCTTTTGGTACCCCGAACATGGAAAAGATGTTGGATTTCAAGAATTTGAGCACCACCCTGTGGTTGTTGTTGGTTTTGGGATTGCTCTGACCTATTTAGACACATAGTCTACTCCCACCAATATGTATGCATGTCCGTAAGGCGTGAGGAAGGTCCGCCGTCGATGCTAAACATCAAATGGCTCGACCAAGCCCCAAAAGTGGGTTCGGGGGCATCATATGACGGCGAGACAATTTCGAGCCTTTGGCATCTATCATACTCGGCACACATTTGGTGTGCTTCTTTGAGAAGGCCGGTAGAGGCAATTGCGGCACCTTCATTGCTGTCTTAAGGAGCAAAGTGACCTACAGGCACTCTCGTGGCAGTGGCTCAGAATTCCCTGTTGTTCTTCTTTAGGCACACACTTTCTAGTGTCAGTCTGCACGATTATTTAAGCAGAGACTCTTCCCAATAATAGGAATGGATCTTCGCTAAGAAATACTTCCTATCATGTTCTTTCCAATCAGATGGAATTCCTCCTGTTGCCAGGAAATTGGCAATGTGAGCATACCAGGGAGCTTTCTCCAACTGCATTAAAGATTCTTCAGGAAATTCATCATTGATGGAATTGAAATTTATGGAGTGTCATGGGCTATTGTTAGTAGAAAGATGGTGCATACAACATTCTCTACTCCCTTTTGTCCTTAATTTCGTTAAAATTCTTGAAGTAGAACCCATCGGATAAGTCTTGCCTTAGCATTTTGCTTGGTTAGGAGATATTTCAAAGCGGAATGATCTGTAAAAATGACTATATCGGACCCAACCAAGTATGCTCGAAATTTGTCTAAGGCGTAGACCACTGCCAACAATTCTTTCTCTGTAGTAGTATAGTTCCTTTGTGCTTCATTCAAGGTTTTGCTTGCATAATAGACTACATGAGGTTTTCCACCTTCTCTTTGTCCAAGAACTGCTCTAATAGCAAGATCACTTGCATCACATCACACCTCAGGCAATTGCCAATTGGAGTGCCCCCGTACTATTAGTGCGTGGGTCGTGGGACTTGACTCTTCAAAGCTCTTACAGCCCAGTCTTTTTTCCCAAGAAAATTTAGCATCTTTCTCTAGCAGCTTATAAAGGGGCTTAGCAATCTTCGAAAAATCCTTGATGAATCTTACTGTAAGCACGCATGACGGGTGCCTCTTTGTTTCGCATTTGTTGAGACGGCAATTTGGAAATAAGTTCAATTTTTGCCTTGTCAACTTCTATTCCCCTACTGGAAATAACATGCCCTAGTACAATTCCTTGGTTCACCATAAAGTGGCATTTCTCCCAGTTAAGCACCAGTTTCTTTTCAATGCACCTCTGCAGGATAGCTTCAAGATTAGTTAGGCATTCTTTAAAATCACCTCCGTATACAGTGATGTCATCATGTATACTTCCATTATACGCTCCACCATATCGTTGAACATACTAAGCATACATCTCTGGAAGGTGGCAAGGGCGTTGCAAAGATCAAAAGGCATCCTCCACGTGGCATAAGTTCGAAAGAACAAGTAAAGGTGGTCTTTTCTTGATCTTAAGTGCGATCTCTATCACGAAAGTACGATACCCATCCAAAAGCAATAGAATGGGTGTTGAAACTCTCTCAGAAGGCGATCAATGAAGGGCGTGGGAGTGATCTTTTCTTGTTACTTCATTGAGCCTCTTGTAATCTATGCATACCCTGCAACCGGTGGTAAGTCAGTTAGACAATTCCTACGCCCTTTTCATTTTACGGTGGTCTTTGACTGGGCACCACAGGTTAGACACCCAGTGCTTCTCCGGATATGGGGTAAATGATCTTAGGCTTCTTGATATTAACCCGGGACTTCAATCCCCAGAACTACCTCCTGCATGTGAGGATTCAACCTCCTCTGTGGCTGCCTAACAACTTTAGATTCTTCTTCTAAATAAATGTGGTGGGTGCAGATTGTTGGGCCGATGCCTTTTAAATCAGAAAATTTCCACCACAAAGCTTGCTTGTTCATTTTGAGGAGGTGCAGCAGGTTGTGCTCTTGTGAAGTGGTCAGCAGTGACAATATTACAACTGGATATTGCTTGTTTTCTTCCAGAAATGCATATTTTAATTCAGCGAGTGGTTTGAGCTCAACTGTTGAGGTTCTTCTTCTCTTCACCGGTCGACAAAGGTGAAATTTCTATTTTCTTTCTCCGACACCCACAGGCGTGCATTGAGGTTCTGTTGCTCTACAAGGCACTCGAGATAACTCTTAGTTAACACATGCACTTGCTTTGCTCATTGCTTTGTGCGAAAGAATTGTATCTATTATGCAGACTTCTTCACAGTCGTCTTCCACTGGTTGCATATGCCTTTTATTCAAATGGAAGATATTGAGTTCTAAAGTCATATTCCCAAAAGTGAGTTACATAACCCCATTTCGGAAATTTATAATGGCATTAGTAGCCAAGAATATTCAATATGATGGGTACATGATTAGCCCCGTGCAGTAAACTCACAGTGTCGAGTCTGACAAAATCCATTGGATAGTAGAATTTGTCCACTTGTATTAGAACATCCTCAATGGTCCCCTTTGGTATTTTAATAGACTTATCGGCTAGAGGCGATTAATGATGGTAGATGAGTTCTCCCAAACCAAGCTTGTACATGGAATGGAGTGGGTTCCTGCCCAGCTCCCGAGTCTAATAGTGCTTTTCTTACTAGTGCCCCCGATATTAAGCGAGATTGTAGGACATCCCAGGGTCCTTATACTTCACAGAGTCTTACTTTCAATGATAGCACTCACTTGCTCAGTCAAAAATGCCTTTTATTCACATTGGAAGCCTCTTTTACCATACATAAGTCCTTGAATTTGCATACATAGGGGACTTGCAGTCATGTCGAGAAGAGAAATGTTAACCTTCACTTGCAGTAGTACCTCTAAAATTTCAATTTGGTTAACTTCAGATTTTCCTTTTTGAAATTTTTTGTGGGAAAGGAGGAGGTACAGGCTTCACTCTTCCCTTCTTGCTAATTGTTCTTCCTCGGTGGATCGAAACTCTTTGTAGAACTGTCTTGGTTAGTCTTTGGGATTTCTTGGTCTCAGTTCTTTACCACTTCTCAAAGTCCTCCTTTGGCTTCATCAATTCTTGCATTTGGATCAACGTTTGAGCCTATTTCGTATTCCTTAGTGTTTCTTTGTGTCACGGAAGAAATTTCCCTTTTCGGGACCACCCTTCTTGGTTAGACAACTTGGAAATCTCGAGTGCATCTTGTCCGTTCTTGTTAATTGAGCTCATTGCCTCATTTTCTTATTAGTTTGAACATTCCAACACCTTTTTGTTCCTCCCGCAAGCGTACCTACCACTTTTTAGCAAGAATTTAGAATTGCTTTTCCGTTCACTTGGGGGAGAGAAGAAGGTGGAAATTTGCTGGCTGTCTTGAAGTGGAGCGGACTCTTTGTTGTGCTCTGGAGACCTCTGAGGATTTTGGCTTCCATGATAGGTTCGGACAGTTCCTCCAATTATGGTTATAGGTGTTGCCATAAGAACATTTGTAGGTGGCTTATTTTGACCCAAGACATGGGCATGCTCTTGCAATAAGTCTCTTACTGAGGGAACTACTGAACAGTGCTCCCCAGGGTGGCTATTTGTCTGACAATTAAAACAAGCTGGTTGAGATGCATGCAACTCATTCACTGCTTGCATTTCATGTTGATTTCTCATTTCCAGCTCCTCCAACCTTCGGGTCAAAGTGGTCAATTTTGCTTTCATCTCCGTGTCTTCGGAAAGTGCATAAATGCCTCCCCTTTGGTGGGTCGAAGGTCTCATTTTCTCCACCTCCCTTGGGTTTGGCTCATCCCATCCCTTGGAAGTTTCAGCCACATAATTCAAAAAGTCCATGGCTTCATCTGGGTGCTTGCTCAGGAAGTCTCCTCCACACATTGTTTCTAGTAGTTGCTTCATGGCTGGAGACATACCACCATAGAAGTGATTCACAAGCATCCAAGTATCGAAACCATGATGTGGACATGCACTGATGGTCTCCATGAACCTCTCCCAGCACTGGTAGAACCTTTCATTGTCATGGGCTGCAAACGTGTAGATTTGCCTCTTCAAATTGTTGGTCTTGTGAGCACTGAAGAATTTTTTTAAAAACTCTGTCTGCAGCTCTGCCTAGCTTCTAATGGTTCTTGGTCTCAGTGAATTAAGCCATATTTTGGCTTTGTCTTTGAGGGTTAATGGGAATGCCTTCAACTTCACAAATCCATATCGGTTGCACCCTCCTTAAAAGTTACGCAAACTTCCTCAAAATCCCGGATGTGTGTGTATGGATTTTCATTTTCCATACCATGAAAAGTTGGGAGTAGGGGCACCAGATAAGGTCTCACCGCCACATCCTCAGTAGGTGGTATGATGCGGGGAAGGTCTGTAACTCTAGGAGAGGTGTATGTGGTCCCTCATTGATCTGTATGCTGCTGGATTCACTGGGCGACTTGCGA
The DNA here is from genome assembly GCA_016808115.1 of Tetrastigma voinierianum. NCBI lineage: Eukaryota > Viridiplantae > Streptophyta > Magnoliopsida > Vitales > Vitaceae > Tetrastigma > Tetrastigma voinierianum. Next base: position 109,247 of record JAEQBH010001551.1, read on the forward strand.
CTGCTTGATCGGGTAGAGGATCCAGCATCCATTGTACTGACTTCACAACTTTGCTCAATTGGTGTACAGACTCTTTACGATTCTACGATATATCTACATCCGGTGATGCATAAACAACGTGACCTGAGACAAAGCAAGGAACAACTACAAGACTTGCCAAAAAGGATCAGTGTTAGCCAAATAATAAAATGACTGTAATAATAAAAACTGCCCAGCAGTGACTGCTGAGTAAAAAAAACTTGATATTCTAAACAATGAAATTGGGTTAAAGGTCGCAGCACTTGTAATGAAGATTACAGTACATATCAACTCATCATCACGTAGTTTGGCACCATCCGACTAGCGGCCTCCATTTGGTCGTGCCACGATAGGGTGATCGAAGTCAACAAAATTTGTATCCTAAATTTTCCTTCTACTGCCCAGTAGTCAAGCTCTTTGCGATATAGCGGTTCCTAGGGTCAAACACGGGGATGGGTTTTAAATGCTACAAATGACTTGTATCATGATTCCAAAATGGTGAAATTTAATTTGGATTTTCGGATTTGCATTAAAAAGTGTGGTTGTTGTTCACTAAGTTAGCGAAACGGTTTAAAGTAAGATGTAAAAAGACCTTGAAGTTTGGGTCACTGATTTGGTATGATGGGGTTGTAGAGAGGTGTCCTCGGGTTATTTCCTCGCATTAGGGCAAATGACATATGAGTAAAGTTTCAGCCGGATCTTTGTTTAACTTTAAAAACCAACCCTTAGTAACATTTCCTATTTGAACCATAGCATTCTTGAGCATTTAATATTTCTATGATTTAAGAAAATAAAGCATTTAACCTAGTTTGGTGGCTCGTAAATGACATCTAATGGATGTCCGATATATACACCATTAAGAATACCTTTTGAACCTAAAGCATGCCACATATTGACCAAGAAAATACATTAAATAGCATTTAAACCTTGTTTGGAAAGTTTGAAACACAAATACATTACACTTCATGAAAGCGGAGGAACACACTGCAAACCCACTTCAACCCGACCTAGCAACCCTCCTCTTCAAGGTTTTGAGAGGCTTGAGCATTCTTTGAGTTGTCATCCTCAAGGGGTGTGTTTGCGACCTAGAAATGAGAAAGAGGAGAGAAGAGAAATGGGGAACAGCTTGAGTGTATGTAAGGCTGAAGTAGAATTGAATAGTTAGGTTACAAATTGTCCATGCTGCCAAGCTATATAGCCCCTTGAAACATGAGAAAATACCAAACTAATGATTGTAATTTTCGCTATGCCAGATTGCGAAAATTTCGCTATGATTGAAAATTTAGCCTGTCCTGTAATTGCCCGATCTTCTCTCTTCTTTGCTTCTGCATCCTCCAGCACATTATGCATCTTCCGACTTCTTTATTTCTTCATCCCGGAGGCTCGATGAAATCGGCAAATTCATCACGAACTCGGCATAAATCAGCACAATTTCGATGCCAAGCTTGATATGATGGTAAAGGTTTACGAAACCTGTAAAACTACCAAAAACAACCTCGAAACAAAATCAGTAGTACTAATCGGACCTGCACATGTCAATCGGCTTAATTAATATGATTAGTACGTAAAAAGCACTCAAAACCTATCTTAAATAGGACTCAAAACAGCACTTTTTGGGTACTAATCAATTTTCTATTATAGCTGCACCTTTGACTAAACTCCTACGGAAACATGTTGAATATAAATGGACTGAGGCATGCCAAAATAGTTTTGAAGAACTAAAGGCGAAGTTGACCACGACAGTGTTAGCGAGTCCAGTGAATGCTTGGTGGTTTTGTTGTTCTGAGTGATGCTTCTTACCAGGTTTGGGGTGTGTTTTGATGCGGCATGGTAGAGTCATTGCTTATGCTTCTAGGAGTTAAGGCCGTATGAGATTTCCTCCGACTCATGATCTTGAACTTGCATGAGTTGTATTTGCTTTTGAGAATATAGCGGCATTACCTATATGGGGAGACTTTTGATTTTCTGAATCCACAAAAGTTTAAAGTATTTATGTCGGAAAGAATTAAATATGAGATAGAGGCGTTGTAGAGTTCTTTGAAAGAATTATGGCATTGTACCATTGAGTACTATCCGGGAAAAGCAAATGTGGTAATTCGATGCCTTGACGAAAAAGTAGAAAGTAGAAGAGTTGCAAACTTGCTGCATTGAGAGAGATGAATGTAGAGTTACAAGTAACACCGGGTAAGGTCTTACTTGCTATACTCAAAATAAGACACAATGCTACATGAGAGGAATCAAGGAAGCCTGTCCGGAGTGATTATATTCTGAGCTTAGAAAGAGAGAAGATGGATCAAGGAAAAGGTAAAGAATTTGTGATTCATGTTGATGGAGCTTTAATGCTCGGGAATCGGATATATGTACCAAAGGTTGATGACTTGAGAAGAGAGATCTTAGATGAAGCTCACAGTGCACCTTATGCCATGCACCCGGGAAGTTCTAAAATGTATCAAATGTTGAGAAAGTCACTTTTGATGGCCCAGATGAAAAAGGAAGTAAATTTGAATTTGTCTCGAAATGTATGACTTGTCAACAAATAAAAAGTGAACATAAGCTCCAGTGGGAAAGTTACATCCTTGCCGATACGGAGTGGAAATGGGAAAAGATCACTATGGATTTGTAGCCCCAGTTGCCTCGAACTCGAGAGGAAAAATGATGCTATATGGGTTATTGTTGATAGATTAACAAAGTCAACTCATTTCTTACCCATCGGATGGGTTTTGTACATTAGACCGGTTAGCAAAAGGTATGTAGATGAGTGGCCCAGACTGTGGTGCATATCTATCGTATCGGACCGAGATCAGGTTGCCAGATTTTGGGGTGGTTTATTGACTTTGGGGACTGAAACTCCATTTAGCCTTTGCTTTTAATCACAAACGGATGGACAATCAGAGAGAACTATCAAGACACTTGAAGATATGCTTCGGGCTTATGTACTTGAGTTCCAAGGATCTTGGGATGATTAGGTAAATTTGATAGAATTTGCATATAATAATCATTACCATAGCAGTATTGGCATGGATCCTTATGAAGCTTTGTATGGTAAAAAGTGTCGATGTCCAGTGTATTGGGATGAAGAGGGAACCATGAATCAGGAGGTCCAAGTGATCTGACGGAATAAAGTAAAAGTAATCGAAGCAAGTTGAAAGAAACCTTGAAGATCGGCAAAGAGTTATGTGGACGAATAGATGGGAAATGAATGCAATGTAGGTGATAAGGTTTTCCTTAGTTTCACATGAAAGGGGTGTTACGGTTTGGCAAGAAAGGAAAGTTAAGTCCTCGTTACATTGGTCCGTATGAAATTGTAGCTCGGATTGGTCCACTTGCTTATAGATTGGCTTTACCTCAAGCATTGTCGCAACTTCATGATGTTTTTCATGTGAGTATGTTACGACGATACCGGTCCGATCCTTCACATGTAGTACAAGCTGGTGAGATTGAAGTGTCTGATAACCTAAGCTATGTTGAAGAGCCGGTACAAATCCTTGACCGTAAGCAAAGGCAGTTAAGGAATAGAGAAATACCAATGGTGAAGGTCCTGTGGAAGAATCATGCAATAGAAGAAGCAACATGGGAAACCGAAGAGTACATGCGACAACACTATCCCCATTTGTTCCCGAATTCAGGTAAAGGAATTTCGGGGACAGGGGTGTTCTTTGGGAGGGAGAATTATAATACGCCATCCCAAAGGCATAACTATTCTTGCATGCATTCATGCACAAAGACATACATGCATACAATAGATATGTGTTGTCATGATTAAGGGTTAAAGTGATAAAATTGAAAGTTAGGGAGTTAAGTGTTAAGTCAAGCAAATTGAAGGACCATTTTGAAATTTGTCAAAATATCTAGATAAGCTTTGATTGTCCAAAACCTTTGCTTCTCTTTTCTTTCTCTTGTCCTATCAAGTGTGATAGAAAGAAGGAAAAAAACTGGTTTTGAGCAAAATCTCTATCATTTTTCGAATTCAAGCTGACTTTTGGTAAGCTCTGTTTCATATCTGTTTTGCACCTCTATTTTCCAGGTCTTTAAGCTCTGTTTTGAACAAGTTGTAAATATTAAAAAGTTGTTGGATTATGTCTCTTCTAGGTTTCTGTAAAAAGGAGCTTGGTAATTGGTTGTGTTTATGAGTTATGATCACATTGACCAGCGATTGCTCATCTTGTCTGATTAAGTGATTTACTATATGAAATTTAAGCATGTTTCTCCTTGTGTATTTGATATTTTTCCCTAATTTTTGGATATGTTCTACTTTTATATGTTTAGTTATTTCTTGAAAAATATTAGGGCTTGATGAGTCTAAATCTTGAGTTATGGTGGTTTGTTTAAAAATTTGTTATGGGGACGATAACTTGATTAAAGGTTGAAAATACGGTATAAATTCTATATGGAATATGAAGCTGGTTTTTACATATATAAAGAGGCATGAGTCTAAAAGAATCATGTCTTTTGGATGTATATGTTGAGAGTTATAGCTAAAGAGTCACCAAAGGTCTATTTGTAAAATAGGGGTTAGGCCGACCTAGGTTATATGTTCTCATATGTTTCGAGTTTTGGAAGTTTATGCATGATATATGACTTATGTATGATTAATATATGTTTTAAGGAGCAAGACGTACAAGATGTGGCGCGTTAAGGAGTGATACGAGACGTCATTTTTTTGTGAGTGGATATGAATGTTTGATACCATGTGTTCTTGTTTGTCATTTGATGTGAATGACTTGTTTTTTTGTAATGAAGTGATTCAATGTTCATGTATGATATATGTGTATGGACTATGCAGTTGATATGTGCAGAATGTGTTGATGAACTATATAAGTTAAGTTGGCGAAGCTATGTGATAAACTATGAATGTTATTATGCAAGTACATGTTAAATGAAGATCCATGATCATGGAAGATAAGAGAATAAGGTTATGACCGACATATCAAATGTCGCAAATACAAGTTACAAGGACCCAATGGGTCAAATACAAGTATAGCGGCCCCGACAACACAAGTTTACAAGTTACAAGTTATCAAGTTTACAAGTTCCCGGGGCGATACTTGATGTGTTTAGGTCATAACCGATAAGAAACGGATACATGCAAGCATTGTGATATAAGAATACATATGAACTATGAATGTGCCTATGTTTGATGTTATGAATTATTAAGTGCTCTCATTTGATGATATGAATGTATATGAATATGTAGGAGTTATGTAAGTGCTTTGGTTGATGAAGTAAAGATGGGGCTTATGATGATGATGTGAATGTGTGTGGCGTGGTATCATGCTTTATATCCCTCATTGAGTAGCATCTCATTAAAGTGCAATATTTTTAGGTTCCACGAAGTCAAGAAGAATATGTTGTGTTTGCTACTCACTGCACGTCATGAGTGATAGATTAGGTTGGCGACTTCCCTCTCCCTCTCATCATGACAAGTATATGTATTCTAAAGGACTTTTGGTGTATATGTCAATGTATATATGGTTACTCCTAAAATTTTTTGGGGCATGTTTATGAACAAGAAAAATGTGTATACAAGTGTTTTTGGTTGAGTTTTAACGCTTTTAAAAAAAAAAAAAATCCTAATGTTTCTGTTATGAGGTCATAACTTCCCTAAGTGATGTTTTGTGATTAATTGAATTTTCTATAATTAGGATGACTTAGTTTTTCCTTAGGGTTATAAAGAACCAAGATTAGGACATTACAGTACTAGTTTATAAATTAAATTAAATATAATAACTAAATTATGAATATATTTTAAATAATTTTATTACTTAAACTAGTACTGTTAATAACAAAATATTGTAATTTTTAAAATAATTAACAAAAATTATGCACATATTTCTTTCCTAGTATGATTATATTTTCTAGCAAGATGAATTTTCAAAACAAATAGGATATTTCATTTACGGTTTGAGATGCATTTTTTTGGAAAAGAATATATATTTTTATTCCAAATATAAATGAAATTTATATTGCTAACATTTTAAAATTTTAATTAATAGATGATGATAACTCAATCAACATTAAGAGTCACATGTTATTATTGGATATAATGAGGATAATAATGAAGATTATAGGCATACGAGATTTCAAATATGTTATTAAGTTGTTACTTTATTGTTTTGGTACTATTTAGTTAATTAGTTTGATATTTTGGTTATAACAATGCTCTAGTATTATTTATTTATTGAAGTTTATTAAATAATATTATATTGCTTAGACTCAATTATTTATATATTAATTATTATTATATATTATATGTTATTTATTTTTATTTGAAGAATGATCGTAAAATTAATTGTTTTAGCATTTTTAAGGTTTTGGCCTATTTTATCTTGTTTTGGCCCGCAACCCTCATAGGCTAGGTTGGGCTAGTCCGAAGAGATAGCTGAAAATAGAAATGAGCAGTTAGCGGCTCGTTTTGGCAGGTGACTCAGATAAGAATTTAACAGAATTGGTTGGGGTGGCCCATTTACTGTATGTTAACGCTTTTGAAACGTTCAACGTTATACCACATAAGCTAGACATGATGAACAAAGGGAAATTAGGTTTAAAATATGTTTTAATAGTATTTTTCTAATTTTTGAAAAATAGAATTCATAAATATCTCAAAAAATAGAGTTCATAAAAAATAGTTTCCTGAAATGTTAATGTTAATATAAATCAAATATGATCTAGTGTATATTTAAAATCAAATAATTCCTTAAAAAACATTATATATGTATTTTACTTATTTATTAGACTATATATTATTATATATAAGTGGATATGTTTTTAATTAAAAATTAACTCATTTATTTTTATTAATAATAAAAAAATTATTGTTAACTCAAGTGGTTAAGAGCTCAGATAAACATAAAGAGGGAAGAGGTCCAAGATTTGAGTCTCAATGATGAAAAATTTGTGAAGAACATAATATTATGATATAATGCAAAGTAAATAGATATTAAAAAAATATAAACAAATTATTTTATCATTATAATTTAAAAAATTGTAGTAAAAATAAAAAATTAACAAATACAATATCACCATACTAAAAAAATATTATTTTTTAAAATAATATATCTCATTATGTATGATGTGTGTATTATATAACTTTTAGTCATATTTATTATAAATTATAGCTTTTATTTATTTTTAATCAATTGTACTAAAAATTTAAAAATGAAAACTATTTTTTTACATTTATTCACTTTGCATATTACATTATGGTATTTTATTCTAGATTCAATTTTGATCATGTCATAGAACCATATCACCTCTTTACCACTTAAGCCACGTCTCTAGAGCAAAATGAAAACTATTTTTAGGAAACAAAGATTTACAAACATTTTCAACCTTAAATTTTAAGGGTTCAATATACATTTTCTTGTTAGAGTTTTGTATTTTCATGATAGATTTGTTATTTAATGTGGTAGAACTATTGTTACTTGAATCGTCTGATCCTCGGTGCATTGAAGTGAACTTGCAAAAAGAAAGAAAATGGGGACCGATGGCGGTGTGCCGGCCGCCTCTTTGATAATTAAGTTAGCAAAGTGATGGAGAGGATGAAGAAAGTATGATGATTAGGGTTGCCTACCTATTTTCCGTGGGAGGGCTCTTCCTTAATACTCGAATTTGTCTTGGATTTTAGGAAAGATAATCTCATGATGCTGGTGAAAAAATATCTCCTTCCTATCCTAGACCAAATCTCTCTCGTTTAGGATTAATAGTTTCGACCAACCTCTCACGTGCAGTAGGACGGTCGGCTGGGGGACTCATGACCCTAGATGGTTGCTAGGAATGCACCATCTGGGTGGTTCCCATGTGGTTTTTCTATACCAGGTCGCCTTGGGTCGCTTCATGTGGCGGGCTAGGCGATGGCGCGGGCGCTGGGCCTGTGGATTAGTGGGTTTGGGCCCATAGGCCATGGTACCCACAATTGACCCATTTTTCTTTGACTATGGGATTATGTTTTGTTAGTTGAGGAAAAATACTTCATTTTAGGACTCCATGTATGGAGAGTTGTTGATTAGGGAGATAGGGGGCAATTAATGAGCATATGTTCCAATGTGCATATTACCAGAAAATACTATATTTTCGATGATGTGTTTAATGCGTCCTTTGGGGTCTCACCCTATAAATATGATGGTGAACTAGTGAGATCTATGAAGTCTCCAACAAATTGCTTTTCCATTAGCTTATCTCCCTGTCGTGTATTCTTCTTTGAGACAGTGAAGGTGAAATGATGGGGTTGGAAACTCTTAGAAGTCTTTACAACCGTTTTTCGCTTATGGATATTGTGTGCTTGAAGGCGACGCCTGTGTTGACTCATCGGGCATCCCATATGAGAAGCCTAACCATGCTAGTGTAACGCCCCAAAAATACCCTAGAATTTTTTTATAATTATTATATATATATATATATATATATATATTCTAGGGTATAAATTGAGCCAAATTGGGTATTTTAGGGTGTGAAATGAATATTGAATAAATGATTATATGGCTAAAGCCAAGATGCAAATATTATATGCTAAATGAGAATTGGTGAGACCGGAAATTTGCAAGTGTAAAGGAAAATTTGAAACTTGTAAGAAAAGGGACCTAGGGTCCAATTGTAAATAATTTATATGTCTAAGTGTAAATATGAGAGTTGAAGTGCAAATAAAATGAAATATGAGCTATAAAGCAAATATGGAGAAACTTAAGTTAAAGAATGCATTTTTTTGTGACGAAATAAGGCCCTTATGAAAATAGTGACTTAAGACCAAAAAGAGAAAATGAGAATAGGTGTGGAAGGTCAAACATGGCCTTACACTTAAATAGGATCTGAACTAAAATGTGGTATTTGGGGCTCATTCTTGAGCAATCAGTTTTAAAGGAAGAAGGAGAGGAGAAAAGGGAGAAGAGGCTAGGGCTTGGGAATCAAGTTCTAGGTGGGGTTTCTTCCACTTCTTGCTCCTTTGTGATCAAGCAACTTAGAAGTGGAGATTTGAAGAGGCTAAGGTAAGAAAACAAAACCCTAGCTTCATCTTTTGTGATTTTGATGTTGGGGAAAACCCCAAATGTGGATAAAAAGAGTTTTGTTTTGGTTGTAAATGAGTTTTGGGGTTGTGTTGGGTTGAGTTTTGAAGAGTATTGTTGGTTGGATTGGTTTTGTGTAATGTTTGTAAAAGGGAAAATGTTGGGTTTTCAAAGGAAATGCTGTCAAAATTTTGTCAAGACCCCTGTTCTTGTTTTGGCTATAAATTAAGTTATAATAATCCAAAGCAAGTGATTTAAATTGGTAAATAACCATAAGAGATAGGTCTACAAATGTATAGAAGAGACTAGGAGAAAATTGTTTCTCTAAGGCTCCCAAATACGGGCTTAAAGGTGAGCTCGGGTAGCTCACGGGTTATGCTATTGTTTGGGCCATTGTTATAGTGTTTTGGCCATAAGTTGAGTTTCACTCATCCAAATTGAGTGATTCAAAATTATAGGTAATATAGACTTCTAGGGGAATAATGTACTTGAAGGAAGTGTAAGCAAATTTTAAAACCAAAGTGCCCATAAATTTTTGAAAGTGGAGCTATGTGTAAGAACAGTATGATTCTGCTTTGCAAATTGGAGTAGTCTGGATGTAAAATGCAATAACTTGAGTTTTGGTGATCCAAATTGGATGATTCCAGTTGGAGAATAAACCTTAGAACCATAGATTCAAATTAGTGGAAGAAAAAATTACCAATTTATGGACTTAAGACCCATGAAATTTGGAATAACAGTAGGTAACCAAGTGAGTTGGGCATACTGACCAGTTTGTCATTAAAATGCCGTAACTTGAGTCTGGGTGATCCAAATGAGATGATTCAAATTCCTAATAAACATATACTCATAGAGATAAACTTTTCTTGAAGGAAGCATGAGCAAATTATGACTCATGTATCCCTAGAAAAATTTTCAAGTGAAGGGGTATCGGGTGAGCCTGAGCCACGACCAAAAACTCCTAGAATAACCTACTAATATGTGATTGTCATTGTATTTGAATAGGGACTGACGAGGAGGAAGCCCGCATTGAAGTCAAGATTCCGAAGATCGGAATCAAAGTGACAATTTTGGTTTGTTCTATCTTCTCCTATTCTCGTTTCAAGATTTGAACTATTTGTTCTAAATGCATAAGAAAAGCATATTGAATTGTTTTAATTGATTTGAAGAAATTGATTGTGAAATGTTTGCAAATGAAATTGCATAGTATTGAAAATAGACTGTTTATACAAATGTACATATTATGCTTTGTATGTTTGCTATAAAGATTTAGGCATATAATTGAATGTTACTTAGTTTGGATTCGTATGAAGGATAGATTGGTATATCAATAAGGGTCAAAATAGTAGTACTATAAATGATTGTATTGATGTGTCACTCCGATCAGTAGCCCAGCGGGACAGTATCAATAGTGTTCACTAATTGATTTTTTTTAATAACCGATCGGCCCGATAGGCATCTTGTGTTATAAAGCGTTTTATCATAGGCTGCTGACTGGTAGGACCATGCGGTGGTCGATATCCTGTATATCGAAAACATAGGTTAAATTTATTAAGGGCATAACCAAATTGAATTGATTTGAGATTGTGACAAATTGGAATTGAAAAAGCATGATTGCGAATTGAAATGAAAAGAGTATTGTGAAATGCATGATTTGATTATAAATGACTTATTGCATATGGAAGTGTATATTCGGATTTGATCAATGAACCATAAATGATTATATAAATAAGTATATGTATTGTATTGACATTGATCATCTAAAAAGATCTGAGAGTTTGTTTAGTAAAACTGCATGATTTGATTTAAATTGAGCGAAAATGAGGTGTATAGAACCCACTAGCATGAAAATGCTTAGCGTGTAGTTTTATCTATGCGTAGGTACCGATTGAACAGGAGCGAAAAGCAAGATCGAGGAGCATCGAGTCATAAAGAAGAATTGCGGGTATGTTCAGTATCATTCACCCACGTATCTCTTTGAACATTGATATTTGTAAAACAATTTCAGAACACAGATATCTATTTATGGAAATCATTTAAAAGGCTTGATATACCTTTGATGATAATACTTTTGCATGAATGAAATGAAATGGGCTTACTCCTTGCAACCTGCATATTTGAAAATGATTTATACCAAGCTGAAGTGCGCTCTGGCGTGGCACGATAAATGATTTGATAAGGTGATTAGTGATGAGAACCCCGGACCGGTTTAGACTACGCCAAGCGGTGCAGGCGGGAAGAGGTGCTACAGTCAGTGTCCCCTTTTTGGAGCTCTTCGTTTGTGCGGGGATGGCCGGAGTTACGGACTGAGGGACTCAGATGTGCTCTTGCCTTTTCTCGCGCTCTATGCTAAAGCTATGTGCTCCCTTGTGATGGCGTCTTTTGAGGCTATGGCGACGAGGTGCGGAGAAATTTGAGAGTGGGGAGAATTTCAAGAGGGATAATCTGATTCTTTTGCCTTGATTTTCCCTCTTAACTACTTCCTGCTTGCCGATCTGTCTTGCTTCTTCTTCGCCTTCTTTTTCATCTATGCCTTTTCTGATTCTCCTTTTCTGATTGGCATTTTTTGATTAGCCTTTTCTGATTCTCTTTTTTTGATTGTAACCAACTTGGTGAGTTTACCTAAATGTTCTTGACAGGGGCCCATCGAGGTTACTTGGATACGTTTGTCTTGGTTTCAATGTAACTATTGACGCATTTTGGAATATTTTAATAAAACTTGTCCTTTGGCATACTTGTGCGTCAATCTTTCTATTTTTTGCTCTTTCTTCGCATGCCGGCTAGGAGAGCCTATGGCCTAGACTTCCGGCCCCGGGAATGGAGTTTTAATTTTTTCTGATTTGGGGCCCTTTCATTTGGGCTATACTCGGTTGGCGGGCTTGATCAGTTTTGAAAGCAGACCGGGGCCTGGTCGGGCGAGTTCTAGGCCCATGAGTCTTATTTGCTATTTCGGTACCCTAGAAGGCGAAACGTTTTGTGAATACCAAACTTTGAGGGGGGAGGAGCACGTCTCCCGATGTTGTGGTTGTCCCATCGATGCATTTAATGCACTTGCATGCACCTTTTCCTATGTAAGAGTAGGGGTCTGGAAGCCAGCGTCCTTGACTCTGTTTAGCAATCTTTCGCTTGAAAACGTTATGTGTTTTGGCAGCACTTCCGAAGCACTTGGTGAAGGAGTCGTTTAGAGAATCCTGATCGTTTTGGACTTCTTGGTGGGTTCTCCATTTTCTTTTCTCTTGATTTCTCTTGCGTGGGTTGTTTGTGTTTACGCGTGTTCTGCAATCGTCGGTAGGTTTCCAGGATTAGAACTGCACGTGGGACTTTGGTCACTCCCAAGCTTGGGGTGTCTCAATAGGCTTGGTAAAATGCCAAGGCTTTTAGTTCTTCTATCGCTTTGGTATAATATTGTTTAGTTGATCTTTTTTTTTTTTTTCTTATTATCGTCTGCTTGCAGAATGGCGAGAGGTCAAGAAGAGACTTCCATTAGTCCGGTTGGGTGTAAGAGAGGGCCCAGTCGGGAGATGCCTTCTACAAGCAGCCTCGTCGAGAGATGCCTTCTGCAAGCAGCCTCGTCTCCTCCATGTCCATGGAGTAGTTGAGGTCCTTCTGCTAAATTCTTGACAACATTAGTTTAGAGTTGTCAGATGGTCCAGCTGCCTCAACTATGGGAGAAGCGGATAGTGTCGTCTACTTTAGCCTAGAGAAGTTTGCAATTGGGCTACACTTCCTCGTGTCGTCACTGGTCAAGCAGTTCTTACACATTTCTCGAGCACCGCCTACGCTTATCCATCCGAACGCTATTCGGATTTTGATGGGTTGTAGTGTGCTCAACCTTCTCTACCGGCTGGATATCTCGTTGGTGGAGATTTGTTTTGTTTATATGCTGAAGCTTGGGATGGAAATGAGTTAGTCGATGTTCGCCCATGTCCAAAGCTTCGAGTTCCTCTTAATGCTCTGACTCCCAGACTAAGGCAAGGGGTTGTCTGGTCGGGGGTACTGTTGTGAACTAGGCTCTCTCGGGCTTCCTTTCAACATGAATCAATCCCTATCGTTTCTAGGTTTGTTTTAGCTAGAAAGCAACTCATGCTCCGTGATGTGGGTTGTGTATTGACGTACCTATGTTTTCTTGATGTCATTCAGACAAGTGCAGGCGAGGTCGGTGAGTGAAGGCTTTGGATTGAAGGGTGGCGGAAGACAGTCAGGTGATTGCTTGTGATCGCGGAGGTAGAGATGAGCCTGGCCGGCGGTGAAGAATTTGAGAGAGTTGGGTGGTTGCCCTTTCCCTTATATTATCCCCATTGTTCCCTGCTCGTTTCCCTTTAAGGTCATAGAGGGGGAACATTTCGTTATTGTTGATCTCTTAAAGTTGGTCCCAGGCGGCTCCTCTCAGGCGATTTCTGCTCAAGGCGGGCCAAGCGGAGGCCGCTGCAAGGCCCTTAGTGAGGTCTGCTCGTGTTACCTAGCTTGAGAGTCCATGGGCTGCCCCCCGGCCTGCAAAGAAGAGAGAGTCAAGGGTGCGGTAGACAAAGACAGTCGAAGCCGGGTTGGAAGGTTTCACTGATTGGATGATGGTGGTCGACAGTGAGCCCACCGAGGAGGAAGAGATGTTTACCCTTACCGCTTGGTTTTCTACATGGATGTGTAAGCGGCCTGTGGCCCTAGAGGGCGAGGCCACCTTTAGTTTTGGAGCGACCTAGGTGGTCTCCTTTAGATGAGGGAGCTCAGGAGGACTGCGCCATAATCTAAGTGGAGTCTCTAGATCTAGCTTCCCATGATCAGCCAACCTTGGGAGTTTGTCTCAACGAGACTGATGCACCTCTAGAAGATGGGGTTCCGGCTGTGTAACACTCCAAATTATACCCTAACGGTTTGATAACACGTTTAGGGTATAATAAAAGTAATAGTATATTTAATGCGGAATAAAATAAAGATAAAAAAAAAAAAACAAAAGTAGGAATATGCATAAGTTAAATTACAAATAATAGAGAAGATTTGAGGCTATTGTAAAAATATCATAAATTGATTTGCAAATATTAGAAGAGTTGGAGGACCAAAGTGAAATAAAAAGGGGATAAGATCAAATAAGGATAAGACCAAAAGAAATATCTCATTTTGGTCTTGGAGAAAAGGAGAGCAAACACGGATAAGAGAGAAGAGAGAAGAAAGGAAGAAGAAGAAGAAGAAGATCACAGGTATGGATACATGTCTTGGGTTGTATGGAACTATGAGTATTGGTATGGAATTTGAGTATAGTTTTGTATGGAAACTATGGGAGTATGGAAGTCTAGTTTTAGTCTAGACAGTTTAGATACATGGTTTAGAACCCTCTATCTTGTGTACGGTTTGGGTTTGGGAACTCCTAAACTCATTTCGTGTAGGGTTGAATTGAGAAAAGTTCTAAGGCTCCTATGGTTGTGTTTGGGATAGAAATTTGGTGCAATTAGAACCAAGTACATTTCCGTATTTTGATCCTACGTATTAGCCGGACCTTAGAACTTCTTTTTGGGTAAGAAATAAAGGGAATTTGGAAGTGAGTCCTTCTAGTAAATTGTAGCCACATCAATGAACTTGATGTTAGGCTTTTGAATTTCTCTATTTGGACCTCTGTAGACCAAGTTATGGTCCTTTTCTTGAGTCGGCTCGGCTAGATACGGTCGGTCGGTTCGGCCCGATTCGGGTCAATAGCGGACCTTAGATTTGGTTTTGGGTAATAAATCAGGAATTTGGAAGTGGGTCATTTTAGTAATTTTAGCCACATCAATGAAATTGATGTTAGGCTTTAATTTCGATTGGACCTCACAGACCAAGTTATGGTCCTTTTAAAGAGGTCATTTCGGTTAGATCACGGTCGGGTCAGTTCGTCCAGTTCGGGTCAACTAGCCGGACCTTAGAACGGGTTTTTGGGTCAGAAATAAAGAGAATTTGGAAGTAAGTCCTTCTGGTAAATTGTAGCCACATCAATGAACTTGATGTTAGGCTTTTGAATTTCTCAATTCGAACCCTTGTAGACCAAGTTATGGTCTTTTTACTCTGATTAGTCTAATGGGCGAGAGGTCAGCCCCTAGAGATTCATCGCGGCGAGAGGAGTCGGCGGACCTCATCCCGGCCGAGAGGTCAGCAGACCTCCTTGCGCCGAAGGTCAACAGAGACTTCACATCTGTAGGAATTCGTTGGACCTCGCCTGTGTGACTTGATTCGGGTCGGCTCGTGCAGGTTTACGTATGACCTCAACCGGAAGGTCACCTTCTTCGTCAGGAGTCCGATTCAGGTGTTTGTGGACTCTGTGGAAGCCCATTAGTCAAGAATCCATTCATATGCCTGAGGAGAATATTAGGTGTCAGACCAAGCTCACCGAGGTCAGGTCAGCTCTTCCAGTTCAGGTAAGCTCGTCTAGGTTGACTACGTATGACCTCCAACTTCGGAAGGTCATAACTCCTTCGTCCGAACTTCAATTCGGGTGTTCTTGTACTCTATCGGCCCATTGAGTCAGAATATATTCCTTATGTCTAAGGAGAATATTAGGTGTCGGGCTGGGGTGTCGGACCGAGCTCACGAGGTCGGGTCAATCGTCGGTTGGTGACTCGTCTAGGTTGACTACGTACTTGACCTCCCAGCCGGAAGGTCATAACTCCTTCATCGAACTCGATTCGAGGTGTTCTTGGACTCTGTAAATCCCATTGAGTCAAAGGATCAGTGATGAAGGAGGATATTAGGTTTCAGACCGGGTGTTAGACCGAAGGCTCACCGTGGTCAGGTCAGCTCGTCCAATTCAGGATTTGACTACGTATGACCTCCAACTTCGGAAGGTCATAACTTCTTCGTCCGAAATCCGTTTAGGGTGTTCTTGGACTCTATGGAAAGACCATTGAGTCAAGAATCTATTCATATGCCTGAGGAGGATAGAAGGTGTCAGACCGAGGTGTCAGACAGAGTTTACCGAGGTCAGGTCAGCTCGTCTAGGTGTCCCTACGTATGACCTCCAACTTCGGAAGGTCATAACTCCTTCGTCCGAACTCCGATTCAGGTGTTCTTGGACTCTATGGAAAGCCCATTGAGTCAAGAATCCATCCATAGATAGCTTGATAAAATTGGAACTCATATTAGTTCCAAAAAGCATGAAAAATAGTAGGCCCTTGTTTCCCTTTTTCTATATAGACTAAAACCCCTCAAATTAACATAATTACAAGAGCCTTACACTTCTCTTGTATCCATGTTACTTTGGATACGTTGTGATAAAATAATTTTCTCTTAATGTTCACGATTTAAAAATAAGGGTCAAGTCTATGACACTACAAGTGAGCCATACAAGTAGTAAATCTGAATGCAAGTCCGGTATCATTCCCACCGAGAGATTGATAATGAATTACAAATCAACTACTAACTACTAAATTTCCATACTATTTGGACTCAAAACTCATAGTGAAAGTTTATCTAACAACTAAAATTTAATATCCTATACTATTAAATATATTCAAACTAAACTAAAACAAAAGTAAATGAATAAAAATAAATTTTATATAAAAGAATGGATTGAATCAGTTTACTGTGAGAAACGAAAACTATCAGTGAAATACAATGAAACAGTAAATTCAATGAGTTCGGTACATTTGCTATATTCTATATGGATTTGGTTATTGTCGAATTTCTAATTATTGGAATTTGGATCTCTCCATATTCAGCGATTAGATACCCTTGCTTCTCTCGACGAATCAAACCATTTACCTGTATTCCAAATTCTCTTGCAAGATCTGGGTATTTTTCTTTCTCGATACTTCACACCCGTTTCTGTTGACCAATGAGAACTTTTCTTTTCCTTCAGATTTTATAAAGTTTCTACCACTTAATTGGTAGCTCGACCTTCAGATCTATGGGTTTATCCGTTCCCTTGATTAGATCTAAGCTAACACGAGAGTTGGAACTTGCTTTAGATTAGGTGAACTCTCACGATTATTTATATTGTTAAATACACCTAGGCTTCAATTATGGCCAGTGAGGATTTATCAAAATGAACACTTTCGAGCTCGACGGAGTTCGTCAATATTGGTCGAACATACCAGAAAAGAATGCTCTCGACTCTCGGGAATCTCCATCTACTGTGTCACGCAGGAGGGCATCCTGAATGTCAGTAAGATACATTCCCTCAACTGGTATTAGGTACTACTATTGGAAACTTATCCATTCAAAACGATACCGATTAAGTAAAAACCAAACCCAAATTAATTCTCCATTATTGTGCAGGAAAGACTGTAACTAAATGTAAATCAAATCCAGTAGAGCTGCGCTCTGATTACTGCATTGCGAATTAAGAAATGGAGTACCGATCACGCACAACCCACATGTTGCAATAAAGCGAGAAGAAATGAATTCAGAAATTTGTCTAGATTTCATAAATTTTGATGATAATACTTGAAAAATAATATATCTAAAAATCGGCTCTACTCGTCTGCACTTTTGATTTGCGATTCAAAACAAAAATAAAAATAAAAATAAAAATAAAAATAAAAATAAAAAAATAAAAAATAAAAGTCTACTCTAATATATACCTTTGAGTTCCTCTTCTTCTCCTTTTAAGGTAGTGAAGACGGAAAAAAAAACTCACTTTACTATTCTAAAGCTGTCACATTTATACGCCAAAAAGAATGCGGGTGAATCCCCAAAATGCTCCGGTGCAAATCGAAGAAGAAAAGCTGACTCAACTGTTCTATGTCGTGACCTCGAGTTGATGTTGCGACATGGACCTCTTGATTACTCATGATCGATCGCGACCTCTTTCTTTAAGTTGCAACGGTTTGTCTTGCAACTTCTTTGATCGATGAGTCGTGACATCGTTTCGTGATCGCGACCTCATTTGCTGATTTCGCCGGTGTTGATAATAGCGACCTCAGTTCAATGTCGCGACATCATTGTCTTCCTATTCTTCCAGTTTCTGAGTTGCGACATCAGTTTTAGGTTGCGACCACTTTTCTGTTTGTATGATGACTTCATGTTGTGACTTTGATTTCTTAGTCGCAATTATGTTGGTGGTCTTCTTGCCTTCATATGTCTCAATTTTATGTCGCGACCTCTTTTGCTTCCCTTTTCTTTTCTTCAGGTTGCGACCTCATTTCTCGTTCTTGAAGAATTTCCTTCTTCCACCTATTTTCCGGTCGCGACCTGACTAGGAATTTAGTTAATCGCAACCTCAATTTCTTCTGCTCAGCTCTTCTTCAGGTCGCGACCTTAATGAGTGGTCGCGACATCATTTACGATCCTCGGTTCGTGGCAGTGCTTCTATTTGACTACGGGTTGCGACCTCCTTCAAATTCTTTTTTTTGTTGCGCCGAGATCTTCCTGTTTTTATGTCCGCGACATCAGTGGTGTCGCGACATGAAATGGAGCCTTGCATTTAAAAACTAGTTGCAACCTCTTTATTTTGCAAAGCCCTTTCTTGTGGCTTCATAGACGGATGTTTGTCGCGACTTTAGAGTGGTGTCGCGACATCATTCATATCTTTTTGGTGTCGCGACATCAAAGTGATGTCGCGACTTGAATTTCTTCCTTTGATTATTTCCTTTAGTCGACCCGCGTTTTCTTTGTCGCCTCCTTACTTAGTCACGACTTCACTTGTTGAGTTTTCTATTTCTTGATAGAATCTGGCGATGTCGTGACTTGGAATTCGCGGCAGCCCCGAGCATTCTGTCGCGACTTAAATTTTCATTGTGACCTCAGATTACGCTGCAGGCTGATTTCTTCTGATTTTTGCTAAGATTTTAGCTTCTACTGTATTTTCCTACAAAATGAAATTTGAGTAAAATATCTACATTTCTGCAAACAAATCAACATTTATCTCTTAATATACTCAGAAAAATGGATTAAAAATTTAATGAGTTTTTGGACTCATCAGCCCTGCAGGTAACCATAGTTATTCATATTATGAATTCATAAATAGCTCATAAGCATACATGGTAAGCATAGTTATTTATGCATATAATGAGATATGAAAAATGCAAAGATATGAATAAATGATTATTCATATGATTACCGAATGACAATAATTATTCGGGAATATAAGATATATACTTAACATAAAATACATATTGATTATGCCTTAGAACTTTACGGTAGGGGATAGATGGGCATGGCTATTAGGGAAAAACGAGTGCGGCATCTGAAGTTACGATATCGAGCGATTTGGGTCGATGAGATGAATCCGTTTGGATCACGGTGGCCCCAAAGGGTCACCACGGCATATGGGCCTTATAGATGGTCATTGTCTCGTCTGATACTTGTATACTCTAGGCCCTTATAGACCACACCGTGTTTCGCATAGTGGTACAACGCTAGCCGGGCCCATATAGACCCTTGTTTCACACCGGTGATCGACACCTTCGAGACCCCTTATAGTTTCTGTATCCACTTCTAAGGTTTATGCGAGACATGAAACATAAAGAAATTAGCGGTATATCTGGCTTGAAATGTAGAATACATGACATGATATGAGAAGCGTAACTTCTTTATGCGATGATAGTATCACGATTCTGAACAAGTAAAGTACAAGATGACATGAAAAGTATAGATGAAGAAATGGCTGAAGTTGTGAAAAGTATATATATATATATATATATATATATATATGAGAAATGATAAGAATATGTAAATGTTATATGTGTTATATGCATTTTATAGAGATGTGGTGACCCTTAATAAGTCATCCATGTGTATTAATTCCCACTAAGGCGTAAAAAAACATACGGGTGTTCAATCGTGTAGGTGCAAGAGAAGAAACTAGAGGACGGGGCAATCCACATTAGCGGTCCAAAGGCCACATCCAATAGGTGCCTTTGGAAGACCTTTAGATTACATTTTGTATATGAAATTTTGTGAACTAATGTAAATATTGTAAATGTTGAACACTTCCATATATGGAGCTTGTATATATATTTTGTAATCTGTTGCTACAGAATATAATATAAGTTAATTGTTTAACATTATATGAATGAACTAGCTTAAAGTTTATACGTGAAGAAAAAAAAAAAAGAATGACCCCTCACTTGACATCACATCTCTGGGGTTGGGGCGTCACAATTTAGTGTCGAGCCTGGGGCATAGGCGTTTCTAGAAAAGCCTAGGTTTGGCGGCTACGGAATAGAGTATATGATAGAAAAGCCTATGTTTAGTAATGTTGGCACGATGTGGATGTCCTTGTGTTTGGTATAAATTTGGATCGTCAGAAGAAGCTAAGGAGTGTTAACCCAAGGGAACAAGGGTTATCGGCTTGAACCTTGAGTAATGTACCTAATGAGCCATAGAAACCTTCTTGAGAATATCATGAATTTGTGCTCGGGTTTTTGGATAGATTGACCTCTCCTAAAGCTCCGATGAATGATAAGAAGACATGGAGTAGAGGAATTCGGGGTCGAGGCATGGAAGGTCGGAGAAAGCCAGTGCAGTTAGAAAGTTAGAAAGGGTATTAGAAGGGTTAGATGTCCTCCCGATTAGAAAGTATCATGTGGAGTCTTACTGTGCAATTGAGGCATATGATTGAGTGGAAACTAGCATTAAAGTCAGGATCCCGAATCCGAATTGGGAGTTCTTTGTCCAAGAGTTTAGGGAAAAGTATGTACTGAGATGTATAGGGATTCCAAGTGGGCTGCAGGTTCACGAATTTGAAGCAAAGGGCTTATCGGTGGTGTGATATGAAAAGGAATTTAGCCATCTTAGCAAGTATGCCTTGGAATTGGTCCTCGCTAGAGCATTTCGGTGCGACGGTGAGGATTGGCTGCGTGATTTCATCGAGATGTTGGCACCTGTGACTTCTCTCGAGCGTGGATTTCTATCGGTTAGTCTGTTGCAATGAAAGTAGAGAGACTAGAAACGGCGACAAAGAAAGATTTCAAAGAAGAAGTTTTCTAGAGGGGCTTCGTCCTCCTCGGGAAAAAGAGCTAAGAATCTTGACAATCGAGAATATAGTTCCGCTACAAGAGGTGAAATAGCGATCCAATGTAACGCGCGTGAAGTATGGTAAGTGCTTCGGTTAGACGGGGAGAGAGTGCAGATACCTCATTGTCGCGAAGGCATTTGGGAGTTTGCGGGATAGTGAGCGGGGAGGTGTTTCGGTGTGGAAGCCTTGGGCGTTTGAGTAACACGGTGTCCCCAGAGGCCGGGGGATAATAGAAGTCAACAAGGAAGTGGCAGAGGAAGATCTGCGGCACCACTTTTGACTCGTGATCGTGGTAGGGGTTGTAGTGGCCCATCTCATCATAGAGGACGAGGAGGCATAGTTTCAGAGATAGTGGATCGTCTTATGCCTACAGCACCAGCACGAGCATATGCTAGGAAGGCTTGTGAGGATCAGGATGCTCCTAAGGTTCTCATTTGGTATATTTTCGTTATATGATGCGGGATGCAGCCATTGATTGATCCTGGATCACTCATTCATATGTATGCATTGAGCATGTGATAAGATACCACTGCTTGATTGGAGCAGTTAGCATATGACATGCATGTAACTAGTTTGTTGGGGCACAACGTTAGTGTGAATAGCGTATATAGAAATTGCCCATTGTTATACAAATAAGAGTTTCTCGTTGGTTTGATAACCTTACCATTAGAGTTTGACTTGATTCTGGCTCGGAATGGATTGGTTAATCTCTAAGCAGAGCTATCGTTGATTGTGGTGAAGACAATAGTGTTGAGATGCTGCGACGGAGGCGAGGTAATAGTACAAGGCATTGGATCAAGTGTAATGTCCAATGTGATCTCCACTATGCAAGCTAGGAGAATTATGAGGAAAGGATGTGAGACATTCTTGGTTGTGATACTTGACTCCAAGAGAGGTCAAGTTGATGTAGAAAAGGTTCCAGTAGTAAGGGAATTTCTAGATGTATTCCCTGAAGAGTTACTAGGTATTCCACTTGAGAGAGAGGTGGACTTAGATATAGAAATTGTGCCGGGGAACGGTCACATGCAGGAGCACCGTGCGGGATAACTCAGTAGTGAAAGAGTTAAAGTCAATTGCAAGAACTTTTTGGATAAAGTTTATCCGACCTAGTGTGTCACCGCCCAGGGTGCACATTTTTGAAAGAAAGATGGCACTCTACGGATGTGCATCGATTATCGACAGATCAATAAGGTGACAGTGAAAAACAAGTACCCATTGCAGAGAATCAAAGATCTTTTGATCGGTTGGAAGGGAGCGGTGTCTTTTCGAAGATAGACTACGATCAAGGTATTATCGGTTGAGTAAAGGAAGGAGATGTCATAGAAGAAATTTGCATTTAGGGCAGATATGGCCATTATGAGTTTTAATTCATGCCATTTAGGTTGACTAATACTGCAGCCCAACATTCATGGATTTGATGATAGGGTTTGGAGCCTATGTGGATCCATTTGTTGTGGTTTTTCTTGATGACATCTGGTGTATTCTAAGGATGCACAGGAACATGAACAACACTTGAGAATAGTCTTAGAGACGTTAAGAGAAAAGAAGTTATATTCTAAGCTCAGCAAATGTGATTTTTGGCTAAAGGAAGTTTCATTCTTAGGCCATATTGTGTCTGCTGAGGGTATAAGAGTTGATCCTGCTAAGATTGAAGCAGTTGTGAATTGGAAATCACCTCAAAATGTAACCGAGGTGAGAAGTTTCTTGGGTTTAGCAGGTTATTATAGAATATTTGTGAGAGGCTTTTCGGTCATAGCTTCTTCGCTCACCAAGTTACTCAAGAAAGGAATAAAGTTTGAGTGGACAGATAAATGTCAAAATAGTTTTAAACAGTTGAAAGGAATGCTGGTTGAAGCACCAGTATTGGCCTGTAACCTACTTCGGAAAAGAGTATACCTTGTATAGTGATGCTTCATGCATTGGTTTAGGATGCGATGTTGTCTGAGATGGGAAAGTAGTGGCTTATGCGTCCAGGACGAGTTGGAAATACATGAACAAAAAGTATCCACTCATGACCTAGAGTTGGGTACGCGGTAGTGTTTGCTTTAAAAATATGGCGACACTACTTATACGGGAAAAGTGTAAATTTACACCGACCATAAGAGTCTCAGTACTTGCTAGCAGAAGAATTAAATTTGAGACAGCGGGGGTGGTTAGAGTTATTAAAAGGATTATGACTGCATCATAGATTACCACCCCGGAAAGGCTAATATAGTAGCCGATTCTTTAAGCCGAAAGACAATGGTAGCAATGTCACTACAGTATAGTGATTGGAGACTAGCAGATGATGGAGCTATGTTAGCTCAACTAGAAGCGCAACTCGTGTTAAAGCAAATGATTATAGATCTTGTGAAAAATGATGAGAACTACGAGAAAAAGTTCTGAGATGGTTAGAGATGGTATGAATAAGTTTTAGAAAGAAGCTTTGGAAGTTTGTATTTCCAACATAGGTGTGTGCCCGGATGATAAAGTTAAAGCAAAGTTGCTATTTGAGGCTCATGTCTGATATTTACCATGCATCCTGGAGGGAATAAGATGTATCAGGACTTGAAACAGTTTTATTGGTGGAAAGGAATGAAAAAGAAATTATTGAATATGTGTCTAAGTGTTTGACGTGTCGGCCGTCAAGGCTGAACACCAAGTGCCAACGGGTTTGTTAAATCCCCTTCCAATTCCTTAGTAGGTGGGATAACATTACCATGGATTTTGTGTGCAATTTTCCCTCACACAACAAAACATGACTCTTGTATGGGTGATTATGAATGAGGTACCATGAAAGTTGGCTTGGGTTTTATGTCTCTGAGTCAGGATTAATTTATTCTATGGATCGATTAAGCGGAGTTATATGTGGATAAGATTGTGCGATTGCCTTGGTGTGCCGTTGTCTATTGTGTCGGATAGAGATTCGCGGTTTACATCAAGGTTACGGAAGGAGTGGTCGACTTTAGGCACTGGCGGGACGTACGACATTCCATCCCTTGGCTTGAATGGGTGTCGAGAGAGATTGATTCAGTGCTTTCGAAGATATGCCGAGGTTGTGTGTCATGGAATTCTCGGGAAGTTGGGATATGGCATATTCCATTGATGGAATTTTCCTATAACAATAGTTTTCGGTCATTATTAGTATGACACCATGAAGCTTTGTATGGTCGGAAATGTAGAACTCTTGTGTGTTAGATGAATTGAATGAGCATAAGCGATAGGTCAGAGACATATTAAAGATCTGAAGAGAAAGATCTGTAATTATTCGGCCGAGAGGTTAAAGGCTAGTGATTGACAAAGTCGTATGCCAACCTAAGAGGAGAGATATTGAATATAACGTGGGAGACAAGGTCTTTTTAAGGTATCCGCCATGGAAAGAAAATTACAGGTTTGGTCGAAAGACGAAGTTGAGTCAGGTTCATAGGGCGTGAGATTTTGGAACATATTATTTTGTGGCTTATCGATTAGCACTCCCTGGGAGTTGTGGAATTACACGATGTGTTTCATGTGTCGATGCTTCGAATGCCGCTTTGATGAGTCGCATATACTACCCTGAGTCTGAGATCTGAAGTCTGAGAGGATTTGTCATATGATGAGGAGCCAAAGACTATTCTAGCTCGAGAGGTGAAATAGTTGCGGAACAAACAAGCACCGTTAGTGAAAGTGCTCTGGCAACACCATGGTAGAGAAGAAGCTACTTGGGAGCCAGAAGCAACTATGAGAACACAGTATCCACAACTCTTCGAATCAGGTATGAATTTCGAGGATGAAATTCTTTTTAAGGGGGGGAGAGTTGTAACACCCCAAATTATACCCTAACGGTTTGATAACACGTTTAGGGTATAATAAAAGTAATAGTATATTTGTCCGGAATAAAATAAAGATAAAAAAAAAAACAAAAGTAGGAATATGCATAAGTTAAATTACAAATAATAGAAGATTTGAGGCTATTGTAAAATATCATAAATTGATTTACCAAATATTAGAAGAGTTGGAGGACGAGAGTGAAATAAAAAGGGGATAAGATCAAATAAGGATAAGACCAAGAAATCTCATTTTGGTCTTGGAGAAAGAGCAAACACGAATAAGAGAAGAGAAGAAGGAAGAAGAAAGAAAGAGAAGAAAGAAGAAGAAAGAAGATCTGGTATGGATATGTCTTGGGTTGTATGGAACTATGAGTATTGGTATGGGAATTTGAGTATAGTTTTGTATGGAAACTATGAGTGGAAGTCTAGTTTTAGTCTAGGCAGGTTTAGATACGGTTTAAAACCCTTTATCTTGTGTCTGGTTTGGGGTTGGGAACTCCTAAACTCACATTTCGTGTAGGGTTGAATTGAAAAGTTAAGGCTCCACATGGTTGTGTTTTGGGATAGAATTTGGTGCGATTAGAACCAAGTAAATTTCAGTATTTTTGATCCTACGTATTAGCCGGACCTTAGAACTTATTTTTGGGTAAGAAATAAAGGGAATTTGGAAGTGAGTCCTCCTAGTAAATTGTAGCCACATAAATTAACTTGATGTTAGGCTTTTGAATTTCTCTATTTGGACCTCGCCAAGACCCAGAGTTATGGTCCTTTTACCGAGGTCGACTCAGCTAGATCTGGTGGTCGGTTTAGCGGTTCGGGTCAACTAACGGACCTTGGAATTTAGTTTTGGGTAATAAATAAAGGGAATTTGGAAGTGAGTCATTATAGTAATTTGTATCCACATCAATTAACTTGATGTTAGGCTTTAATTTCTCGATTTGGACCTGCAGCCAGGCCCGAGTTATGGTCCTTTTGCAGGGTCGGCTAATTTAGATCTGGTCGAGATTAGGTTCGTCAGTTCGGGTCAACTAGCTGGACCTTAGAACGGATTTTTGAGTCAGAAATAAAGAGAATTTGGAAGTAAGTCCTTTTGATGAAATTGTAGCCATGTGAACTTGATGTTAGGCTTTTGAATTTCGGTCGAACCTTAGACGAGTTATGGTCTTTTTACTCTGAATAGTCTAATGGGCGAGAGGTCAGCCCATAGAGGTCATGCAGCAGAGGTCAGCAGACCTCATGCAGCAGAGGTCAGCAGACCTCATCCAGCAGAGGTCAGCAGACCTCATGCAGCAGAGGTCAGTAGACCTCATGCAGCAGAGGTCAGCGGACTTCATCACGTAGAGGTCGGCGGACCTCGCCTGTAGTCTTGATTCGAGGTCAGCGGAGTGCGGGTTTGACTCGTATGATCTCCAGCCGGGAAGGTCATAGCTAACTTCGTGCGGAACTCCGATTCGGGTGTTCTTAGACTCTATGGAAGCCCATTGGAGTCAGAATCCATTCATATGACCAGGAGAATATTGGGTGTCAGACCACAAGGCTCACCAAGGTCCAAGGTCAGCTCGTCGATTGGTCATTTCATCTGGGTTGACTACATTATGACCTCCAACGGAAGGTCATGTCCTTACGATCCGAACTCCGATTCGGGTGTTCTTGGATTATATGGAAATACCATTGAGTCAAGAATCCATTCTTACACTTGAGGAGAATATTAGGTTTCAGACTGAGGTGTCAAACCGAGCTCGAGGAATGGTCGACTCGTCAGTTGGTCGACTCGTGGGTTGACTACATATGATGACCTCCAACCCCGGAGTCATAAATCCTTCATCATAGAACTCCGATTCGGGTGTTCTTGGACTCTATGGAAATCTATTGAGTCAAAGAATCGATGATATGCCTGAGGAGGGATATTGGGTGTCAGACCCGAGGTGTTGGGCCGAGGCTCACTTAGAAATTCGGGTCGGCTCGTCTAGTTTAGGATTTGACTACATATGACCTCCAACTTCGGAAGGTCATAACTTCTTCGTCCGAACTCCGTTTAGGGTGTTCTTGGACTCTATGGAAAGCCCATTGAGTCAAGAATATTTTCATATGCTGAGGAGGATAGAAGGTGTCAGACTGAGGTGTCAGACTGAGTTTACCGAGGTCAGGTCAGCTCGTCTAGGTGTCCCTGCGTATGACCTCCAACTTCGGAAGGTCCTGCTCAACGCCGTCCCGAACTCCGATTACGGTGTTCTTGAACTCTATGGAAAGCCCATTGAATCAGAATCCATCAATAGATAACTTGATAAAATTGGAATATAGTTCCCGCCGTCATAATTGATAGGCTCTGCGGGTAACCATAGTTATTCGTATTATGAATTCATAAATAGCTCATAAGCATACATGGTAAGCATAGTTATTTACATGCATATAATGAATATGAAAAATGAAAAGATATATGAATAAATGATTGTGTATATATATATATATATATATATATATATATATATATATCACATATAGATTCTCAAGATAATGATAATTATTCGGGAATATGAGATATATCTTGCCTTAAAATACGTATTGATTAATATAACAGAAACTGGTAGAGAGGGATAGATGGGCATGCCTATTAGGGAAAAACAAGTGTGCAGCATACAAGTTCTGATATCGAGGCCCCGTTTGGGTCGATGGGAATGAATCCCGTTTGGATCACGGTGGCCACTGAAAGGGTCACCCACGATATCGGGCCCTTATAGATGGTCATTGTCTTGTCTGATGATATGGCATATGGGCCCTTAGACCCTTGTTTCGCACCGCGGTGAAGTCTGACGCCTTGAGCCCTTATGACCCTTTGTTTCACACAGTGAGTATAGCGCCTTCGGGCCCTTATAGTTTCCTGTATCCACTTCTAAGGTTTATACATACATGAAACATAAAAAGAAATTGACAGGTATATCCAAACGAAATGTAGAGAATACATGAAATGATATGAGAAGCATAGCACTAATATCACGATGATAGTATCTGATTACAAGAATAGAAGTAAAATGCAAGATGACATGAAAAGTATATGGAAGATGATAAGAAATGGCGGATTTATGAAAAGTATATATATATATATATATGAGAAATGATAAGAATCTACTTAAATGTTATATGTGTTATATGCATTTGTATAGAAGTGTGGTGACCCTTAATAGAGATCATCCATGTGTATTAATTCCCACTAAGCGTAAAGCTTAGCACGGGTGTTCAATCCATGTAGAGTACGAGAAGAGAGGAAGCCGAGAGGACCGGGCAATCCACATCGCGAGTCAAAGGCCGCATCAATAGGTGCCTTTGGAAGACCTTTAGGTCTTATTTTGTATATGAAATTTTGTGTGAATCAAATGTAAATATTGTAAATGTTGAACACTTCCATATATAGGCTTGTATATATATTTTGTAATCATTTGCCTCTGATATAATACAAAGTTAATTGTTTAACATTATATGAATGAACTAGCTTAAAGTTTATACGTGAAGAAAAAAAAAAAAAAAGAATGACCCCTCACTTGACATCCTATGCCGAGTTGGGGCGTCATAGGCTGCAAGCCCTTCAATTGTTGAAGTGGTTGGAACGGGCGGTCCATTAGGGGTAATTTCCACTCCAGCACCCCCGCCTAAGTCCAATGGTGCCGGGCTAAGCAAGAAACGGATGCGGCCGGTGGTGGTGATGCGTATGTTCCGTCGGCTGGAGGAGTTCTCCCGGCAGCGGATCGGTGGCTCCGGATATCGAGGACATGTTAAAACTTATCCACCTTTGGAGCCCTTTCAACCAAGAAGACTCCCCGGTTGTGCACATGCGCGACGCATGCAGTGCCACGGATGCGAAGCGTTGGGCGGTATTCTATTATGCTTTCGGTGTACATGAATAAAGAAGATATCCATCCCGTGGTTGATGATGGGATGCTCATCCGCAACGATAACTTCCATCGGTTGGCCGAACTGGTATGTGTTGATTTTTAACATGCGACTGCCAGTTTATGTTGTGATTTCCTTCTAATTCTTATTCTTTTGCAGGTTGTGATGGCCATGTAGAGAAGGATAGGGAAGACATGGTGAAAGACTATCAGGGATCCTTAGATCTCATCTTTGCTTATGGCTATGGGTGTTGCGTGTTTAAGAAAAACATATCTGGACCAATGGGAATCCGGATGGCATGCGACTGCGCAACCCACTACCTCAGAGTTTTATCAACTGAGGTGCCTCCGGCCTTGCTTCATCGAGGCCAGGATGCAGTTAATGATAGCAGTGGGGGTCCCGTTAGTGACACAATCAGCCGTAAAGTCCTGTGGATTTGGGTGAGCCTAATACCATGTGTCATTATGGATCCATATTTTCCTGCAAGTGGGCAAAGTCTCCTTTGTTGGGGAGTTCTACCATTATACAACTTGTATAACGGTATAATCATACCCATCAAGGTTTCAGCAGATGTATTATTTACCCCATAAGTCCCGTGTCCATATCCTCAATATACATTCCTTTCTTAGAGATCCCATTCATTCACATTTAAATCTAAAATATGAAAATAAGCGCTTAATTAAGTCCGTGAGAGTACGATCCACGACCTATACACCATAATTACATACCCGACTATTTTACAATAGTCGAGGCAATTTACAATTCTTTTATGCAAAATAATTTTTACAAAAATGTTACTCAAAAGGTAATATCAGGCCACACATGGCCTTCTTCATAATCACGACCTTGTGGGCCGCCGTCTCCGTCACACCACAGCTTACCTAAAGGGTCTCATAGCGGGGTGAGCAATGCTTGATAGAAAATTCTCGCCACAGAACTCTCCTGCTAAATGCACATGCAATGGCATTACATAAAAAATCAGATCATATTCCATATAAATAATGATCTATCTAGAATCATTACATGTCATACATGAGACTGAGGCTCCCTCATGCCCACAACTCGAGTCCCCTGACCGACTCCTTACACCTGTAAGTGTGAAAAATAGCCGTGGTGTTTCAACTAATGACTTAAACCATTGGACAACCCTCCAATTTTAATTTATCAAATCCTGTGTGTTTATTTGGATTGCGAATTTCCGGGGTCTCACCACGAACGCCGCCTTCAGAACACTTTCACGAACTTTCATGCGTTGGTATATGTTTGAAGCTAACAATTTAATTAGCTTTTGAAATAAAACAAAATATAAATTCCTTGAATTTAAATACGGCCTATAAGCATTGTATTGAATAACGCATTTATACAAATTGGCATTCCATGCTTTTCAGACTCTAATTACAAAATATTTATGGAGTTCACCCTAGTTGTCCACAATATGTAAAATACATTTCCATACTTTCAAAAAGATATATATAAAAAATAAAGTGTGATTTCTTATGAAGACTTTTACATTTTTGAGTTTAATTCAAAATAATTACAAAATATCATGAATAAAATGATATGCATGAGATGGAGCATTTGCTTATACTTCGCTCTGTTTGACGGTGACTCTGCGCCTGGCGATCTTCGATCACATACTTTCTACCCGATGCGTGCGAAGATAAAAACAACGCACTAAGCATTTCCATGCTTAGTGGTTCTATCTCAAATAGTGTTCATTTGTTTCAAAATCAAGTCATGCACATTTTTTCTAAGAAACAATGCTCACTAACACAGATGATCAATGCAATACAATACATATATTCATTTCATATACATTCATTTACAGTTTATTGATCATTCCAAATATGCACTTTCATATGCAATAAATCATTCAAAACACAAATCATGCATTTCATAATTTTCTTTTCATTTTTCCCTTAAGTGAATTTAACTTATGATTTTGGTGCACAAGATAACGAATCACCGACATGGTCCGTGGGTTGCGAGCCCGATTATAAAAATGGTTTTATAACCTGATGCGGTCCCGGGTTCTTGGCCAGTTATTAAAAATCATTTCGTGAACACTACTGATACTATCCCGTTGGGCTACGGATTAAGTGACACATCATTACGTTCGGCGCAGTATTGCTAATTTGACCTTTATTAGTATACCAATCTATCCTCAACTTGAATTTTAATGGTTAACATTCTATTAAGGGCATTCAAATCATTCATAGCAAAATACAATAGTGTACATACGTTTACACAAAACATAAAACCGAAATAAGGAAGAAGTGTGAAGAACAAACCCAAAAAGGTTGTCGCTCTTCGATTCCTATCCTCGAAATCCCGTTCTTGGGTAAAGCTTCCTCGTCACCACCTAATCCATCAAAAATATGTCACTATCAAAGAACAACCCAAGAAAAAATATTAGTTGTGCATTCTACGATTTTTGGTTAGGGTTGATGTCTATCCAATACACCTTCATTTGACAAACTTTTTAGGGACACATGAGTCATATTTTACTCATTATTCCTTCAATAAAATTATATCTCTATGAGTCTATAATTAGTATGAATTAGAATCATCTCATTTGGATCACCCAAACTGATTCTGGCATTTAATGCAAGTGGTCGGTATGCCTACTTCGCCCAGTTTACCCTCTTGTTATTATCAATTTCAGGGTCTTAACTCCATAAGTGGAATGGTTCCTTCTAATAATTTGAAGCTATGGTTCTAAGGTTTCTTCTACAGTTGGAATCATCCAATTTGGATCACTAAAATTCAAGTTATTGCATTTTACATCCAGACTACTCTAATTTGCAAAGCAGAATCAGATTGTTCTTGCACATAGCTCCACTTTGACAGATTTCTGGGAACTTTGGGGTTACAAATTGCATATATGTCCTTCACATAAATTATTCTCCTATAAGTCTAGTTTATTCATAATTTTGAATCACTCAATTTGGATGAGTGAAACTCAACTTACGACCAAAACATTACAACCACACCCAAAATAGAGCATACTCATTAGCAATCTGAAACTTACCTTTAAGCTCATATTCGGGAGCCTTAGAGATACAATTTACTCCTAGTCCCTTCTATACATTTGTAGCTCTATCTCGTATGATTCTTTATCAATTGGAAGCACTCAATTTGGATGATTATAACTTAACTTATAGCCAAAACAAAAACAGGGGTTTTGAAATTTTTTGACAGCAACTCCTTTGAGCTTTGTCATTTCTTTACACAAAATTCATCAAAACCAATCCAAACAATACCAAAACAACCTCAAACTAAACTAAATGTCCAAGAACACTTTACACAAGCTAGGGTTTTCTCCAAACCCAAACACAAGAAAAGAGGGGTTAGGGTTTGTTTCTTACCCTTTTTAAATCTCTTCATTTCTCTTCTTTCTTCTTCCTTCTTCTTCTTGATCACTTAAACTCTTGATCTCATGGAGAAAATCACAATCCCTACCTTCTTCTCTTTTCTTCTCTCTCACCAAACCCTAGCTCTCTCTCAAAAATGTGAATGCCCAAATGGGCATTTCATATACCATTTTGGTCTTTAATCCCCAATCTAACTTAAGGCCATGTTTGACTTATTATTAAATGGGCCTTATCTCATTTTTCTCATTTTAAAGCCTCATTTCACCTTCATTTTCACTTTATTTCATTTGATTTTCATTTTAACATTTACACTCTTCATTTATGACCCTTAGGTTCCCATTTGACATTTTTACCAAATTTATTTGGCTCCTATAAAATTTTCGGGTTTTTATCATATTTCGTTTTTTTAGCCGTTTAAACGCCGAAAAAATATAATTTAATTTTTTTTACACCCTAAACATGTTATAAAAATTTTAAGGTATTTTCAGGGCGTTACAACTCTCCCCTCCTTAAAAGAATTTCGTCCTCAAAATTACCTTCATTGAACAGTTGAGGGTATTGTTGCCGCATAAGTTCTTCGCTTTCCCACGCGGCTTCCTCTGTCTTGTGGTTTCTCCATAGCACTTTGATCAACGGGATCTACTTTTTCCGCAACTCTTTCACTTCTCGAGCCAAGATCTCTACTAGCTCCTCTTCATACGTCAAATCCGGTCTAAACTTAATTGTCTCTAAAGAGACTACATGTGATGGGTTAGACCTGTACCTCCTTAGCATTGACACATGGAAAACATTATGGATCTTTTCCAACTTTGGTGGTAAAGCTAATCTGTATGCCATTGGACCCACTTTCTCTATTACCTCATATGCCCAATGAACCTAGGGCTCAACTTGCCATTTTTCCCAAATCTCATTACTTTCTTCCAAGGCGATACTTTCAAAAATACTTTCTCATCGATCTCATATAGAATATCCTTTCTTCTCATGTCGGCGTAGGATTTTTGTCTATCCGTGGCTACTTTCAATCTTTCTCTAATCATTTTCATCTTTTCTTCGGTCTCTTGAATCAAATCGGGGCCAATTATCTTCTTCTCGCTTAACTCGGTCCAACACAATGGTGTTCTGCATTTCCTTCGTAAAGAGCCTTATAAGGCGCCATTCCAATACTCGACTGGAAGATATTGTTGTACACAAATTCAACTAGAGGTATATGTCTATCGCTGACTACCCTCATAGTCGATCACATAACTATATATCTTCCAACACTTGGATCTCTTCAGGTGTCATTCAGTGCGCGGGTGAGCAACATCTTGAAATCGAGTTGCATGCCCAAAGCCTCTTGCAACTTTCCCCAAAATCTCGAGGTAAACCTAGGATCTCTATCTGAAATGATTGATATTGGAATCCCATGTAACCGAACTATTTCCTTTATGTAAATCTCTGATAGCTTGTCAAGTGAATAGTTCATTCTCACTGGTAGAAAGTGAGTTGTCTTCATCAATCGGTCTACGACCCTAAAGGCGAATCAGCAGTTTCAGTACCGCATGCGCGGTAACCCGACCACACAATCCATTGTGATTCGGCCCCATTTCCATTCGAGTATCTTGATAGGCTGTAACAATCCCGAAGGAACTTGATGTTCGACTTTCACTTTTTGACACACCATACACTTGGTCACAAATTCCGAAACATCTCTTTTCATTCTGGACCACCAATATGAAGTCTTTAAATCCTGATACATCTTTGTGCTACCAGGGTGCATAGCAAAAGATCCATTGTGTGACTCTTCAAGAATGGATTTCTTCAATTCATCATCATTAGGTACACAACCCCGATCTCGATGGTATAAGAATCCATCCTCTTTCACTGTAAATTAGGTTTTTTCCCCTCTCTACTCTGATTGACAATTGCATAAATTTTCTCATCATTCTTTTGTGCCTCTAACACTTGATTCAACAAATTCGGTTTTGCTATCAATTCTGCTACTATTTCATCGTCGTCTGATAATGACAAATAAGCATTCAACACTCGAAGCGTTTGTACTGACTTTCTACTCAGAGCATCTGCTACTACATTGGCCTTCTCGAGATGATAATCGATCACACAATCATAATCCTTGATCAATTCCATCCATCTACGTTGTCTCAAGTTAAGCTCTCTTTGCAAGGGCAAATACTTAAGGCTTTTATGATCGGTGTAGATGAAACACTTTTCTCCATAAAGATAGTGTCTTCATATTTTCAATGCAAACCTGATAGCGACCCGATTCCGAATCATGCGTAGGGTAGTTCTTTTCATGCGACTCGCTACCTTGGAGCGTGGCTACCACTTTACCCTCTTGCATAAGGACACATCCAAGTCCATTTAATTAAGCATCACTAAAAATCACGTATTCTTTACTGTAGGTCAATTGAGTAAGAGCTGGTGCCTCGGTTAAGAATGCTTTCAAATTTTCAAAGCTAGCTTGATACTTTTCACTCCACTAAAATCTCAAATTCTTTTGGAGCAATCTCGTCGCAGAGAACATGGTCATGAAAACCCATACTTGAACCTTTTGTAGTAACCTGCCAATCGGGGAAAACTACAGCACTTCCATTGACATTTCTCGGTGGTTTACATTGATAATCACCTCATCTTCTTTGGATCCCTTTCGAATTCCTTCTTAAATTACAATGTGTCGAAAAGACACTTCTCCCAACCAAAATTCACATTTGCTCAGTTTTTCATATAACTGTTCCTTTCTCAAGGTTTCTAGCACTACCCGAAGGTGCGTATCATGATCTTCTCGATCCTTTGAATACACAAGGATGTCATCTATAAACACCATTACAAACTGATCTACATACGATCGAAAAACATGATTCATTAAGTCCATGGCTTATTTGGTGCATTTGTCAACAGCTGACATTACAAGGAACTCATAATGTCTATACTGTGTTCTGAACGTCGTCTTATGCACATCCACATCCTTAATCCTCAATTGATGATACCAAAATTGAAAATCAATCTTCGAAAAGATACATGCACCTTTCAATTGGTCGAACAAGTCATCAATCATGGGTAATGGATATTTACTCTTCACTGTCGTTTTGTTATGTTGCCTATAATCAACACACAACAGAAGCATACCATCTTTCTTTTTAACAAAGAGCACTGGAGCTCCCCATGGTGATACACTAGGACGAATAAATCCTTTCTCTAACAATTCTTCCAACTTAAGCTTCAATTCTTTTAACCCTATCGGAGCCATTCGATATGGTGTAATGGATGCCGGAGTGGCCCTCAGAACAACGTCAATTGAAAAATCAATCTCCCTCTGTGGAGGCAATCCTGACAATTCCTTCGGAAACACATCCGAATAATCACAAACTATAGGGATGTATGATAAACTAGGCTCCACCTTTTTTGTATCTATCACATATGCCAAGTAGGCTTCACACCCCTTTCGAACCATAGTTCTAGCGGTAGCGGCGGATATCACACATTGATAGAGGTGGTTTTGACCTCTAATGGAGTAAAGTCTTCCTCGCCACTCGGAGGGTTGTCCTTAAGTTCACTCTCTTCATTTACAATCAACCACCACTTGGTGTCGGGATAATAATCCATCCCGATATCACATCAGACTCTCTAAATGATAGCAGTGAGTCTCTTGAAACTCATACTCGTATTACGATGGGAAATCTTTGTAAACTTTTATTCCACAACTGACTATGCCCAAGTGGATTTGTCACCAAGATATCATACTCGGTTTCACTTTTTGGTAAACTACCCAAACTTGGAATGGCAGTACAAATGTAAGAATGGGTTGAACCTAGATCTATCAATACATGTACAACAGTCTCAAAGATATAGAAATTACCAACTATCACATCCGGTGCATCTTTCTCTTCCACTGCCTTCATTGCATATGCCCTAGCTGGAGCATGAGCATCCTGTCTACCCATAGTCCGTGTCGCTTGTCTTGGTGCACTCGGTGATGTAACACTCTTGTTGTCCTTGTTGCTCTTCTGTACTGCTGAAACTGTACCCCAGTCCGGGGTGATGTGAAAGAACGAGCTCTAGGACAATCTCTCACTTTGTGCTCATTGGATCCACAAACCAAACAAGCACCTGTCAATCTCCAACACTCTCCTTTATGTTTCCTCCCATAATGTGTGCAATAAGGAGGAGTCGATTATATGAAGAACCCACTTGTGCGCTACGGCGCGGGTCATAGGTCGAATAGTCTTACTAAGGTGATCGAAATTTGAAGTCCTGTTTTGTAGGATGATTAGAACCCTGTGGTCCTCTGAACTTCTTACTCTAGTGCCGATACGAGCTTGACTAAAGATTTTTCTTACCCTGTCTTCTTTCTTTTCTTTCATATTCCTCTTTCTTCACTATTTCAACATTTAGAGCACATGTCACAATTTTGGAGAAATCATCATCGCAAAATCTTGTGACATGGGCCTGAATATGGTCATTAAGGCCATCTTCAAACTTGCAACATTTCTCTTCCTCAGTCACTAGCATCTCGGGAGCATTCTTGCTCAATCGG
The DNA here is from genome assembly GCA_016808115.1 of Tetrastigma voinierianum. Classification (NCBI taxonomy): domain Eukaryota; kingdom Viridiplantae; phylum Streptophyta; class Magnoliopsida; order Vitales; family Vitaceae; genus Tetrastigma; species Tetrastigma voinierianum. The sequence goes on from JAEQBH010001551.1 coordinate 145,762, forward strand.
GTGAATTCTCTCTGATACTCAATCACTCATGCATGCTGTTTCTAAATTATAGAGCTCTTGTCTCATATTACTCATATAAATATGACCCACATATTGCTTCCTGAATTCCACTGGGAAGAACTCCCATGTAACACTCTCCGGTGGTGTGGTCCTAGTCACGGAAACCCACTACTAGTAAGCCTCATTATGTAGTAAAGACGTCGCACACTCTAAATTCTCCTCTGGTGTGCAATGCATTTGTCGAAGCATTCTTTCAGTTCTTTAGAGCGATTTTTATATGGAAGATTTCGTCATCTTTCTTCCCGAGAAAATCTATGGGTCGATATTTATTTTGCCATTCTCTTTATGGCTAACCGAGAACGACTACAGGCGGATTTGTCTTTACGCTCTTTGTAGTGCCTGAGCTATCTACTGAAGGATATCCATAACACCTCCTCTTGCTTGACCTTGCTCAAGAATCGAGGAGCATGGGACGCTTGTATGCATAGCAAAGGCTATTTGGGGACTTCACACGAGTCACCTCTAACCCTATGGGGTCCTGAACCATCCATGCTTACCTATTAAGACTGACAAGATACGCATTAGAGTCACGTCATCCTTTATATGAAAATGCAATGCATGTCATAAACAATTTCAAAATCATTTACAAAAAATTCAAAATCATTTTGTAGAAACGCCTAAACCTAGGCTCAAATACCACTAAAAATGTGGCCCACCCATGCCCTTTTATAACAATTTAATTGTAGCTTTGATAAAAAAAAATATACATTCCTTAATTTAAATAGGACCCATAACTGTTCTTGAATAATGCATTTATACAAATTGGCATTCCATGCCTTTTCAAATACAATTACAAAATATTTATGGAGTTCACTGCACAGTTTGTCCACAATATGTGCGAAGCATTTTACTTATACTACCTGCATTTGATGGTACTCTACGCAGACGATCTTACGTCACACTTACTTTCTCTATACCTATCTGAAGAATAAAAACAACATACTAAGCATTTTCATGCTTAGTGGTTCCTATATAATACTCTCTTTCCATTTAGTTCATCCCGAGTCATGCATTTTCTAAAACAATGCCCTTGCAACCTTTGAATGATGTGCAATCTGATACATATGTTCATTTCATATACATTCATTTACAGTTTATTAGTCATTCCAAATATGTACTTTCATATGCAATAAATCATTCAAAACACAAATCCTTACATTTACAATTTTTTCTTTTCATTTTTCCCTTAAAGCGAACAACCTATGCTTTCGGTTGCACGAGGATACTTGAATCCAGGCCACGGTCCCTGCAGGCTGCGGGGCGAGTATAAAAAAAGGTTTTATAACATGAGTACGGTCCATTGACTCTCGATTTGTTATTAAAATCATTTATTGAACCACGAATGATCTTGTCTCTTGGACTCTGGTTCAGTTGACACATCATTACGTTATTGCGATGCGCTAATTTGACATATTGGTATACCAATCTATCCTTAACTCGAATTTTAACGGTTAACATTCTATTAAAGACATTCAAATCATTCATAGAAAAATACAATAGTGTACATACGTTTATATCCAAATACTTTTAGGCGCTGTCTTTTAGGCATGCTTCATCGAGGTCCGTGTAGTCCACACATACCCGCCATTTACCACCCTTCTTTGGGACAACCACTACGTTTGCAAGCCATTCGGGATACTTAACCTCTCCGATAAAACCTGTACTTAGCAAATTGTCAACCCCTGTTTGAATAACTTGATGGCGATCTGGGTGGAAGTGTCTTATCTTCTGCCTAACAGGCTTTGCCGTGGCAATAATGTTAAGTTTATGAGATGCCAACGTTGGGTCAATTCCGGCCATGTTTGAGTGACTTTAAGCAAATACATATGCATTTTCTAGCAATACACATCATACCTATTCTTTTTCTTCGCTAGATAACAGGGTGCTGGCATATGTGTACTTCTCCGGCCTGTCCAGCTCTATTGTCTCCGGAGGGTCCATAGCTAATGGATCATTTTCTTTCGCCCTTACCTGAGAGGCAAGCTGTAGTTTCTACGCGAGAGTGCGATCCTTGAGGGGAGGCCATTTGAACCCTTTTCCTCTCTCTATTCCCGTATAGATAATTGGTAGCATTGTCGTGTGGCCAACTGGCTACTTAGAAGATCAACCTGGCCCGCGTTGGTTAAATAACTGACCATTTGATGATACATCGAAGGGACAACCTTTATTGAGTGCAGCCAGGCCCTACATACAATGCAATTGTATGGCCCTAGGTCTTTGACAACTGAGAATAAAATCTACTGGGTGACTAGCCCTGCCAGTTAGTGCCGATGAAATTTGAGCTAAAATCAAATTTATATACACCCCTAAGTTCCCTCACTACTTTGCGGTGGTCAAGCTCTTTGCTTGGTATAATTCAATTGGGTCGAACACGGGATGGGTTTTCATCCACAGAAATGATTTGCATAGGGTGCACGAAGGTAAGGCTTTCTATTTGGACTTTTTTGGATTTGTGTTTCAAAAATACGAGTGGGAATAGTTTGAAAGCTGATAATTGTAAGCGAAAGTTAAAGGTGAAAAGGATTAACTTTGAAGGTGGGTCACTAACTTGGCAGAAGTTAGGGCCAAACAAGTGTCACTCGGGTTTTATCGCCATGTTATGACATGCAACCTATAGTCCATGGCATACTTAGGATTCTATGTTTAACTAGCAAACCTCACCCTTGAACAACTCCTATTTGAGTCAATCTGGGTAACATGCAGTTATGGCCCTTTATGCATTTAAAACCCTAACATTTAATATCATCTCGGAGGCTCGTAAGACCATCTAAAGAATCCACAGTACACCTCTCTCACTTAAATACCTTTGGATCTGAAAGCATAGAGTATTGGCCAAATTAATGACATTGATGTTATGTAACCCTATTTTGAGAAGATAAGGGCCATAAATACAATACACAGCAGCTTTAACAAAGAGGACAACATGCATATGCCCCCACCACTAATAGCTTCCTTCCTCTTCAAAGAAGGAGCACAAACATCTCTTGAGTTGTCATCCTCAGAGGGGTGTTTGGCGGCAAAAAGTAAGAGAAAGGAGAGAGAAGAGAGGCAAAACCTAAATAAAAATACGAGACTTTATTTACAAAGTAAAAAACTTACAAAAATCTTCTCTCCCCCAAATTGTTGTAGGGTTACAAAACGAGGGGTTTATAGGCCACCTCAATACATGAAAATACCCCGAAAAACCTATCAACAACTAAGTTAAGGACAATAAGTAATACACAAGTTTGAGTCGGTTTGGCATTAGTACAAAACATGGCGAGGCATTAAATTTCGCTAAATTTGAAGAATTTCGCTAACTAAGCGAAATCACGAACTGCAACATTTAAGCTAAGGATGTGAGATTTAGCTAGCTAGCGAAATTTAAATAAACTAATGAAATTCTTGTGATGCTTGAAATCGAGTTATTTTAAGCTAAGGAGCAGTGTCCTAGCAATTTTAGATTGGTCAGCGAGGGAATTTGGTGTTTTCGGCAGGTTGCGAAATTTTAAACAGGTTGAAATTTTATGATACTTATGAATTTAACAAGCTTAGCGAAAATTCGGCTTGTTAAATCCTTCGCTTCTTTTCATCACACTTCAATAAATCCAATTTTCTTCCACTTTGCCTTGGTTTCTCATTGATTCTTGCCAGGGTGGTTGATGTTTGAGACTTGAATTCCAACTTCATGATTCATCATTTGTATTGAGATTGAACTCCAAAGTGTGCGAAGCCTACCAGCAGCCAAAATACTCTACAAATGGCATAAGTGTTACTAAGACAACGAACACTTCAATTGGTATAAATGACATGAATTAATGCAAAAAGCACTCAAAACCTATCTAATATAGGGTTGAAATTGCACTTTTTGAATGTATCCACCCCAAACCAAAACGATGCTAGTCCTTAGCAATGCGAGCAAGAGATGCATATGGTGATTTTCAAAAAGGTTGTGATTCAAAAAGGGTTTATATACATATAAATATTACTTTAAATTGAAAGATTGAAATCAAAATTTGAAAACCGATATGAAAGAACCAAAACCATACAAGAACCATTTCAGGTCAAAATTGGTTCCATGATTCTCAGCTTGAATTTCCACCTAAGTCTAATGGTTCTTTTGTAACTGATTACATGATAAATTGCAAAATTCTCTCCCCAACCTAGCAACGACATGGCCTTAAGTTTGTTGAACAACCTAGATAGGGTTAGTTACACTCTTCTTTCTTTATTCATCTACATGTGGGTCTGATACTTAAATCCGACTTCACGAAATTAGGTGTAGGGTCCCGCGATGACTCCCAACCAATTAGTTTAGGGCATCAAGCGAAGGATCTCACGACCACTAACTCGAAACTACCGGGACTCGAATGACTTGAAAATTAAGCACCAACAATTCGTTAGACTCTGCCTATCCGCATTGTAACGAGACACAAAATCGATGACTCCAAACTAATTGGGCATAGGGCATGGGTTTCAAGGCTTTCGCCATACACCCCTCGGACCGTGCTCGGGTTTCAAGGCAAAACTTCACGACTTTATTTGTCTTTTCTTCTTTCTTTCTTTCTTTGCTTTTTTCTTTTCTTTTCTTTTGGAAGACAGCATTTGGTCTTAGTATGGAGTAACACAAACACATCCTAGGTTGCCAACATGTAAGGCCCGTGCAAAGCGAAGAGCGAACAAATTCATGACCTATTGAAATAATCTGGGTGTAGTGTGAATTAGCATAAGGGAGAAATTTCAAGTTGAGCATCTTTGGGCCTTAAGTGACGAAAATTGTTTCAAGCATGAATTTGTTCCTAACATAGAGGTGACAAATAGTGATTCAATTTTCCAACATGGAAGCAATTCAATTGTCACGGTGTAGCAATTCAATTGTTCAATTGAAAAAACATTACACCTAGTAAAGGCACAAAACATGATATGTACACAAAAAAGGCTACATTATAAATATATAAAGCTGAATAGCTTTTGATATAGCCAAAATGGCTAATACATGAATCTAGCTAAACACAAAAATATCACTTGCCTACACTATGGCTAATACATAATCCTAATCAAGATCAGTAGATAGGTTGATAAAGCGATAACTATACAAAAAATCATAAAAGAGACTAACCACCTCATAACTTTGTGGTGGTGGTGGTGGTGAACTGAAGGCCTGGCACTTTGCGCTCTTGACTCAAAACATCGAAAGAAGAAGCGGCTAATTTGTGGTGGGGTCCTCTCTACGACCGGGGAACATGAGGAAGACCCGGGTGGGTCATAATACGTAATGTCGACATGGAATGGCAACTGGGCTGACCTCGATCCTGGGTTGTGCATTAGCGGCGCTGGTGACGATTAGCATCCATCTGACTATCTCGGTGACATAGTATTACTCAGGCGAATGGGTGTCTTCGGATAGGATGGGCCGAGGTATCGGTTGCATTCTTGATGTAGTACGTGGAGGAGATGGGGTGAGCGATACGGAATGGGAGTCTCGTACCTCGGGCTCGGGCGGGCATATCATCGTGTGGTGGTCCTCGACCTCTGACCGGTACCTCCTCCCGGTCGTGGTCGTATGGAAAGAGACGGGCATAGTCATCACCGCTATCTTGACATGACCCGGGGGCATCGGACTCGTCTGCTTTGGGCTCCTCTTGGGAATCCTAGATGCTCGAACGTAACATGGGTCGCGGCTAAGTAATGGAAGACTCTGCTCGTGCGGAGTCACCAGGTGGACCTTATCCTCGAGCTGCAGCAGGAGGCCATCGCTAGCTGGAAGATTTGACAAAATCTCCCAGGTCGGTCAAGCGCCTCCCGAGGTTAGCCCCCTCCTCTGCACACCTGTCTTTGCCGGAGGGAATAGCTAGTGTGCGTAGAATGGGTGTGGTCTGACGGCTCGAGGCGGGAGGCCTCCTGTAGAATGCGGACCCGGCGGTGGTGTCTGGCGGGTGCTCGGACCATCTCCCTTGTGGCGGGTGGAGCCCGATCTCTGTCCCTGCAGTTGCGGCGGTATGCGCGGGCCCAAAATTTCTTGGAAATGTCGGATGCTCACAGGAGTACAAGGGTGGTCATTGATGCGAGCGAAGCTCATGTGGATGTCTCCTCCTTTGGATGTCATGGAGTGGTAGGCTGCCAACACACCACTCTCGGATAATAGCTCTTGTTGGGGAGTCATGAAGGTGGGTGAATCTCCTGCGATCAACCTCATAGACTCAGGTGTCTGAGATTCGACCCTCGGCGCGGGGGGCGTCATGTGTGACTCCCGATGAAACTCTGCGATTGGGTCGCGCATTCCGGATAGGGTTCCACTACGAACAATGGCCTCAGAATCCTCGGCGGGGCGGTGAGGTGATGAAGTCGCCTCGGCGGCTGATGCGACTGGTGACGGGGGAGGCCGAGAAGATGATGACTTCGCTGGGCTGATGTGCGGGCCGGCAGGCCGGGCCCTCTGGCACTCTCCTCAGGGGCCGCAATTGATGGGGCCGGGTCCACAATCCGTGTCGATAGCGTCTCGAGATCGAGAGGAACCACTCCCGGGCGGCCTCGGGGATGGTGATAGTCTTTGGGCTGGGATCTGGGTGGGACCTCTCTCTCGGGGCGTGCTGAATCTCACCGTACAGAATGCGGGACCCACCCCCGATACGAACCATACGTGCTCGAAATAAAGTCTTTGGAAAAGGCTCGACTCCTTTGGAAATGGGCGAGGCTCTACGTATGTATGCGGCGAGGCTCTCTGGAAGGTGGCTGGGTCTTTCTGACGGAACTCGATGCTAAGGCTCCAGCTGGGCTGCCGGTGAAACCGGCTCTGGGATAGTGAAACAAGGCTCGATGCGATCGAACGGCTGGGACCGGGGCACAGGCGGGCAGTGCAGCGTCTGAGCGGCAATGGAGGCTCACGAGAAGGCTCGCGTGACGGCGAGTGCAGGACGTGGCCGTCGTGATGAAATACGGCGTGGTGGAAGCCGGTCTGCAGGCGCGATCAGCGCTCGAGTGAGAGGTGCGGTGGCTCACAAGAAGAAATGCACGAGGGCGGGCTAGGAAGCACGGGGGCCTCGGTAGGCGGCTCGGTCACGGCTAGCGGCGGCGGTGGGCGGCGGGTGTCACGGCGGCGCGTGGATGGAACCCGGGGCTTCGAGGCTGGGGAGGAGATATTAAGTGGCATTTTGTGAGCCCCCTCCCTGTTTATATAGACATTTAATGTAGAAGGGTCTCTGCCCAATTCGTTGCCACAGTGAATTGTGTACTAACTCACAAATCCAAGGTACTAAATTAAACATTACTACTAAAAAAAATTATTATTATAAAATTTAATATGTAAACTATAAATAAAATTTAACAAACAATACTATACTATATAAACAAAGTATAAAATGTGCTTAATTACTAAATTAAAAAGTTTGTTAAAAATAATTGAACTTAACTAAAATTTACTAACTTAAAACAAAAGAAACATAATTGAAGCGCAATTCGGTTTTATTGAAACACGAAGACAGTTCATTCTGAAAATTTACTCAAAGGGGGTGAGGAGAATGATCTCGCGACCCACTGATGGTCAAGGTTGAGTCCATGGTGTTGGGTGCCCAAATGTTGATTTGCTCCTCTGTGATGGCTTCTGAATTGAGCAATTGGTTTGTAGTTGGTGTTGATGGCAAGACCAATATCTCCTCATCTCCTTGGCTGATTACTCCTTGCAATTCCTGGACACTATGTTTTCCTGCACACTGATCAATTGAAACAACTTCATCAGAAATTTGATTTTCAGTTTCTAACAAATTTTGCTTGTTGTTCAAATGGAAGATGTTTAACTCCAAGGTCATGTTACCAACGGTTAATTGCATGACTCCATTCGAAGCAATTTATTATTGCATTGGTGTGTGAAATGGTCTTCCTAAGATGATTAATTTTTATGATTGGGTTCATTTGCAATTGGCTCGGTGTCAAACTTCACAAAATCTTTGGGTAGTAGAATTTGTGTCTATTTTCACAAGGACATCCTCAACTATCCCCTTAGGGTTTTCAGCGATCTATCGGCCCGATGATAGTGTGATGTTGGTAGGTTTAAGTTCACTAAACCTAGATGCTTGGCTATCTAGAATCTGACATTAGGTTCTGTGGCACTCCTAAATCGAGCAATGATTTGTCTATGCAATTCCACCAATATTAGTGAAATTGTGGGAGATCCTGAGATCCTTGTATTTGACGGGATATTTGCTGGATTATGGCAGCGACTTGTTCAATGAGAAATGCCTTCTTCTGATACCTAATCCCTTTTTGATTGTGTAAGATCCTTGAAAATTTTGCATAAGCGAGGACTTGTTTGATTAGGTCGGTAAAGATATATTAACCTTCTACTTGCCTTAAAACCTCAAGAATGCTTTGCTTGTTGAGTTGCCTTCTTCTTTCCTCCTAAGTGCTTGTGGAAATGGGTGGTATACGGTATTTCATTGAATCCTCCTCTGGGAGAATATCTTTGAGGTTCTTGATTTCTTCTCCACTTTGGATGCTGACCGAGGCTTTTGGCATGGGTTGATCAACCTCTTTTCCACTTCTAGGGTTATTAGCTGAGCGCCCAGCCCCCTCATCCATTTCCCGAATTGTTGGATTAATACACCTCATGAATCCTTTAGGATTTGGAGAGTGTTTGTGATGTAAACCTCTCTCTTGTACCTCAATGACTTTGTTGATCTTGGTGATTGAATCTTTGTAAGGTTATCAATTTCTGGTTGGTGCTCTCAAGCCCATCTATTTTCTTATTCGATTGTATTCTCATTATCAATTCTTTGTGCCGGTTGCACGTGATTCCTTTGTTATCAGACAAAGTTGCCACCGCCTTACTGAATTTAATATGGCTTGTTCTACTGGAGAGAGGATGGTGGTTGTTGTGGCTGTGAGGGAACAAGCGAGTTTGGCTGGGGTACATAGCGGGGGGTTGGGTCTCCCATGCAAGGTTAGGGTGATTCCTCAATTGGAATTGTAGGTATTGCCATATGGAGCAGTGTGGATTGTTGTGGCTTGTATATTGTCCTACCGGTGTTTGCACATTCGACATCAAATCCTTCCTTTGCGGGGCCATAGGACATGGTTCTCTTGGGTGCAGTTGGAAGTGGTGCAAGGATTGGGCATGCGGGATTTTCGATCCTTTGCATGTGCACCTCTTAATTTGTTTGCTTTCAAGCTCCTCCACTTTCCTTGCTAGGTTGAAATCCTAGCTCTCATCTCTATTTTCCGGCAAGCATACATCCCACCCCAAAGGATCGGTGGTGTTTCATCCTATCCATTTCTCTAGGTTAGGCTCATCTCAACTCCCAGCTTCAGCCACGTACTTAAAAAATCCATGGCTTCATCGGGATGCTTACTTAGAAAGTCTCCCCACACATAAGCCCCAAAAGTCGTTTCACGGCAAAGACATACCACCATAGAAGTGGTTTACCAACATCCATGTGTCGTCCCATGATGTGACATGCACCGATGGTTTCCACAAATTCTTCCCAACACCGGTAAAATCTCTCACCATCCCGAAAGGTAAAGGTATAAATTTGTCTCTTCAAATTATTGGTCTTATGAGCACCTAAGAACCTTCTTCAGAATTCTCGCCCTCGGCAGCTCACCCAATTTCTAAATCGTGCTCTAGGCCTCAATGAGTTGAGCCATATCTTTGCCTTGTCCCTAGAGTCAATGGAAATGCTTTAACTTCAGCAAATCCATGTCCCCATCATACCTTCCTTAGCATGGAAGTCCAAACCTCCTCAAAATCCCAGCACTGAAGTGCAGTTTCGATTTTTCACTCTCACACCTGCGATATGGGGAGTGGGAGGTACCAAATAAGGCCTCACTGCTACATCTTCAGCAGGAGGAATGATACAGATGGGCACTAACTCTTAGGAGGGTGGATGTGATCCTCATGGTTCTATAGGCATTTGATCTCGCGGGGGATTCCCGGCTGCTCAAGACCGTATGGGATCCATGGTATCAAGATGTACACCGACTTCATTAGCGCAGTCAAGTTGTGTACTTATCCTATGCAGTCTACCTGATGTGTCTCTATCCCACTGTTGCATAAACCTGTTACAAAATTATAGAGACAACAAAAAGAACTAACAAAGCTTGCAAAAAGGTTAAGGTTAGCTAACAAAAATTAAAACTAACTGAATGAAAAACTGAAACAGCGCAAGCACGCTTAGTGCCGAAAACCAGCGCTATCGCAACCCAGTGACAAAGTGCAGTAAAGGTTACCTTCACTTGTGATGTGGATCACAAATACACTTCAACTCATCATTAGTAGTTTAGCACCATCCCCAAGAACGGCGCCGTACTTGACTGCGGCCACAAGAGGGTCGAGCTAAATCAACAAAATTTATATACACCCTGTTCCTACTAATGTCAGAGTCGCTTACCGCAAAGATAGTGGTCTGTGGTCGAACACGGGATGGGTTTTCATCCTAGAAATGATTTGCATAAGTGCACGGTTGCAAGGCTTTCTCTATTTGGACTTTTTGGGATTTGTGTTTCAAAAAACAAGGGGGAATGGTTTGAAAACCGATAATTGTAAAACCTAGTTAAAGGTGAAAAAAGTTAACTTTGAAGAATTAGGTCACTAACTTGGCAAGAAAAACAAGCAGTCTCCTGTTTATCCTCGCTATGACATGCAACCTATAGCGTCCATGGCATAACCGATTCTTTATGTTTAACTAGCAAACTCACTCCTTGAAACAACTCCTATTTGAGTCAATACGTAACATGCGCTATACTTTTTACTGCTTAAAACCCTAACATTTAATATCATCTCGTAGTCAGAAGACACCAATATCTAAAGAATCACAAAGACTTCACCGAATATGCACTGGATCCTAAAGCATGGAGAGTATCGCCAAATTAATGACATTCAATGTTAGCGCAACCCTATTTGAGAAGATAAGTGGCCATAAATACAATACCGTAGCCTTTTACTGCCAGCAGACAACACGCATACGCCCCACCACTAAGCTAGCTTCTTCCTCTTCAAAGAAAGGAGTGTTTAGCCAAGCATCTCTTGTTGTCATCCTCAAGAGGGTATACCAAGAAAGTAAGAGAAAGAGGAGAGAGAAGAGAGAGGAAAGCAAAAACCCAAATAAAATAATGAGACTTTATTTACAAAATGAAAAACTTACAAAAATTCTTCTCTCCCCCAAATTGTTGCTTAGGGTTACAAAACAAGAGGGGTTTATATAGGCCACCAATACATGAAAATACTCTAAAACCCATCTAACTCGCTGGGGCTAAAGGACAATAGAGTAATACACCAAGTTTGGAGACGGTTTGGCATTAATTACAAAACATGACGAGGTGATTAAATTCTGCTTAGGTCGTAAGAATTTCGCTAACTAGCGAAATCACCAGCCTACGAAACAGGAAATTTCACAGTGATTACCGCTTAGTTAATAACCGCTGTTGGGCTAAATTTCGCGGAGTAGCTTAGTTCCATTATTTTCGCTAAGGAACAGTGTCTAGCGAATTTTGGGTGGTTTAGCTTGCTTGGTGTTAAGAGTTAGTAAATTTTTCGCTAAGGCTGCTTAAATTTTACCTTAGCGAAAATTTTCGCAAAGCTTAGCGAAAATTCCAAACTTTGTTAATCCTTCAATTTTTTTCATCCTCGCCTTCAACCGCATCCAATTTTTCTCTTTCACTTCGCCTGGTTTTCATTGATTCTCGGGCTGGTCGATGTATCGAGACTTGAATTCCAACTTCATGATTCATCATTTGTATTGAGATTGAACTCCAAAAGTGTGCAAAAGCTTCGCTGAAATGTAAACCAAAATACTTCTAAATGGCATGTTACTAAGACAACTTGAACACTTCAATTGGTATAAATGACATGATTAATGCGCGAAAGCGCACTCAAAACCTATCTAATATAGGGTTCAAAATTGCACTTCTTTTTGGGCACTAATCACTACTTGCACGTGTGGGGGCAGATGTCTCCCGCAGGACGGTTATTGTCGCACCATTGAAAACCGTGAGGATTTCGGTTTCACCGACTTAACACATGAGAAAGCTTCATCCGGCTGAAGGCGAAGCATTTGAAACAAATCGGGCAACAGCTTCACTACCAGTACCTTGTGTACATCAAAACCGTTAATGCAATGGGTGAGTACAAGTGCATCATAATGAGGCATAATGACCCTACTCGGGTTTACTAGGGGAAAGGATATGGGACCGTCTATAGGCTTAGGCTTTTCCTGGCTATTGCCTATGTGGACAATGTTTACTCGAGCTTTGACCGTGGTTGCCCTCATAAGCTTCTTTTGTTGGCGCTTTGACTGGTATTGATCGTCAAGCGGCCCCCTCAGTATGTAGTTTATAACCGACTTAGGTTCAGCGATGCAAGGCGCCGACAGATTTTTGCTCGTAGGTGCGGGTTCTTCCTCGCGATCACTGCTCCCCCCCCGATATATCTTCGCCTTATCGGCCTTTTGACCATAAATTTTAGGCTTCAACACCTGTTAGTCTCATGCCCGTGATCTCCATGGAAATTGCACTACAAGGACGGGTTTCTCTGAGATGGATCCATTTGGATCGGCGTAGGCCATTTGAAATCTGGCATGTCGCGAATGAGAGGCAGTAGCCTCTCTTTAGGTGATATTCAAAGGAGTGAACTACGGGGGCTCCCTCTTCTTCTGTGGTTGGTCTCGGGGTCACTTCCTGTTTTTGCCCCTTCTTTCACCGTGCCCAAGCAGTTTCTTCCCCTCCGACTTATTGTTTCTAATAAGCTTTCTTGTGATCATAACGGTTTGAGTTGCCGCACGGATATTGTCTTCCAAGGTGGAATACATGTCTGCCCGTTTGTGCAATTCTTCCATTGTAGTTGGTGGATCTAACGACAACGAGTGGAAGAACGGAGTGAACGGTGCGAAGCTCTTCCTGGAGTTCTGGAGGACTGTGTCCATGCTATAGACCTCTACCTACTGGACGGCCTGCCCTAATCTCTTGGTTAAATCCCATACGGTTTCCTCTTCTTGCCTTATGATGGTCTGCAAAGAGCTAATGTTCCTTTTCTGCCGCACTGAGCAAAGGTACTAGGAGATGAACACGGTCTATAGTTCGCTGAATGACTTCATCGAGTTACGTAGGAGCCTGTGGAACCAATCTAGTGTCGGCCCTTAGAGACTAGTCGGAAAGACTTTGCACAACAGGTGGTCATTTCTGGTGTTCAGAGTCATTGCTTGGTTATAATGAAGCATGTGGTCATAAGGATTGCTGGAGCCGTCGAAGATAGCAAAGGTCAAGATCACAACCTCGTGGTGCTCGTGAAGTTCAGGATGTGTTGTCCAAGGGGGAAGAGAGCATGTCATCGGGTCAATCAGCCGTCGTAGGCGATACATGTAGTGCGTACCCTATTCCAAAAGCGGTAAACTGACAGACGGGTGGTATCGGGAAGCCCAGGGGAAAAGTAAATACATTCCCTAGCGCTTTCGCTTACGATTATAACCTTTGGCTCGTGGTTCGGAAGAATGTATCATTATCGGGAATTGTCGAACGCGGGTGATGTGAGCAAGCCTTTGGGGCATGACATCTATCCCGCTGCTTTTTATCGGGAGGAATCAAGGAAATGCCCTGATAGCCCATTGCTCGCCGATATCAACGTCATCAAGGACAATGGCTTTTTGATTCGTGCCATAATAGGTGCATCGAAATCAACAAAATTTGTATCCTAGATCTATTTCTCGTAGCAGAAGCTATCAGCAAGATAAGGCCTAAGGTCAACTCGGGACGGGTTTTCTTCATGCCAAATGAGTCGCCGATTGAAATTGGTGTTTCCACTTTGGATTTGGGGTTTTGGTAAAAACAGTGAGGTTGATGGCTAGTGGAACTATAACTGCAAAGAAATAAAGTGTAAAAGAACTCCTTGAAGTTTCGGACCACTGGGCTTAGGGTTCTAAGGTAACTGTAATGTCCCTGTCCTTTTCATCGCGCCTGTGGGGTGACCCATAGTCATTTCCGAGCCGGATCTAGGCTTGGCTATAAAATCGAACCTCAAAAGTTTCCTTCCTAGTATACCACATTTATTGCCCATCGTTTCAAAGTAGCTAGAACCATCCGCCGGACAATCCTCAGAGGAGCTAATAAATGGCAACTAATTGGGCATAGTGGATCTAGCAATAAGTATCCACTGAGCCTTGAAAGCTTGCCAAGTACCAACCACTCAGGGTACATCGCAGGGATTTAAACCCACGTGTGAGATGCAGAAACATAAATGATGATAAATGCCCAAGGCCGGGTAATAGAGGCAAGCAGTATTACCTCAAACCTTAGCCTGCAGACCTCCTTCAAGGATGAGGGAGGTTTGAGCCAAGCATCCTTTTGAGTTGTCATCCTCAAAGGGTGTTTGCAGGTGAGAAAATGTACGAGAAAGGAGAGAAAGAAAGAGAAAGTGCCGAGGCGGGAAAGCTGAAAGCTTTGGCGCCAACTTTATTGATAAAACAAAAACGGTTGTTACATGAGCTTGATTGAGCTTATATAGTGCTCAGAGTCAAGGAATTTACATAAATGTATGAAAAACCAACAATTACATTAAGGGCATTTTGGTAAAAAGCCACAAAAAGCGGTCAAAAGTGGTAAATACAATAAAACAGGAGATCATGGAAAATTTCAAGATGTCATGAGCTCGCATGTCGCAAAAATTTCGCACTGCGGAAAAGTTCGCAATGCTGCAATTTTTTTTTACCCGTGACTCTCCCTCTCGTATTTAGCTCCACCAGCATCTCTGCTGAGTTCATGCAATTTCAAGTTTCACTGCCTTCGCGATTTGAACCCATTGAAGAAAGTGGTACAATTGGTCTTGCAAAACCACACAAATATCGACAAAATATGAATAGTAGCAAAGTCGGGACCTTAGTGTATCAATCAAGATTTAAGTTGATTAGTACAAAGTGCTCAAAACCCGCAATAAACAGGCCTCAAACAAAGACTATTTCTTGGGTGCTAATCATCTCCCCCAACCGACACATTGCTAGTCCCTTAGCAATGACAAAAAGAAAGAAGAGCAGAAAGCTCAAGCAAAAGGAATGGTATTTTCAAGAAGTGTACAGTGGCACGCTCACCCAATGATCGAGACCCGCACAACAACCCGCCTTGGGAGAATAAATGCCATACAGGACCAAGTTTCAAAAGAGTATCTATCCCAAGGGAATCGACCCGAAACTTCCACCAAAATCTAAGTGTTATGTGGATCAAGCCAACAATAACCTGCTAAATCGCTCTCCCAACCGTTACGCAAATCCCAAGACCTCGACCAACCTAAATAAATTTTGGTTCCACTCTTTGTCATATTTCTTTGTATCGTAGGATGCAATGCCGAGAAATCGACCACCAAAGTCCATATTACTGTACTATTCCGAAATATACCCTAGCAGTTTTTGGACATGTTTAGGGTATAATAAAAGTTAATGGGAATTTTCGAAATAAACGATAGACCCGAAATTAATGAGTAAAGGGTAATTAGTTATTTACCACTTGAGGATATGAGAGGCATAAATCAATAAGTTTATATGCCATTATGGAATTTGAGAAAAGATGGAATAAAAATTAGAAAGAATGGAAGGACCTAAATGCAAAAATGAGAAAAGAATTTAAAAATGCAAAGGCCAAACATGGCCTTAACTCAAAAAAATGGAAAAGAAGGCAAATTGGCATAAGGCCAAACATAGCCTTATTACTAAGGCTAAAATATCTTTTGGTCTACAAAATATAAGGGAGAGCTCAAACTTAGAGGAGAAGGGGGAGAAGAGAAGAAGAGAAGAGAAGGAAAAGAAGAAGAAGAAGAAGAGAAGAGAAGAAGGAAGAAGGAAGAGGAGTTCAAGGAAGATTCAAAGGTATGGAATCTAACATTGAGTATGGATTACTTGGATTTCTTGTATGGATACATGTTTATGGGTTGTGGGTTGTAAGAAACCTAACCCTAGAATGAATTCTCAGATAATCAAGAGTATGGAATCCTCCCTTTGAGGTTGATTCATGGTTTAATTGCAAAGTAATGGAGCTCGGGGTTAGAACAACCCACTAATCCCAAAGTTTATTTGTGTATGGGTTATGACCCATATTAGAGTTGTTTTGGGAGTAATTCATGAAAGGTTTTTGAAGTAAGATGAGTATTGAAAGATGATTTGAGTAGAATAGAGGTTATAAGATGGATATAGAGTGGTTTTGCTGTGTGTATTGAGTATTGAGATGTTTTGGGTAGAAAAATATGGAAAAATGGGAGAAAAACCACCATTTCTGGGCATTTTCGAAGGGTGGTACCCCAGACCACAGAGTGGTACCGTACCTGCAATGATTATCCCGGTAACGGCATTCAAATTTTTCGGTACCGGTACCCAATGTTCTATTTCGAACCAGTGTTAGTATTTTGGCCATAATCTTGGTCATTTCTTATCCGATTCAGTGATGCAAGAGGTCGACAAACTAGACTTCAAGGAGAACAAATCTTCCCGAAATAGATGCCTTCAAATTAATTTATTTTGCCCAGAACCACTCGAAGTGGGGCTGTTCAAGCCACTGCTCCTGCTTGAACATAGAGTAGTCCCTATTAAGCTTGCATATATCTTGAGTTTCTCGCTAAGCTTTGATTTGGGTGATTTTAGTTGGAGAAGAACCCTTAGCACCTTAGCTTCAAAAGATTACAAAGAACTAGTGTTAGGTATGGAGTTAAGACCCTTGAAAATGAGTATTTCAAACTGTCCCTAGTGTAATATGGGAAAAATGACTAGTTTGACATAAAAATGCCATAACTTGAGTTTGGATGATTCAGTTGGAATGATTCCAATTTCTAAGTAAAGTAGATTCATAGAGGAACAAGAATACATGAATGATGTGTGAATACATAGTACCATAATCGGGCATTAAGCATATGAAATGCCATATGTAATAGGCATGAAACAAGGAAAATATAGGAAATGTAATATGTATAAATGTGTTCAGAAAACATGAATATGATATGAAACATGAAAACGAACTGAAACATGAACATGAACATGAAAGGCAATATGTCATGAACACAGAATGTGATTAAGATAGGTTATGAGTTTTGAAAGACATATGATAGTATGACTACCTAGGACCGAAGAATGAATGAGTGGACGTTCTGATCAGTGCTTCGACACTCCTGCTAGTGCTATGGCACTTCGCTACATGGGCGTGCATCGCTCGACGGGTGCTTCGCACTCCCGCTGCTACGGCACTTCGCAAGGCAGCATCGCTCGACATTGGTGCTTCAAGACTTTCTAGTGCTACGACACTCCTGCTAGTGTTACGACACTTCTGTTATGTGGGTAGGCACATTCTCGATAATGCTCAGACCCCTCGCTAGTGCTACTCTAGCACCGCATCGTATCACCTTCGGTACTTATCGTGGTCGTGTCCCACTCATTTCTTATGATTGGTCCGTAGTCAAACGCTTATAAGGATAAGATTCCCAATAAATACACGAGTAAATAAATGAATATGGTAAAAGATCCTAATGTACCACAGTACCTTGAATATGTTAGTAGTACCTACGAAGACTTTTGTACAGGTAAAATCTTGTAAGACTACTGGTACTTCGTGATCGCATTGGAGTAAGTATAAGTTCAGAATATAAGTATAAGTCCAAGAGTACCCACGGTACCTCTATATAATTAATCGTGGTAGAACCTACGGGTTCTCCGAACAAGTGTAAACTCTATAATATAAGTCTACTGCGAGTACCTAAGGGTACCTCCGTACACATAGATGCTCTAAAACTCCCACAGGAGATTTGATAAGTATATGTCTGTGATAAATACAAGTACGTGTATAAGTATATGAATCTAATATAAGTACAAATATGTGTCCTTCGGGAGATATGAACCAAGATGAACTTGTCGGGTACTCTCGCATAAGAATATGTCTCGATTTGTATAATAAAGCCATGGAATATAAATCATGTAAATTTGAAAATGAACAATAAGAGAGAAAGGAATTCAACTCCACTGACCAGATATACTGGTACCTCTCAGATAGGTTCTTATACTCCTATGGAGATGTAAGAATTTCAGAAGCTTCATAAGGCGCCAAGTAGACGTAATTATGTAAAGCGATTATGAATAGGGAACGACCGAACCCGAGAAAGTCATGAAACATGTAAAAGAGACGAATCGGATGCCTTGACATGAATATGTGTAACTCTGAATATGATTATGATATAAGCCGATAAATCTGTTTGTTTTTGGATATGTTCTCGACCGTATGAACCCGGTATATATCCGCGGTGATTTACTCAAGGCGGACTAATGTCCGTGATTCGATATGATTCAGAGGAGTCCGGGATTGACCTTGTAGGTATTTGATATGACTCGACCGCCCGACGGCTATCAGATATGTATAAGTTTGCTCTGAATATGATCTGACCTATCATACATGTAGAAGATATGAATTACAACCTGTAAAAGACATGACACATGGAAGTAATAGGAACATGATAATGATTTGGAATCTGAAACATGAAACCACACTGTAATAAGGATATGAGTTAGAAGTCACATAAGAATAGTTTCAAGAGTACGATAAGGAAGAGTAAATGTAAAAAGATTGTGACGATGATTATTGTTATTGGTCGTCTTACGAGAGCAAAAACCCCACTAAGCGTAAAGCTTAGCACGGGTGTTCAATCCGTGTAGGTACTGAAGATGAGGCAAGAGGACAGGACATTCCACAACAGCAGTACGGGTCATCTCAGAGATAGGTGCTCACCAACATCAAGTCACGATCTCTCGATGTTTCAGAGCTAGGACATGTACATGTATAAGTATTTGTATCGCAAATGGGACTTAGTATATGTGTATAGATTTTTGATGGACACCATTCCGGGTGGTAGTTCTTTGTTCATGTAGATGTTTTTTGTTAGTTACGTAAATTGCTCAGATACCTATAGGTACAAGTTCGCCTCCGGCGGTTAGTCAACAGTCAATGAGAGTCCCAAGATATGGGCCTCGCCGTCCCCGACCTCGTTCGGATCCTCCATTCGGGTCGGACCGGGAATCGGGGTGTGACACATATAACGGGGGTCCACAGATGACTCCCAACCAACTAAGGTTTAGGGCATCAAGTCATGAGGATCTCTCAACCACTAACTCGGTTTGCCCCTGGACTCGAATGAATTCGAAATTCCAGCACTCCAATACGACTCGCTTAACCTCACCACCCATGTAGCGAGCACCAAGTCGGTATCCAACTCAACTAAGGCTTAAGGTACCGTGTTTTAAAGATTCTCAATCGTAAACCCTCGGACCGAGCCTGGTTTCAAGGTAAAGCCGTCGCGCTTTTTCTTTCTTTTTCTTCTTTTTCTTTTCTTTACTTTTTTTTTTTTTTTTTTATTCTCGAAGACACATCGCCTTCTCTATTCTAGGGAACCATAATCCCTACAAAGTGGTCAACAAACTAGGGTGAATGCACGATAAGGGAGTTATGCAGTTTCTTAGGTTATTACAGAAATCTAATGTGCGCAGTGTGTGGCTAGCTAATAGTGGAAGAAAAAGATTGAATATCAGGGAATTTCAACTGACCAACCACTTAATCATGCATGGAACTACTCTAGTATCAATGGCATTGGGCAGTGTTTCAAATTTTCAACTTATAGGCTAGGCAAAACAACAAAAAAAATAAAAAATAAAAAATAAAAAAAAATAATGGGGGCCAAAATGTTGCAAATGATTAAGAACCGAACTCCGTTCGAAATGTATAACAAAGGTATATCACTGTACTTTTAGCTTTTTCAAAAAGAAGCAAAACGCAATCCACTAAACACATGTCACTTGCTATCATTTAAAACGTTTTGAGCCCGCTATTGCGTGCTCTTGAGCACTTTTTGTGTACTAATCAACTTAAATAACCCAATTGATACACTAAGGTCCCAACTATGCTACTAATCATATTTTGTGAATATTTTTGTAGTTTTGCAAGCCAATTGTACCACTTTCTTCAAGCCAATTCAAATGCTAAGAACCCAAGCTGAGCTCGAAGCTACATGGACAAAGCAGATAGCAATTGGAGCTAAATACGCAGGGAGAGGAAAATTGCATGTAATGCCAGGGCCGCAGGGCTCAGATGGTGCAAAATTTTCGCAGCATGTGAAATTTTTGCATGCAATTTTCGCACCATGCGAAATTTTCGCATGTAAGTTCGCACCATGCGAAATTTTCGCAGTCTCCCCTGATTTTCTGTATTCACCACTTTTGACCACTTTTTATGGCTTTTTACCAAAATGCCCTTAATATAATTTTTGTTCTTTCATACATTTATATAAATTCCTTGACTCTGAGTGCTATATAAGCCTCCGGGCCAAGCTCATGTACAAAAAAAACTTTAGTTTATCATAAAATCGCGCTAAAGCCGGCTTCCCGCCCCTCCTCGCCATTTTCTTTCACTTTCTCCTCCTTTCTCTTATTCACCGCCAAACACCCTTGAAGATGATAAATCTTAAAGGATGTTTGGCAACCTCCTCATCCTCAAGAGGAGGGCCACTAGGTTAGGGTTTGAGGTAATATACTGCCCTCTGTTACCAACGTGGTGCTTTTATCACTTTATAAGCTAAGATTCATGTGGGTTTAAATCCCCTCAAGGATGTACCCCGAGTGGTTAGTACTTGGCAAACTTTCAAGGTTCAAAGGATACTTATCGCTGATTCACCGATGCTCAATTAGTTAGCCATTTATTAGCTCCAATGTGTTAGATCCAGCCAGATGGTTTAATTGCTTTGAAATTAATGAGTCATAAATGCCAGATACTAGAAGGAAACTCTAGTGGTTCCATTTTTATAGCCAAACCTAGATCCCATTGAATTTGACTATAAATATCCTCCCCAGCGAGGAAAGTGACCCCGAGGACATTATAGTTACCTTAAAACCCTAAGCCTAGTGGTCCGAAACTTCAAGGAATTCTTACACTTTATTTCCCCAGCGCTGACAGCTTATCAATCGCGACCGCTTTTACCAAAACCCCAAATCCAAAGTGCGGAAACACTAATTTCACTCAACTCGGTAATCACAAGATGAAGAAAAACCCATCCCTCGGGTTCACCTGAGTCACTCATACCGCAGTAGCTTAGCCACGGGCCGTAGGGAACTTGGGGATACAAATTTTGTTGATTCCTATCACCCTATTTGCGGGCAATCTAATCAAATGGCCGCTGTCGATGTTGGTGCCTTAAATAGCAAGTGAAGTTGCTGAACTCGGTGATCCTCATCACAAGTGTTTGCGAATTCCAATCTCTTTTTGCACTTACTTTTACTTCCCTAGCGCTCACTCAAGGTTGATTTAATTTTTATACTGTCCATAAATAGAATTTTCATTTTTATTTATGTTAACATTAACCTTGGTAGCCCCGTTTATTCTGGTCGCTTGTATATGTTGCTTACCTAGCGTATTTATGCAACTACATTGGGACGTAAAATACCGGCAGCAGATTGAAAGGGTCAAGGTTTAGTTGGAACAGGTGTGAAGTGAGCCCAAACTCCGTGAGTCAAATGGAACCTCCTCCACCCGAGAGCGCCAGAGCCAACAGGGGGTCTCAAAGGGATCCCAATGCCTGGGCATCACCCTGAGACTCACATACACCCACCAAGGCGGAGGGCACCTCACGCATTTCTATTCTCTCCTTTACCTCGAGGATGTGGCGTTGAGGCCTTATCTCTGCGCCCCCGCCCCAACTTTTCATGAAAGTGGAAAATGAAAATCCATACACACACATCCGGGATTTTGAGAAAGTTTGCACGACTTTCAAAGAGGGTGCAACCGATATGGAGCTGCTGAAGTTGAAAGCCTTTCCTTTAACCCTTAAAGACAAGGCTTAATTCTCTAAGGCCAAGAACTATCAGGAATTGGGCAGAACTGCAGGCAGAGTTTTTGAAGAAGTTCTTCAGTGCACACAGGACTAATAGCTTTAAGAGGCAGATTTATACATTTGCAGCCCATGATAATGAGAAGTTCTATTAGTGCTGGGAGAGGTATATGGAGACCATCAGTGCCTGCCCTCACCATGGCTTTGATACCTGGATGCTTGTGAATCACTTTTATGATGGGATGTCCCCTGCTATGAAGCAATTGTTAGAAACCATGTGTGGAGGAGACTTCCTGAGCAAGAATCCAGATGAAGCCATGGATTTCCTCAACTATGTGGCTGAAACCTCCAAGGCATGGGATGAGCCAAACCCAAGGGAGGTAGAGAGAATGAAGCACACAACAAACCAAAGGGGAGGCATATACTCACTGTCAGAGGATGTGGAAATGAAAGCCAAGTTATCTTCTTCTTTTCGACTGCAAGGTAGGAAGAGCCGGAAATGCTAAATCAACATGAGAGGTACCGCAAGAAGGAAACACTGCACTTCTCCAAACTCGCTTTAATTGCCAATCCACCAGTCACAGCAGCACCGCCCAATTGCTCCATCGCTATGATTTGATGCAAGAGCGTGCAAAACATAGCGGGTCGCAAGCCACCAAAGAACGCCCATACGGAACACCTACAATCCAATTGAGGAATCTTCCAATCTATCATAGAAGCCAAAACCCCCAAATTTTATGCTCCCACAAAGTTCACAAAGAAAGCAACAACATCCTAGTTCCATTTCTCATACCAGCAAAGAACCCCCACTCATCCTCGTAGAGCAAGCCATTTTGAATTTGAGCAAGGT
The DNA here is from genome assembly GCA_016808115.1 of Tetrastigma voinierianum. NCBI lineage: Eukaryota > Viridiplantae > Streptophyta > Magnoliopsida > Vitales > Vitaceae > Tetrastigma > Tetrastigma voinierianum. Next base: position 168,465 of record JAEQBH010001551.1, read on the forward strand.
CAGGTAACTTCGTGGAAGAACGTAAGACGCTGAATGCTCGCACTAATTTAGAAAATCGAAACATTGGAAGACACACTCAACAAAAAAATAGACGACCTGCAACACTCAGTTTCAAGGTTAACTAACCAGCAACAGGTTCTCGAAATAGGGAAATTTCCATCCCAAACACAACCAAATCCCAGGGGAGTGTATGAATTAAGCTCTGCCAGCGACCCAAATCCCATAATTGATGAAGTAAAGGCAGTGGTCACTTTGAGGAGTGGTAGAGAAGTCAAACCATCCACCCCCAAACCAGCAGTGGAAGATCCCAACGTAGTTAAACTTGAGCCAGAGAATGAGGAACCAAAAGGGAATATAGCGAATAAGAGTACACCCCCTCCATTTCCACAAGCACTGAGAAACAAGAAAAAGGCCATCAACCAAACATAAATATTAGAAGTGCTGAGGCAAGTGAAGGTCAACATCCTCGCTTGACATGATTAAGCAAGTCCCCACTTATGCTAATTTCAAGGACTCCATGCACGGTGAAGCAGAGAGGCCTAAATGTCAATAAGAAGGCCTTCTTAATCGAGCAAGTCAGCAGCGCCGCCACGCCGAGAGCCTCGGCCCGAATTGGCGGATTCGAACCGGTCCCGGGGTGCGAGACCATATATACTGGACTTCTTTCGCTACTTTTTTTCTGATACTGTGCCACTCTATAAATGTATCAAAATATTATATACATATTTCTGCAATAAAGCTACCATTGCAGGTGGTTACACTGGTCATGCGTCGCAGACAGTCCCATTTATTCAAAATCATGATATTACAGATTAATCGATCATATGACTATATCGATTTTACAAGAATAAATGAATGTGTATCGCTCGACTGTAATACCGCGGTATCTTCGAATAAGAATAAGTTCAGAATTCCCACTGAGATCCAATTAGCATAAACTGTTATGGGCGGTTAAGTACGCGTATGTCCAATATATGAACAGCATGGAAATTCTGACATTCTTTTATTGCCGGCATGCTGATTATAAATGTGTTTATGATAATTACAGTATTTCTTCACTGCTTAAAAGCTTAGCACGAGTTTTTAATCCACGTAGGTACGTAAAGGTGACTAAGTGATTCTCCCACCTCATCAGCCAGCACGCGAGTAGGAGTTCATCATTGTAGGTCTATGCTTTTGATCAAGCACGTAAGATATAGTTTTTAACATGCAACAGACCTCAGATCAGGATAGGTGGACACCAACCACCACCTGCCAATGGTAGCTTTATTTTGAAATCTGTATATAATATTTTGATTATGTTATAAGAATTGGCACACCAATGTCTGAAAAAGTAAGCAAAGAGTCCCAGTATATGGTCTTCGCACCGACTGCTCTCGATCCACCAATCTAGTCGGACCGGAATCGGGCGGACAAGTTATATCGTGAAAGCTAGGTTTAAAGGCCGAAAGAGTCTAAGATTTCGATGTAATCACATAGAATGTGTTACCCACGCGATGTCTTTGTTATGTTTATTGTCTAGAATGGATCCACCGAAAGTCAGACTTAAACAACAAGCTGCCAATCCTTGGATCTATCCGTCCGTCCGTCCCAGTCAACGAGGAATGAAAATGCTTCAATCGAAGCATTGATAAAAGTCTCTCAGATATGGCAAGGGTCTTAGATCGACTCACCGCCCGCAGTTCGAAAGTGATGCAATACGAAAGCATGAGTGGAAGAATTCCATGGTGAAGGCATGGAAGCAAAGCCGAAGCTTTTTGTCTGAAAACTCAAAGGGTTTTAGATGAAACGAAATGTCCTGTGGACCAAAAGGTCACATGTGCGGTTTCATTGCTGCAAGGTGCAGCTTATGATTGGTGGAAGCCGGTCTGAGAAACTAATTACTTCCGCATCCAAGCATGGGACTACTCGTAGTTTATCGTAAGTATGTCACCCGATGATTACAAGGAGTCAAAATGGAAGAAATTCTGACTCTAAGATAAGGGAAAATGACAAGCATCGAATATGAGAAAGAATTTAGCCGCCTTAGTAAATATAAATCTAACCGTTTCACGAAAATTCAGATGTGGACACCAGGAAGGCTTACATGAATCTATTAAAAGATACCTCACATTCGCATCGCTTACAAGTCAGAATTTATCAGTCAGGTACAAGCGGTTATAAAGATTGAGAAGTCTGAAATGAAGAGTCAAGAAAGAAAGAAAGAGAAAAAGTTCTCAAAAGGGGGTTCCTCTTCGAGAAAAAGATCTAGAGAGTCACAAGTTGATCTCGCACAGGTCTCGGGCCTCTACGGGGGTGGTGAGACAAGGACCTACCATGACAACAAAAGCCCTGCCGAGGCATATCAATTGGATAAGAGGAAAAACATATATGCCCGCATTTCCATAAGAATCATTATGGGTTGTGTAGACGAGTAACTGGGGGTTGTTTCCGATGTGGGAGTACAGATCATGTGATAGCCAACTGTCCACGAGGATCGAGAAGTTCTAGAAACTGGCAGCGGTGAGGAAGTTCAAATGTACCACGCACTTAGTAGGGTAGAGGACTAAGTGGCTCACAAGGAAGAGGCACGTTTCAGATCGTAATTCCCAAACACCGGGTCCACTGATGGCGCATGAGAGTCATGAAAACCCACATACCGGGGTTATTGCTAGTACTTTCACTCTCTTTGATAATGATTTGTATGCTTTAACTATCCCGGCTCATTGATTCATATATATACGGAACTAAACAGTGATAAATTGCCTTCAGTAGAGATGTTAGCTTATGACCTGCTTGTTACAAGTCCTCTGGGCATAGTGTTAGAGTCAACCGTGTATAAGAATTGCCCCTTAATGGTCCATGATAGGGAATTCCTGCTGATTCAATTGCTTTGCCTTTCATGAGTTTGACGGATCTTGGGAATGGATTGGTTATCCAAACATCGGGCCACAGTTGACTGCGATAAGAAAATAGTTTTGTTTAAAATGTCCTAATCCATCGAAGTAATAATACGGTATCCGACCGAATCAAGACTAAAGTTATGTCACGGCGAAAGCTCGACGCTCGAGAAAAGCGGCCAGAAGCCTTTTGGCTTGATTCTTGACTCCAAAAGAGAGCAAGTAAATTTAGAAACTATTCCTATGATTAGGGAGTTCCCTGATGTGTTTCCCAAAGAGTTACCGGGCGTACCACCCAACGAAGTGGATCTCTATTGAAGTCGCTCGTGGAACATTTCGAGGGCACCTTACCGCATGGCTTCCTAACCGAATCGGAAGAGTTGGAAGACTCAACTACAGGAGCTATTGGATAAGGGTTTTATTCGACCTAGTGTCTCACCGTGGGTTGCGCCGGTTTTATTTGTTAAGAAGAAAGATGGCACTCTCCGAATGTTCATTGACTACCGGCAAATAAATAAAGTAACAGTTAAGAATAAGTACACGTTGCCAAGAATAGAAGATTTATTTGATCAATTGAGAGCAGCAAGTGTTTTCTTGAAGATAGACTTGTGATCGGGATATTATCAACTCCGAGTAAAAGAAGTTGATGTTCCGAAAACAGCTTTCAGAACCTGTTATGGCCACTATGAGTTTTTAGTCATGCCATTTGATTACCGAATGCTCCCGCCTTATGGATTTGATGAATAGGTTTTCCGCCTCTATTTGGATCAATTTGTTGTGGTATTTATTGATGACATCCCGGGTGTATTCCTAAAGATGCACGTGAACATGAAACCATTTGAGATATATCAAACTTCTGCATAGAATAAGTTGTTTGCAAAGTTGGCAATGTGATTTTTGGCCAAGGAAGTGTCATTCCTAGGGCCATATTGTATCTGCGTAAGGTATTAGAGTGGACCCGGAAAATCGAAGCACTCGTGAATTGGCATCCTCCTCAAAATGTAATCGAGGTGAGAAGCTGCTTAGCAAAGTTATTATCTGAGATTTGTACCAGATTTTCCTCGTTATAGCATCCTCACTTACGATTACTGCAGGGAGTGAAGTTTGCAGGATGATAAGTGCCAATCCTCGCTTAAAAGATTAAAAGAACATCGGTTAAAGCCCTAGTGTTGATTCAGCCTACTTCGGTGTGATTACACAAAGGTACAAAGGATGTCGAGATAAGGTTTAGGATGTATTGATGCGTGATGGGAAAGTGGTGGCTTATGCTCTCCAAACAATTAGTCGCATGAACAAAACTATCCCACACATGATTGAGTTAGCAGTTATAGTGTTTGCTTTTAAAATTTTAGCGATTAATTAGTTATACGAGAAAATGTAGAATTTTCACCGATCATGAGTCTAAAATATTTGCTAACTCAAAAGATTTGAACTTCCCGAGGCAACGTGTGAGGGTGGTTGTATTGTTTAAAGACTATGATTGTATAATGATTACCACCTCGGAAAAGCAAATGTAGTGGCGTATGCCTGAGTAGGAAAATGATTATGCTCGGTCTTGAAAGATTATGATCGAGACTCAGACTGGATGGAGCCTTGTTAGCTCAATCGAAAAGATAACGATTTGAAGCAAATGATAGTGAATGCTCAGAAAAATGAAGTTGGCAAGAGTTGGCTCTCATTGGTCGTAAGATTTCAGAGACAAGACTGATTTTTCCATAGATGGAAGTGGAGGTTTGTTGTGGCCAAGAACTGCATTATGTGTATCGAATGATATGGAATTGAAAAGAAAAATACATGAAGCCAATATCGTTCACCATGCATCCTGGAAGTAATAAAATGTACCAGGATATGAAACAGTCTTACATGGTGGCAAGGGATGAAAAAGGACATTTCTGAGTATGTGGCTAAGTGTCTAACGTGTCAGCAAGTAAAAGCTGAACACCAAGTACCATCCGGTTTATTGAATCCCCTTCCAATTCCCCAATGGAAGTGGGATAACATAACTATGGATTTCGTATCCGGTTTTCCCCTCACCCAGAAGAAACATGATGCAATCTGGGTAATTGTAGACAGACTGACCAAGTCTGCTCACTTCCTACCGATTCGACTTGACTACTCCATGGATCGTTTAACGGACCTTTATGTATCGAAATTGTCGACATGGCATTCCCGTATCGATAGTGTCCTAATCGCAATCCTCTGGCTTACGCCGTTTTGGAAAGAGTTACAAGATGCTTGGGTACGAGATTGAATTTTAGCACCGGCTTCCATCCACAAACGTATGGACATTCGAAGAGTGATCCGTGTATTAGAAGATATGCTTCTGGCCAGGTAGATTTTCCGTGAAGTTTGATAAGTACATTCCACTCATGGAATTTGCCTATAACAACGCTTATCAATCCAAGATTGGTAATGGGCCATGAAGCTCAGATGGAAGACGATGTAGAACTCCTACGTGTTGGACAGAGATGAACGAGCATAAGATTATCGGTCCATAATTAGTAAAAGACACGAAGAAAAAGTTCAGATATTCGCCAGAGATTAAAAAAGTCGCTCAGGATACAAAGGTCTTATGCTAATTTGAAGAGAAAAGATATAGAGTATGAAGTCGGAGATAAAGTGTTTTTAAAAGCATCTCCGTGGAAAAAGATACTCCATTTTGGAAGGAAAGGGAAACTGAGTCCACTATTCATTGGCCCTTACGAGATTTTGAAAGAGTCGGGACCGCATGGACCGCTTGCACACCTCCGGAGTTAGCCAAATTGGCATGATGTGGGTCTATGTGTCTATAAGCTTTCGAAGATATAGTTATGACCCATCACACATGGCTGACTGCAAATAAGATATACAGTACAAGAAGATTTCACCTTCAATGAAGAGCCGAAAGCTATTCTAGATCGTGAAATAAGACAAGCATTTAAACAAGCAAGTCCCACCTGGTGAAAAGTGTTAAAAGATCACTGCATATTAGTTTATTACTGGAACCGGGATCCGACTATGAGGGTACGCAGACTTCGCCTCTTCGTCTCGTGTAATTGAGGACGGAATTTATTTTGCTGGGGGAGAATTGTAACACTCCTCAACATACCCTAGTTGTTTTCAACATGTTTAGGGCATTTCATAGTTACAATTGAATTTTCGTACATTTGACCCGGAATATGGAAAAGTTAGAAACCCGAAAATTTTATACAACTAAAGGACAAAATCGTAAATTGTCCAAAAGGGGGTATCAAGACATGGGTTAATAATTATGTACAAAGTATAAATAATAAGAATTGTAATGTAATTAATGGAATTTGGAGGACTAAAAGCTAAATAATCAAAAACCTTCATTATAAATAGATGTGGGAGACAAAAAAATGCATTATTTTGGTCTCCAAACAAGAAGTCTACGGGAAGGAGAGGAAGAGGAAGGAGAAGAAGAGGAAGAAGGAAAAGCAAATCCAAGGTATGGATTCTTGCATACATGACTTTGGTATGATTTTTGTACAAGAATTTCTTGGGTATGATTGTTAGGGTTTACCTTGAAGAGTAAATTGGTTCCTTTCTAGGCTTTGTTAGGAACACATCCTAACTCTAGAATTAAGGAAAGCTTGCTGAAAATCCCTAGTTGATCATAATTAAATATGGGAATCCTTCACAATTCCAAAGTTTTGGTAGAATTGGGTGAATTCGATTCTTCTGGCTCAATTAAAAGTATCGGGGAGTTGCTCGGAGGATTTACATTAGTTTTTTGATGAAGGATGGCCATGAGGATCTATGGAAGAGTGCATGAAAATGGGAGGAAATACAACATTTGGGCAATTTTTTCGGTGACATAAAACCAGTACACCCCCGAACATCTACTCGGCACAGCTTGGGTTCGGGTCATTTGGTCAATATGTACCCAGAGCAAAGTCGACATGTACCGCACACCCCCTCTATTTTGACCAATGTTCGTATTTTAGCCATAACTTACTCAATTCTTATCCGAATTGAGTGATTCAAGTGGCTAATTAAACTAGACTTCAAGAAAAACCAAACATCCAGAAATAGACCTCGCCTAATTCTGACTCTAAGTGGCCCAAAAATTCACTCAAAGTGGGGCTCTATTCCGTACCCAAATTCGCCCGCTTTGCTCATAGAGTGTTCGGATTGTTTCTCGACGTATCTTGAGTTTTGGTGCCTGACTGGGGTGATTCCAATTGAGGAGAACCTTAGCACCTAACTTTGCTGTAGTACAAAGAACCAGTGTCAAATATGGAGTCAAGGCACTGGAAAATGAGTATTTCAAACTGTCCCTCTCGTAAAATTCCAGAATTGGCTAGTTTGGCATAAAAATGGCATAACTATAGTTTGGATGATCCAATTTGAATGATTCCAATTTCTAAGTAAAATAGATTCATAGAGGGACTAGAATATATGAATGATGTGTATATACATAGCATTATACGTGCATAAAATGCCATATGTAATGGTAACATGAAAATATATGAAATGCAAATTATATAGTCAGTTCATGATTCGTGCCACGCAGTTGAGCTAAAATCAAAAAATTTATATACACTAAGCCTTACTACCGCCGTAGTCAAGCTACTGCAGTATAGTGGCCTAGGGTCGAACACGGGGATGGGTTTTCATCCTAGAAATGGTTTGCATAAGTACGGGCGTAGGGCTTTATCTGACTCTTTTTGGAATTGGGTTTCAAAAAAGTCATGGAATGGTTTGAAAATCGAGAATTGTAAAACTAAAGTTAAAGGTGAAAAGCAACTTTGAAGAATTGTGTCACTAACTCGCAAGTTGGGTGGCAAACAAGTGTCCTCTGTTTATCCTCGTTATGACAAGCAACCTATACCCCTGCATAACCGGGATCTATGCTTCTAACTAGCAAACCTCACCCATGAAACAAATTCCTATTTGAGTCAATACAGTAGCATGCGCTATGGCCCCTTTAATGCTTAAAACCCTAACATTTAATATCATCTCGCAGGCTCAGAAGACCATCTAAAGAATCACATTCCCAAAGCATGGGAGAGTATTGGCCAAATCAATAACATTAAATGCTATGTAACCCTAATTTGAGAAAACCTAACATATAAATATCATTTTAGAGGCTCAGAAGACATCTAAAGAATCACGCACCTCTCTCACTGGTCATGCACCGATCTCAGCATGGAGAGATGGCCAAATTAATGACATTCAATGTTATGCAACCATGTTCGAGAATATATGGGCCATAAATACACTACATGTAGCTTTAAGACAAGAGGACAACATGCTATGCCCTACCACTGCTTTTTGGCTTCTTCCTCTTCGAAGAAAGGAGGCTTAGCTAAGCATCTCTTTTGAGTTGTCATCCTCAAGCATGGTGCTCATGCTTGAGAAAGGAGAGAAAGAGAGAGAGAAGTGGAGAAAAGCAAAACCTAAAATAAAAGACTTTATTTACAAAATGAAAACTTACAAAAATATCTTCTCCTCCCCCAAATTGTTCCTTCAATTGTTCTCTCCCAGTTACAAAACAAGAGGGGCTTATATAGGCCTCCTCAAGGTATGAAAATACCAAAAACGAAATCGCTGCTATGTGACACTCATAATACACCAAGTTCGAGGCGGTTTCACATTATCATAAAGCATGACGAGGCATCAATTTTCGCTTAGGGTTGAAGAATTTCGCTAATTAGCGAACACCAGTCTAGCGAAACAAGAAATTTCGCTTATGCGGGCACATGAAGGCGGGCCCCTCGCTGCTACGTAAATTCTCAGAGGCTAGAACAACTATTTTCGCTAAGGAACAAAGAAGGTAAATTTGAGGGTCAGCTGGGCCTTGGCATTTTCGTTAAGGTTGCGAATTCTGCTAAGGTCATAAATTTTCGCAATCTTACGTAAAATTTTCAAGAGTTTACAAATTTTTACTGCTTGATCCTTCAACGTTTCATCCTCGCCTTCAACTGCATCGAATTTTCTTCACTTTGCCTTTGTTTTCTCATTGATTCTGGCTAATGATACTTAGAATTTGAATCCCAACTCATGATTCATCCTCCGTATTGAAATTGAACTCAAAAGTGCAAAAGCCTACAAACAACCAAAATTACCTTCCAAATGGCATATATAATAAGAAGACTAGAACACTTCACTGGCATAATGACATGATAATGCAAAAGCACTCAAAACCATCTAATATGGTTCAAAAATTGCACTTTTTGGGCATTAATCACACTTCAACCGGGAACGCGCTGTTAGTCCCAGCAATGCAAAATAAAGAAAAAGGATGTGGTGTATCAGAAAAACTTATATATATATTCAAAAAGGGTTTATGTACATATAAACATTACCTTAAACTCAAAATTGAAATCAAGTTGTAAACCGATAAGTGAAAGAATCAAACCATACAAGAACAATTTTAGGTCAATATTGGATCCATAATTCTCAACTTGAATTTCCACCTAAGTCTAATGATTCTTTTATGTAACCAGATAAGCTAATAAACTCGCAAATTGCCACCCTCCCAACCTAGCAATCGACATGGCCTTAAGTTGTTGAACAACCTAGATAGGGCTAGTTACACTTTTCTTTCTTTTCAATTATAATGTGATGCAATGCTTAAAATTCGACTTCACCAAAGTCCTGTAATCTGGGTCCACCGTTATCCCAACCACTCAAGGTTTAGGCATCAAGCCAAAAGGATCACTTGACCACTAATTCTAAAGGTCAATTCCTGACCAATGACTCGAAAATTGAAGCAATCAAGTCATTAACTTGTTCACCCATGTAACGAACACAAAATCGATGACTCCCAGCCAATTAAGGCTTAGCATCGGGTTTCAAGGCTTTCGCTATATACCCTCGGACTGCCTCTGGTTTCAAGGCAACCACGATTTATTTTTCTTTTTCTTATTTTCTTTTTTTCTTTTCTTTTGCTTTTTCTTTCTTTTCCTGAAGACAACATCACTCAACCCAGGCAACACAAACCCATCTTAGCTGCCAATATACCTAAGGTCGCTATGCAGTTTCTGGTGAAGTACACACTCTCACTGTACCTATTGGAACAATCCTGATGCAAGTGTGTGAATTAGCATATAGTGTGAAATGCCGAGCATGCCTAACTCTTAACTGATCAAAAATTGTTTCTCTGAAGCATGGAATTCCGGGCCTGGCATATAAGTGACAAATAGTATTCTAATTATCCAACGACAAAGCAATTCAATTGTCCAATTAAAGTTAAATTCAATTGTTCAATTGAAAAGAAAACATTTACACATAGCAAAGACAAACATGATATACAAAAGTTCAGATATATATATACCCAAATAGCTTTTGATATACTTCAAAGTGGCTAATACATGAATGTACATAAAAAAGCTAAACACAGTAGCACACCGCCTCTACTAATACATAAATCCTAAAACAAATTAGTAGCAAATGGATGTCGGTAAATATACAAAATCAAAAAGAAACCTATAATCACCCCACCGTCAGGCGGAGGTGGTTCAACTACGCCATCGCAAACTGTAACATCCAAAGCAGCACTCGCATGCTCCTCTCTCCGGGCAGATCACTTTGGTGAAGACCTGTGATGGTCATAATATGAGTCAAGATAGAACTAAAGACCGGGCCAACTCTCTGATCCCCGCCCCGTAAAATGTTAAAGTGAGCATACGGGCATCCATCACACCAGCTATCTCTCTCGAGCTAGCACGGATGTACTCCTGAATGATGCCGAACAGAAGGTCTTGATATTCATCGCAAATCATTGGCGCGGCAGTGGAGGAGATGGAGGTGAACGATTCTGGAACGAGTCCTTCAGACTCCTGCTCCAGGGCGCATATCATCCAGATGGTGGTCTCGCCCCGAACGAGACTCCTCCCCGGGTCCCGTGGTCTATATGAATGAGACTGGGCAACGCAACCCATCACCCACACTGCATGCAGGCATCTAGCTCTCATCTCTAGCCTGCCTCTCCCGGAACCCATCCGCCATGAACAGCGGCAGGTATCCCAGACGCAGCGGGATGCTCTCCGCCGTGCCGTCCTTCCGATGGATCTCTCCTCAAAACCGCACGGAGGTGTCATCACTTCAGCTCAGCTGGGCTGAAACCAAAAATCCCCCAGATCCAGCCCACAGGCCCCTCGCATACATAATGCCTCAGGAAATAGGCTCATGGTAGCGGAGGCCTGGCGAAAGATTCTGCGCGGTCGCCTCTCGAGAAGAACACCAGCGTGGCGCTCGCCGCGTTTCGAACACCTCCTCGCGCGTGGTGGGCCCAAGTTTCCAACCTCCTGAAGCCGCACGGCCAGATGCAAATCCCACGCCGCCGGGCCATCGGGTCATCTGGCAGCACACTCAGGCGCCACCATACTCGACCACCCTGGCGACCGCCCGTCTCTCGATGTCAGAGCGAACCGCAAAGATCACTGGGTAATAAAACCGCGGAAGCCGCTGAAGTGGGGAGGAATACCTCATCAACTCGTGACTCAGATCTCGGCTTCACTCACGCGGTGACGCCGGGCAAAACACTCCCATGAAAACTTCTCGCGGTGGAGTCGCATATCTCCCTGAATGGGTTCCCACACATGGGAACATCTGACCTCTGATGCAGCGACAGGCTGAGAGGGCACAAAGTCTCCGCCACTGGCAACCTGAGATGGTGGGAGCCTGTGGAAGACGACTCGCTCGGGCCTAAACAAGGTGCCCGTCGAGGCTCAGGCCTCCTAATCCTCCTCCCGCGGTACAAAGGGCGGCCCGGGTCCCGTCCGTGGTTCGATAATCATAATCCCCCGAGCTCTCGGGATACCGCTGTGGATCGGGCATGGGTGCCAGAGATGGACCGGAAATGGGGCCACTTTCAGAGTTAATTCACCTGGTGGCCCGAGGCCTAAGACGGACCCACCCCGAAAGTACGAACCATACTCAAATATGACTAAACCCTAAGAAAGCTCGACTCACGTAAAATATAACCGCCGCATCAGAGTAATCAACCGAAATTTCTCGAGGCTACCAACCACCAAGCAAGCCAACCGGAACCGGCTCATCGAATCGAGTCGAAACGGCCTCGAACCAACCAAATAAGGTTCGAGAATCGACACTATTGGACAGGCATCAAGAAATCAACCAGGTGCCTTATTCGCGTTGAAGGCTCAGTTGAGGCAAGGAATAATCAGGTTTTCGTGGCGCCGCGGTGGGCGGAGGTTACCAAGGTTTCGGCCGGCTGCGCGTGCGTGGATCGAGATGGCATAACAGAAACTCGCCGCAAAGCTCGTGTGGGCTGGCCGCTTCGCCCGCTGCACATGAACTCGTGCGGGAGCCTGAGTGGTTGGCGCGCAGCGACACGGCGGCAGATTCAGACTCAGGCTTCGCGAGCTCAGATACCTACTGAGGGGAACAGTGGCATTCTAAACCAACCCTCTCCCCTGCTATAAGCTTGTAACGGCAACAAGGGTTTATTCTACCTAATTTTCTTTACTATTTTTTAGCCGACCTAGCTCACACCCAAGACACCACTGCAATTCGAATTTTCAGGATTAAAATGAAAATTAACATATTATTAAAGTAAAATTAAAATTAAAGTTAGAAATAGAACATCTAATAATTTAATATAAGATAATATAAAATACTACCAACTTGCTAAAAATGGAAAGTCACAAATTAAGAAACATACTAAAAAATAGCTAAAATGGAATTGACTAAATAAATAAAAACAAAAATTGTTGAACTGCAATTTGGTTTTTTGAGAACACCAAACCAGCTCAACTTACCAAATTACTCTCCTGCTGAGGGTCAAGGGATGATAATCTCCCCAACCCCCGTAGTCGTCCCTCTGGGCTAATTCCATCGTGTTGGGTGACCAATTGTTGATCCGCCTCGACGACCGTTGAACTGAGCAATTGGCCTTGGCAAAGTGGGTGCTGATGGCAAGACCAATATAATCTTCATTTTCTCGTCGATCACCGCGCTTCGGTACTTTGTTTTCCCCGCACAATCGATCAATTGAAACAACTTCACGTAAATTTGATTTTCAATTTCTAGCAACTCATGTTTGTTGTTCAATGAAAGATGTTCAACCCCATGGTCATGTTACCAAAAGTTAATTGCATGACTCATTCCGGCAATTTATTATTGCATCAAGTAAAGTACGTGAAATGGTCTCTCCTAAGATGATCGGTACATGATCGTCTTACAATTGGTCGTTGTCAAGTACCACAAAATCTATTGGGTAGTAGAATTTGTCTATCTTCACTAAGACATCTCAACTATCCCCTTAGGGATTCTGTTCGATCTATCTACCAATGAGAGTGTGATGTTGGTGGCTAAGTTCACTCCTGTATCTAACTATCAGATAATCGAATACGCAAAGATTAGGTTCACACCGGCTCCTAAATCAAGCAAGGACTTTCTATGCAATTCCCACTAATATTGACTAAAATTGTGAGAGATCCAGGATCTTGGTATTTGATTGTGGTATTTGTTGATTATGGCAATCGATATGTTCAGTGAGAAATGCTTTCTTCTCAATGCCTAATCCCTTCTCGACGTGCAAAGATCTTCTGTATTCTCAGATGCTGTGGACTTGTTTGATTAGGTCCAAGTAAAGGTATGTTAACCTTCACTTGCCTTAAACCTCAAGAATGCCCGCTTGTCGAAATGCCTCTCTTCTTTCCCTCTAAGTGCGTTCAGGGAAACGGAGGTGGTACACTTTATTTCATTGAATCCTCCCCAGGAGAATATGCCTGCATCGGCAATTCTTCCTCCTCCCCGCCTCGATTCTTCAATGACTTTGGCATAGGTTGATCAACCTCTTTCCACTTCTAAGGGTTATGGTCAACCTCATCCATTCCTTTAATTGTTAGATGATCCTACCTCATGAATCTTCCTTTAGGATTTGGAACTCCGCTGAGATGGAAACTTCCCTTTCTCTCGTACTCTAGCAACTTGTTGATCTTGGTGATTGAATACCGTAGGTTATCAATTTTCTTCTCAAGAGATTGCTCTCAAGCCCATCTATCTCTCTTATTCGTTGTAATTTCTACGTATCAACTTCGTGCCGCTTAAGATTGATTCCTTTTGTTCCTCATCAAAGTTGCCTACCACCTTACTCAAATTCAAAATGGCTTTGTTCCACAGAGATGAGGATACAGGTCATAGGTTGTGAGGGGGAACCAAATCGAGGTTTGCACCGGGTACATAAACAGTGGGTTGGGGTCCCATGCAGGTTGTGGTGATTCCTCCAATTGGAATCAGAGGTATTACCATATGGGCACTGATTTGTTGTGGTTTGAATTGTCCTACGTTGTTTCTGCAACATTCCGACATCAAATCCTTCACGCAAATATAGGACACCTGTCGTTGGGTGGCCAGGGGATTGAAACAGCAAAGAACTTGACTGCGGTGTGATTTTCACTACCGCATGCACCTTGAGCCGTTTGCTTTCAAGCTCCTCCACTTTCCTCGCCAGGTTGAAACCTAGCTCTCATCTCTTTCTCTCGTAGTGCATACATCCTGTACCCCTTGGTTGACTGGTGGTCTCATCCTATCCAATTCTCTGTGGCTAGGCCTTCATCCCAACTTCTTAGAAGCTTCAGCCACGGAATTTTAAAAATCCATGGTTTACTGTAGATGCTTACTTAGAAAGTCTCCCACACATAGTTAAGAGTCGCCTCATGGCAGGGACATACCACCATAGAAGTGGTTCACCAACATCCATGTCAAACCCATGATGGGCATGCAATCGATGGTTCCATAAATCTTTCCCAACACCGGGTAAAATCACCATCCCGAGCCGCAAAAGTATAAATTTGTTCTTCAAATTGCTGTCTTATGAGCATTGAAAAACTTCAGAATTCAGCTTTGCAATGCCTCAATTTCTAATGGTTCTAGGCCTCAATGAGTTGAGCCATATCTTGCCTTGTCCTTAGAGTCAATGGAAATGCCTTAGTCATGCTTAAATCCATGTCCATCATACCTTCCCTTTAAAGGTAGTGCAAACCTCCTCGTAAAATCCCTATCATGAGCGCATGGATTTTCATTTTCCATACCATGATATGTGGGGAGTAGAGGTAATTAAATAAGGCCCTCACTCAAGTACATCTTCAAATAGGAGGAATGATACAGATGTAAAGCACTAACTCTGTGGAGGGTGGATGGATCCTCACGGTTCTATGTGCATTGATTCAATGGGTTCCCGGTTGACTAAGTTCCGTACTGATCCATGGTATCGCATGTACACCAACTTCACTAGCTAGGTCAAGTCAAAATTTATCCTATGCAACTAATTCGATGTGTCTCTATCCCACTGTTGCATAAACACTTGTTACAAAAGTTAGAGACAACAATGAGCAACAACAAAGCTTGCAAAAAGGTTAAAATTAACTACTAGATTTTAGACTGACTGTAAAGCAAAAATGTTATGAAGACGGAAGTGAAGTAAACCGGCGCCTCGCGAATCGAAAGTGACAAAAGGGTAAAGTAGCTACCTCCACTTGTGATGTTGATCACAAGTACACGCCAACTTACCATTAGTAGCGTTTGGCACCATCCCTAACGGCGCCATTCGATTCGTAAAGGCAAGAGTCGGTACTTAAAATCAACAAAATTTATATACACCTGTTCTCACTACCGCCGTAGTCAAGCTACCGCAAAGATAGTGGTTCCAGTCGAAACACTTCCGGATGGGTTTTCATCCTGTAAACATTCTGATAATGTGCACCGGCTGTGCGGCTTTTTATTCGACCTTTAAATCTGGGTTTCAAAACAGCTGAATGGTTTGAACTGCACTGAAAACCGAAAGTTAAAGGTGAAAAAGTTAACTTTTGAAGAATTAGGTCACTAACTTGCACAAAACAAGTGTCCTCTGGGTTTCTATCCTCGCGCAGACAAGCAACCTATAGTCCCCCGCATAACCGGATCTATGTTTAACTAGCAAACCTCACCCATGAAACAACTCCTATTTGAAACATAATACAGCATGCAAGCAGTGGCCTTTACTGCCAGAAACCCAACATTTAATATCATCTCGTGAGGCTCAGAAGACCATCTAAAGAATCACGCCCTAAAGATGGAGAGACACAAATCAATAACATTAAATGCTATGCAACCCTAATTTTGTAAACCTAACATATAAATATCATTTTAGAGGCTCAGAAGACCATCTAAAGAATCACGTGATTTCCTTAATCGAATATGCACTGGATTCCTAAAGCATGGAGAGTATTGGCCAAATTAATGACATTCAATGTTATGCAACCATGTTTTGAGAATATAAGGGCCGATAAACACATCAAGGTGTAGCTTTAGTACAAGAGGACAACATGCATATGCCCCACCACCAAGCTAGCTTCCTTCCTCTTCAAAGAAAAGGGAGGTTTAGCCAAGCATCCTTGAGTTGTCATCCTCAAGAGTGCGGTGTGCTCATGTACCGCGGAAAGCGGAGAGAAAGAGGAGAGAAGGGAGAAAAGCAAAACCTAAAATAAAAGACTTACGACAAAATGAAACTTACAAAAATATCTTCTCCTCCCCCAAATTGTTCCTTCAATTGTTGCTTAGGTTACAAAACAAGAGGGCGAGTATAAAGCCAATTCCAAGGCATGAAAATACCAAAAACCTATGAAATTGGCTAAGTTATAGGACAATTAAGTAATACACCAAGTTTGAGGCGGCTTATTTACAAAGCATGACGAGCATCAATTTTTTGGTCAAGAATTTCCGCTAATTAGCGAATCACTGTGTCTAGCGAAAAACAAGAAATTTCATGCATGTGGGCAATTGCTTAGTTTAGCTAAATTTCGCTAAGCTAGCGAAATTCTTGGTGAGAAGCGAATCAATTATTTCGCTAAGGAACAAAGGTTAATAAATTTGAGGGTCTAGCGAATTCTGGCATTTTCGCTTAAGGTTGCGAATTTCGCTAAGGTTGCGAAATTTTCAATCTTAGTGAAAATTTTCGCAGTTTAGCGAAAATTCCCGCATTGTCGATCCTTCTTCACCGCTTTTCATCCCGCTTCAATCGCAGATCGTAATTTTCTTCACTTTGCTCTTTGTTTTTTCATTGATTGGCCGGTTGATGGTCAGACTTGAATTCCAACTTCATGATTCATCCTCTGTATTGAAATTGAACTCCAAAGTGTGCAAAGCCTACAAAACAACCAAAAATACCCTCTAAATGGCATAAGTGTTACTAAGAAGACTAGAACACTTCACTGGAGATAAATGACATGATTAATGGGCAAAAAGCACTCAAAACCTATCTAATATAGGGTTCAAAATTGCACTTTTTGGGCATTAATCAGTTCATGAAACATAAATATGTTATGAAATATGAAAACGAACTAAAACGTGACCATGAACATGAAATACAATATTTCATGAACACATACGCAGAATGCCTCTATTATAAGATAGTGTTACCGAACTCAAAATTATAGAAATGCCTAAGATGAGTTATTATTGAATGGCATGGCACCGTGACATGCGGCAGCACGTTTAGTTCTTCTAAGACTTCCGATTAGTGCGATCACACTCCTCTGAACGTGTTTCGCACATTAGTACTTATCTGCTTAGTGCTCTTTACCGATTAGTACTTGGTACTACTAGTACTTCGGGTACTCTCCGATTAGTGCGACGACACTCTCCGTCGCTTCTCGGTTTACCCCGCATGGTGCTACTAAGACTTCAATACCGCAGCATTCTGATACTCATCAGAAAGCTATTCTTACCCATTTATTATTACTGGTCTAGGTATTTCTTTAGTTATATGAAAATAACCTGAATGATGAATAAGAATAAATGAATGTGATCGCCTGACCGTAATACCCGTATCTCCTCGAATAAGAATAAGTTCTCAGAATTCCTACTGAGATCCGAATAAGCATAAACTTGTTATGCTTACAAGTGCAATACTGTATAAGTCCATTATATGAATGCATGGAAATTCTGATATTCTTTATTGTTATATGCTGATTATAAATGTGTTTATGCATACCATATATTTTCCCACTAAGCGTAAAGCTTAGCACGGGTTTTTAATCGTGTAGGTACAAAAAAAGGAGACGATGATCTTCCGCATTCCATTGGGCCAGCACGCGAGTAGGAGTTCATCATTGTAAGTCTATGCTCTGATCAGTTAATGTAATATATAGTTTTTGAATATGTAAATGGACCAAGATCGATATGATAACGTGAACCACCACTACAATGGTAGCTTTATTTTGAAATCTGTATATAATATTTTGATTCTGTTATAAGAATTGGCACACCAATGTCTGAAAAAGTAAGCAAAGAGTCCCAGTATATGGTCTCGCACCCCGGACCCGGTTCGGATCCGCCAATTGGGTCGGACCGGGAATCGGGGTGTGACAAGTGCTATCATTGAGTGCAAACTCGTAAAGTACTAAAGATCCGCGTCCTCAACATCGTAGTTATCGAGGCACGCGGTGTTGAAAAAGGCACTACTAGACTGGGAGCTAGTGTGAACCTACCGCCATATTCAATGCCAAACAGCCTTGGTTCGGGAGAACTGAAGCCCAATTCCATCACACTATCTCTCGCCGATAGGTCTATTAAAATATCGAAGGACTGGCTGGAGGATGTTCTAATACAAGTGGACAAATTTACCATCCGGGCTGGATTTTTTCAGACTCGAAGATGTAGAGCCGATCATAATAAAGCCAACCATGTACCCATCATATTGGGAAGGCCATTCACTACTAATGCCATTATAAATTGCCGAAATTGGGTTATAACTCACCTTGGGAACATGACCTTGGAACTCAATATCTTCCACTTGAGTAAAAAGCATATGCAACCAATGGAGGATGACTGTGAAGAAGTCTGCATAATAGACACAATTCTTGAAGAACAAGCTAACGAGCAGCAAGTGCAAGATGTGCTAAACCAGGAGTTGTCTGACAACCTTGTAGAGCAACAGGACCCCCAAAGCATGAGTTTAGTACATGGCAATCGGAGAAAAAAGGAGGAAACCATACCTCTATTGATCGAAGAAACAATCTCAATACCGGATCTCAAGCCCCCGTCTCAAAGGAACTAAAATATGCATTTTTGGAAGAAAACAGACAAAGGTCCAGCTTATATCATCATTGTTTACACTCACAGAAGACACCCATCGCAAATCCTCAAGAGTAACAAGCAAGCTTTGGGGTGGAAAATTTCCGATTTAAAAGGTATCAGCCCAACAATCTGCACCCATCACATTTATTTAGAGGAGAAGTTGATTAGTGCTCAAAAAGTGCTATTTTGGACCCTGTTTATTACAGGTTTTGAGCACTTTTTATGTACTAATCAGCGTAATTAACCCACTTACACATTGTTGTCCCTATTATTCCCATCGGGACGTGATTATGGCAAATTTTGCAAGCATAAGCTATTGTGCCAAAATTGTTGAGTCGATCCAAGCACGAAGAATTCGAGTCAAACTCAGCATTGCAGATCAGAGACTAAAGAAGAACAGAAAATGCAAAAAAATGGAGCACAGCAAAAATTTCCACGTTTGAGAAATTGCTCCTGCCTGCCACTGTTCACCTCCCAGCCATTATTCACCCCTCCAAAGATCAGCTCTTCAATTCGCTGACGCTTGGTGTTTTTGTTATATTTTGGTTTTCTTCCCATTTTATCCCTCTCTAATACCTTCCCGATTTGGTTTTATTTGTATTTTCCCCTTGTTCTCGAGCATATATAGTTTCGCCTCACATAAATTCTCAATCAACTCAGAACACCTCGGGAGAAGCTTTCATCTCCGCTTTTCTCTCGTACGCCCTTTTCTTTCATTTTCTTTCCACTTTCTGGGCAGCCAAACACCCTTCGAGGATGACAAACCCTGAGGATGAGCTTAATTAAAACCCTTCCTTGAAGAGGGCGGCTACCGGGCAAGGAACTGGCGTAACAGAGGGCTCTCAAGGCCAACTGTGCATCGTTATTTTGTTTTTCTCTCTTCACGCTAGGTTCAAATCCCCTGATTCACCTTGAATGGTCTGTATTTGGTAATCTTTTTAGGTGTCTGGGAAGGGATGCTTAATAAGGATCCATTGAGATTCATTAGTTACCCTACTAATCATTGTAAGGTGAGTTAGGGAGAATGGTCAAGTTAGACCGCTTTTTCTCCTTGGAAAGGTAGAAGGGTTACCGGGCAACGGGGTTTTAAGTGTAAAACTTTGGTTCCCCGTTTAACGCAGCGCTTTGAGCATTTAGGTTTCAATCCTTCAATCTAGGTTTAAATCCTTCGAGATGCCTTGATTGACCAAAGATTTGGCAATCTTTTCGGGTTCAATGGATGCTTATCAAGCATCCACCGAGATTAGGAAGAAGGCCTTCATGAGTCATCAGAAGGGTAGATTGTGGATCTGTATTCACTGTAGGGGGACATTTATGCACCAGAATGTCAAGCCAAAAGGATAACAATTTTAGGGTTTAGTTTTAAAAGTTAAATGAAGATCCGGTTCGGGAAATGACTATAGGTCATCCTCCCCAACGCGAGGAAATGAACCCGAGGACCTCTCAGTTGCCTTAAGACCTCAAACTAGTACCCCAATGCTTCAAGGAGTTCTTTTTATTATTTTTCTTCATTTTATTTTAGCTCAGAAACCACCATACACCAATTGCTTTTACCAAAATAATCGTTTATCAAAACCTTAAAATCCAAAACCAAATTCACCATTTCGACTTCACGCAAATCGTTTAGACGAAAGAAAACCGATTAGTCCAAACTCATTAGATTTTTAATCCATTTTTCTGGAGCATGGTTACAAGATAAATGCCGATTTGTATGCTTAAATGTCGAAATTTTACCAAATTTAATTTTGCAGAAAATACGCTACAGATGCTAAAATCTCAGTTATAAACTGTAAGAGACCAAATTTTACACATCTGAAGTCGCAGAATCGAAAATCCGAGTCGCGACAGAAGTTTATTGTCAGTCATTTCCAAGTCACTACATCACCAAAATCAACTTTGAGGAAGAAATAGAAGACCTTAACAAGTGAAGTCGTGACTTGAAGAAAGAGGTTGCGACAAAGGAAATGTGGTCGAGACTAAAGAAAATATTCAAAAGAAGAATCTACATGTCGCGACACCACTTTGATGTCATCACGACTAATGAATGTGTGTAAACCAGGTCGCACGCCACCATGTCGCGACGTGGATCCGTCAATGAAGCCACAAGAGAGGTCTTTGCAAGACCAAGGTAAACTAGTTTTTAAATGAAAGGCACCATTTGAGGTCGCGACATACAGTTGAAGTCGCGACATAAAAACGGGAACTGGAGTCTCAACAGGAAGACTGAAGTTGCGACCATTTATTAATCAAGGACCACAAACGATGTCGCGACCACTCACTTAGGTCGCGACCTGAAGAAGAGCTGAGCAGAAGAAATTGAGGTCACGACATCACCTTGAGGTCGCGACCTGGAATAAAGGTGTTGAGAAAATCAAGGTAACAAAGAACCGAAATTGCGTACCGTAAGAAAAGAAATGGGGTAGCAAAAGAGGTCGCGGATCACCTTGAGGTCGCGACATAAAATTGAAACCCGTGAAGGCGTAAGACCACCAACAATAATCGCTAACCAAGAAATCAAAGTCACAACGTGAAGTCATCCTACAAACAAAAAGGTGGTCGCAACATAAAACTGTTGTCGCAACTCAAAAGCCAGAAGAAAAGAAAGACAACGATGTCGCGACATCAACTCTGGAGAAACACCGAGCAAACAAGGTCGCGACTACAAACGATGTCATGACCATTGATCCGCAAATTTGCAAGAAAAACTCGGTCGCAATGTGGCAACAAGGTCGCGAATTTAACCGAGCAAACAAGGGAATTCATGTTAGCGACATCAACTCGAGGTCGCCACATGTGACGTTACTGGCCTTCTTTGGGGATTACACTGAGCTGGGGATTCGGCCCAATTTCTTTTGACAAAGATAAATAGACGGTTTAGAATAGTAAAGTAGTCTTAAATCTTCAGTACTGGGGAAAGGAGGAGGAACTCGATTATATAGTTTCGTAGATTTTTATTTTTTAGTTAATTTCTTTTGCAGTTTGAATCACCAAGTGTGCGAAAGCAGTGGAAATGTAGTTTTATTTATGTTATTTTCTTCTTAAAATTAATGCCTGAAAATTTATGAAATCTAGACAAATTTATGGAATTAATTTCTTCTCATTTTTATTGCAATTACAGTGGTTGTACGTGATCAGTACTCCATTTCTTAATTCACAATGCGATGTCGAGCCTGGCTTCTGGCACGGATTTGATTTACATTTAACTCTGATCTTTCACGCATAAATTTAGAGAACTTATTTGGGTTGGATTTACTTATTTAGTGCTTCGTTTTTGAATTGATAAGTTCTCGATAGTAATTGCAGATACTAGTTGTTGAGAATGTATCTTGCTGCGATATCGGGATGCCGCTGCGTGACACGGTGATTCGGTAGAGCGTGCTGGGTATGCCTGGGCTATTATTGAAGCTGGCGGGCTTTGAGCGTTCATTTTAAATCCCCCGTTAAACCATAAATGAAGTTGGAGGAGTATTTAATATAAATGTCAGAGAGTTCACCTTAATCTAAAGGCAAGTTCTTAACCCGTGTTAGCTAAAAGATACAATGGGGAAAAGAAACATTGATAAATGCGGAGGTTGAGCCACTTTTTAAGTGGTAGAAACTGCGAAAATCCCGAGAAGAAATGCAAAGATTCTGCTTGTCAACAAGAAATGGGTGTGAAGTATTGAGAAGAGAAAAATACCCGAGATCTTGCAAGAGGATTAAGAATCTAGTAAATTTGGTTTGATCTTGTCTTGAGAGAAGCAAGGGTATCCAACCGATGAATATGGAAGAAATCAATTCAAAATTTAAAAATCTTGGACAAATCCAGATCCATGCAAAACAGAGCAATGTATTTTGTCTTAGGAATTGGCCCATTTTCATTGTAATTCAACGATAGTTTCGTTTCTCACGGGGAAGCCCGATTCGATCCGATATTTTTAATTACGATTTATTTTAGTCATTTAATTTGTTTTAGCTTAGTTAAGCAGTAGTTAATAGTCTAGAACTTTTATCTTTCTAGATACAACTTCCATTTTGAGTCTTTAGTCCAAATAACATGGAAGTTTAGTAGTTCAAGTAGTTGATCTTTAATTGTACCAATCTACGTGAGATGATGCACGGACTTACATTCGGATTTTACTACTTGTATGACACATTGCACTTGATGTCATAGACTAAACCACTTATTTTTAAATCATGAACCTTCTGAAAGAAATATTTTTATAAAACAAATTTATCAAAGTGACATGGATACGAGAGAAATGTAAGGCTCTTACAAGTATGTGAATTTAAGGGAGTTTTTAGTCTATATAAAAGGGACAAACAAGCTTTATGGTGCCGTTGCGGGGATTGAAAGAAGATTAAATAGATAAATATTCTAACAAAAGGGGGGAAATGCTAATTTGGACATTTATAAAGAAAAGAGCAAGCCAGCTTTTCAAGCGTGGAATACATCGTAACCCATTTGATCTTTAGCAACCATGTTGAAAATATTTTGTTTAGTTTGACTAATCCTATTAATCCCCAAGTGTTTGATTTTAGGAAATTCTTTAATGAATAGGAAGCGGGATTCGGCTGTTTCCAACGGATGTAGTGGAAGAAGAACACTCGAAGCTTAAGAAAGACTAAAAGAAGAAAAGCAGCTATGGTAGATGAGAGACATGACCCAGACGGAGGAGCGAGAGGGGCCGGCGACCGAAGGCCTCCCTGTGCCGACACAATGGAGGATTTTGGAGGCCTATCATTCGGGAAGAATGATACGCAATCGGACAGCCTATTGTGGATGCAAATAACTTGAATAAAATGGCTTTGATATGATAGTGCGCGACTTGTCAGGTTCATTGGTCCACGTCACGAAGACCAAACGGCGCTTAGGTAGATTTATCAGGATGGAAAATACAGTGAAGCTAAATGGTGTGAGGCCAAAGGTGATAAAGTTGCATCTCTTCCCATTCTCTTTAAGAGATATAGTAGCCACTTGGTATGAATCATTACCATGGTTCGAGTTGATGCAGGAAGAGTTGGTAGAAACATGCCAGGCAAGTTCTTTCCCCATCTCACCTCGGAAAGAAGAGAGATAATAGTGTTCCAACGAGGGAAGATGAGAGCATATATGGCTTGGGTGAGATTCGAGGTTCTTGTGAAGAGGTGCCATATGCATGGAATTGATTTAAAAACCCAAATGGATATAGTGTATCATGCCTTAAATGATACATCTAAAGACATTATCGATGCTTCATGCTATGGAGCATTCAAAGAAAAAGTCTTTGAAGAGGCTAGAATGCGATAGAAGACACGGCCAAATGCAATATGAGCTCCATTTGAGTTTTTCAAGGGGTATGTAGAGGAAAGGGGTCATGGAGGCGAGTAAAATGGCGACCATGGAGGCAAAGTTAGATACCATCATGCAGGATGGACAAACGAGGAAAGAAAAATGCCTGCTTGCTCATGAAATGGCGAGTGGAAAGAAACAGATGAGAAGAAGTCTTGAAGTACCAATAAAGAAGATTCTTATGGTGATGAGGAGGTTAAATGCATTGAATGAACCGGGGAAATTAACATTTCAAGCCAAATCCTAACACAACCCCACACATTCTGATCTAGGCGAGGAACCATGAATTTCATATGGTGGAGGAGCATTACAGGCCCCGAGCATGGACAAAATCCTCAGCGAGGATATCGGCTGACCACGAGGTTCAGCGGCGGCATCGAGAGGGTGAAAGCGAATGAATCTCGGTCAAAGGAGGACTCAACCATTTGAAGAACAAATCTTTGCGGTTCATAGGGAGACAACCGAGAAAAGCTTATACACTTCCATGAGCAGCGCTTCGACTTGAGCTCAAGTCACGGCGTCAGTATTTGAGAATACTAGTGCCTCATTGAAAAACTTGGAACCTGAGTAGGAGAAGCATTAGCCTAAATATGCCAAATCGAGCAAGGGTACATTCCCTAGTGACACTCGAAGAATCAAGAAAATTTGCATGGCGATTCAATTAAGAAGTGGGAAAAGTGAAGTGACAATGAAGGAAAGAAAGGAAAGAAGTGAAGTTAGAACAAGAAGGAAATTTGGAAAGTAAAGAAGAGCACCGCAATTTGAGAGCGACTGCGAGGAAATAATGAGTAGAAACGGAAGAGAATTGCCGGCTTATGCACCCTCTGATTGCCATTTCCAGAGGCTTGAAGAAGCAAAAGGAAGAAGCGGAGTTTTTCTAAATTCTTGGACATTTTCAAGAAAATAGAAATCAATATCCCATTTCTGGAGGTGAACCAAATGCTGTTGTACAAAATTTACGAAGAATCTTGGGCCGAAAGGAGAAGATAAGCGAGAGGAATAGTGAACTTGGCTATACACATAGTCACGATTATCAACAAAAATAGAGGATACAATGATTCTACCATTCCTGTTTCCATAGGGAAATATGAATTCAAGAAGGCTTTATGTGATTAAGTTGCTAGTATGAGTGATCTTTGCTATTAGTTGAAAAGACTTAGTTTGGGGGACTGACGGCAATTACATTCTGAATGGGTGACGGTCATTGGCACAAACCGGAAGGTATTCTTGAAGATGTACTTGTCAAGGTTAGGAAATTCATCTTCCCGGTGGATTTGTTATCATGAAGATGGAGGCACTACGTTTCCTTTCTTTGCTAGGAAGACCTTTCTTATGGCTTGGGCTATAACGATGATGTGCGAAAGGTGAACTAACACTAAGGGTGGGGAATGAAACTGATTACTTTAATCTTAATGGGATTTTGAGACATCGATGTAGATCTGAGAAAGTTGTATAGGCTGTAGAAAACAATAGTCTTCTTAGTGTTGAATTGAGCTTATTTGTATTCTTGACATTCTATCCATTAGAGAGGTGAGATGAATTTTAGGTATCTTGAGAGTCTTGATTGTGAAACACGTCTTGAATTGTTTAACAAGAAACTTGAGTCTGGCGTAGTAAATAGTGAGATGAAGTATCTGACGGAAATAGAAAAACTCATGAGCATGAAACTAATTCACGAAGGGTTAACATTGAAAGAATTGCCAGTCATTTGAAATGAGTTCTTAGAACTTGAGAAGAAAAGAGAAAACCCGATCATCATATTAGTTTGCATTAGTGAAGGCGTGATTCTTGGAATTATGAGAAAAATACAAGAGGCTATTGCTTGGTCGTTAGAGGATCTGAAGATGTGATCCCTCCATTTGCATGCACAAAATATTCTTGAATGATAATCTGGCTTCTATTGAGCATAAAAGGAGGTAGAACAGTGATGAAAGAAGTTGTTGAAAGAAGTTAAATGAATTAATACGGGTTTTTATATATGCTATATCAGATAGTTCTTGGGTGAGCCCAGTACATATGGTTCCCAAGAAAGGTGGATTCACGATGATTAGAAATGAAAGAATGAACTTATTCCCTCTAGGCTGTGGCAGGATGGAGGTGTGTAGTATTGACTACGAGGCGAGATCTTCTGACAAGAAGGATAATTTTCCCTGCCTTTCATTGATCTAATCTTTGGATAGATTGGCGGGGACCTGCTTTTTGTTTCTTGGTGGATCCTCTTGATATAACCAAATTGCCATTGCACACGAGGATCGGAGAAAACCACTTTACATGCCCATTTGGTACTTTTTCTTTTAGGAGAATGCATTTGGTTTGTGTAATGCTCTGGTACACTTCAAAGTCATGATGTCTCTCTTTTTCCCCGATTTAACGAAGAAGTTATAGAATCTTCATGGATGATTTCACAGTCATGGATCCCGAGTTTTGAACGATGTGCGCATAACTTGGGGGTGGAGTACTTCAAAGGTGCAAGGACAAGAATCTAGCTCTGAATTGGGAAAAATGTCATTTATGGTTCTGAGGGAAGAGGAGGTGTCTTGGGCACATGGGTTACAGCAGAGTAGAAAGGTAGACCAAACAAAGTTAATTATAGAAATTTAATGCCTTACTACGAGTAAAAATTGAGTTTCTTGAGACATACATGGTTTTCTGGAAGTTCTCAGAAGTTCCAAAAAGTACTGAACACTATGAGATTCTTTGAAAAGGATACTAAGTTCTATTTTGATAAATCTATATTGAAGTTCTTTTGAGAGAATCAAATCGGACAGTTTAAAGCTCCAGTGTGGCAAAACCAGGATTGGAGCAGAGAACTAGAAATCATGTGTGATGCGGTGATTTTGCAATGGGAATTTGTATTAGGTGAAAGCTAAAAGTATTCAGGCCATATACTATTAACAAAACCTTTATAAGCTAGGAAAATTACTCTACTACTGAAAAAGGAGATGTTGGCGATAATGTTGCATTAGTGAAAAATTTAGGCCATACATTTTGGGTCCCATATTATTATACAACGATCATGCGACAATTAAGTATCTAATGGCAGAAAAATGATAGACGATCAAAGTACAGAACATTGTTATTAAGAAAATTTGGTTTAAATAAAAATGAAAGATTTAGATATCAGCGATGCGAATGTATCAAAGTGGAAGAAACACTATTGAACAAGAAGAAGAAAGAAATGCGAAGAATTTTCGGATAGTAGATTATTCGGTGTGCTCATTTGCCTTGAGCATCAAGTGTTGAACTTCTTAGCTTGTGGAATTATGCCACGAGGTCGAGTTACGGAGAAAAAGCTGGGAGTGACTTGATGAATGCCACATCTAGGATGTTAATCTTTTATTTAAGAAGGTAAATATAGATTGCAAGGAGATGTACGGAAAGGTGAGCAAAGAAAGATTTTACAAGAATGTCATGCATCACCATATGGAGGACGTTTGGGTCGTATTTAAATTCCTGGTAGGTTCTGGCCTACTATTTTTTAAGGATTGTTTAAATGGGATGTGATCGTACCAAGAGATGGGAAATATCAGCAAAGAATGGGAAATATCAGCAAAAGGCATGATGCCCTGCAAGTATCCAGTGGTGCCGATTGTTTGATGTATGGGGAATGGATTTTATAGGGCCTTTCGACTTCATTTGGAAATATATACATACTCTAGGCGTGGATTATGTATCAAAATGGGTTGAAGCGTGACTTGTCCCAAGAATGATGCTAATACAGTTGTGGGATTTTACAAAGAAATATTCTCAGCAGATTTGGGACACGGAACTATGTCGATGATGGAGAGGAAGCCACTTTGCAAATGTAGTGTTGTGACAAACTCATGGCGAATGTGGTATCAAGCACATTTATGAGCTTGGCTTATCACCCTCGAGACAAATGGGCAAGCTGAAATTTCCACGGGTATATAAGAAAATTAGCGAAAATTTATAAATTCGGCATAAGAGATTGGTGTTTGAGAGCTTGATGATGCACTCACGAGGCGCCACATGAGCTACTTTAAAACTCCCATTAGGTCATGCCTCTGGGCTTATCTTTGGAAACATCACCTACCTCTTGAGCTAGAATATAAGCTATAATGGGCTAATGAAACTCAAATTACGATTTCAAGAAATTTGCTTTGAAAAATTTATAGCAAATGAATTGGAAGAGTTAAGGAATGAAGCCTATGATGATGCGAGAATCGACAAAGATAACACAAGTAACGATCAGCGAATTTTGAGGAGGGAATTCAAGCGGGAGTCGGGTCTGTTATTTAACTCAGTTGAGACTCTCGAGGAAAGCTTAAATCGAATGGGTGGATATATCTGTTTAGTATCAAGCACACAATTTGGGGTAGTGAAAATTAGAGCCGACAATCATGAGAATTCAAAGTTAATGAGTGGAATTAAAAGCACTACTTTGGAAAGCAATTGGAAGAATGACTCTTAGTTCTGAATGAGAAAATTTAAAGAAAGCGAAATATAGCGT
Source organism: Tetrastigma voinierianum (assembly GCA_016808115.1). NCBI lineage: Eukaryota > Viridiplantae > Streptophyta > Magnoliopsida > Vitales > Vitaceae > Tetrastigma > Tetrastigma voinierianum. The sequence goes on from JAEQBH010001551.1 coordinate 197,158, forward strand.
GTGAAGTCATTTAAGACTAAAATTGAAGAACTTTATGGAAGGCAATCCTGTGAGTTTGTTTTTAAGTTTTAAGTTATATTTTTATGTTCCAAATTTCTAATAGCTTTGTGTAATTTGATTCATTATTGATTGAAGAGTAGGTAAATATTTTATTAGTTTTGGAAACAAATAGAAAATTATTGCAAAAGGGGAGCATCTACAATCGAACTTGATGACATAAGAGGAATAAAGGCAGATATACTCTTCTTGATTTTTATTTAAATTTTGTCTCGATATGGTATGATTGAAAGTTTGAATTTTATTTTGTTACGGTGCTTAATTTTGAATATGATGCATAATGGATGATTTTATTGAATATTTTATGATGAAGATGGAATTGAGTTTGTAGTTGTCTTGATTGGATTTGAATAAATTGAAATTGCTGTGAATTTGATTGTTTAGGGAGACCTAAAAAAATGTTTTGGTTTCAACACTAATCCAAAAGTTACAACCAAGAATGCTGGATGTGGAAACAATAAAACAGAAAAGAAAGTTGAAACAGTGAAACTGAGGTCACGACTAAAAATAAATCAAGTAAAGAAAAGAGAAAGTGGTGACATCAAGTCCCATGCCGTGACAACATTTTAGGTCGCAACAAAAATCCTTAGGTTGCGACCAAAATAGTCCAAAACTCAATAAAAGTTAAAACCTTTCATTCTGGGTATTCCAGCATTAAAAATAAGATTCCTTGAAAATAAAATCATTAATTAAAAGGCTTAAAAAATTTGATGACGTGAAATAAATTGAGTCAAAAATCCACTCCAATTTCAAAGTCAATTCCAATTCATCTTAACCCTTCCAGTTCTGCATCATTCATTCAGAACCTCTTAATAAATTGGTATTAATGTAAAAAACGAGGCAAGTATGTGATTAAGCAGGTGGTTTTAGTATTCGATTTCAAAGGGAAGAATTCGAGGAAAGAATTGTATCCCGAAAAGCGATCAAAATTCCCCACCAAATTTAAAACCTCTGTTGGAAATAGCAAGAAGCATAAATCAAAGAAACTTCATTTTAATTCATTCATCGGAAATCTAAAGAAAGAATAAAGAACCTGGCGGTTCGAGGCGTGAAATCAGCATAAGGGATGGGAAAACAAAGGAAGAATAAACAACGAGAATGAAGAGAAAGGAGAATGAAGAGAAAGAAAGAGTTTCAGAAATTTTACGCAAACACGGAGCTTTATGGAATGAATGGAGTCGAAATAAACCAATTCCATTCATTATTCCACTAAAGCGGCTGATATGTCGAGAAATTAGTTGATGGGAAGGGTGGAAGAAGGATTAATTAGAACCCATCAACCGAGGAGAAGCTCAAAGAAAAGGAAGGAAGGAGTACCAATTTGTTGAACAACCTTGTTAGCAGTAGAATCCTTGGGAAGAGTACTCAGGTGCAGTGAACCAAATAAAGCAAAAGCTACGACCTTCGAGGAGGGAAGATATAGGGTTTTAGATCGAAATGAGGATTTTTCTCTAATTTAGTTATAGTCTTATTTGTAAAAGCGGATTGTACAATATCGAAATGTTTTGGATATTTGAATAAAACTCTTGTTGACTTACAAATTAGTTGTTTTTAAGTTCACGAATTGATATACTGAATTTTTGTGTTTGTGTCATTTCTTGTTTAGCATGTGAAAAAAAAGAATTAAATGCCTTGTCCTGGTGGTAGTGGATCAAATAAAGCAATTTGTTCTTTCCAAAGAACAAAAATGCGGGAAAAATAAGGGCGTAAATTAGTAAACCTGAAATGTGAGTCGCAACCCGCATGTTTAAATCGTTTTAGATTGCAAACGATAAATGGTTATTGCTGATGGAATAAAGTAATTGGTTGAAGTAATGTAAGTAGACAGTGAATAAGCACAAGTCTTGAAGAACTAATACACTGGGTCAACAAAACTCATGAAACTTTAGAGGAATTAGGAACATCTTCCGGGAAATCAGATTAAGAGTCCATAGTCCTGTAATCCTGTTAGATTATTGATTGAGGCGAAATCTTAGGTAAAAAACAGCCAACAAGAAGTGATAGAGGCCATCATGCTTGAGCTTTTCCAAGCTCATTCTCAATATATGCTAAAAGCATATCCTCAGTTCCTTGATTTGAGCCAAACTGAGCCTTATTTCTTCACTAAACAACCGGAAAACCTAAATTCCCTTCCTTGCAATAATCATGCAGCAAAGAGCCCAAATTATCCAGTTTCCAGTACATAAAAAGTCTACTGTAAAGGAAGAAACAAGTTTGGGGGAAAAATATTTCCAATTGTTACGAGGTATGAGGTGAAGAAGTAAAGAAGCAGAAATTAATGAAAAAGGGAAAAAGTTTTGTCTTGTGGCCTATTTCCCTTGAACAATTAAGCTCGTAGGGGTGTTTTAACACCTAGTACCCTAATACCAACTGGTATGAGCTGTTAGCCCAAAAGTTCTCTAAGAGTAATGTAAAGCCTAAGCAAGACAAGATATCAGACTATTCCCAACCTTAGAAAAACATAAGCAAAAGAGTTCTAGAACAAGGGAACTGGCCTGAATAAAGTGCATATGGAAATTAAAATTCCATAAAAAGAATTCAAAAAGATGAATCAGGCCAAGATTGAGGAGAATCAACAAGTACAAAGAAGCAAAAGGGTGAAAGCTGAAGACAACAAGTACAAAGAAAAGTTAGAAACTGGGTGATTTGCAACTTAAATTTTCCCATTATCTACCCAATTACCTAAGCCCAACATTACAAGCTCGAAAGACTGCTTGATCTTGAAGGTTGAATTACCTACATTAGCGGAGAACAATATGAAAACAAGCTCATGGACTCACTAACAATCCAAGAAAACTTTAAGATTAACTAAATTCAACATGAAGATAAAAATGACGAAGACCTCGCACACAATACGTAACAAGACTTGTTGAATAAACTGGCTTAAATACATTATTTCATCAAGAAATTTGTGATAGAAGTAAACCGTTTCTTATTCTCGACCTAAACTTAAATTTAAAGATGTCGACATTCTTATTTCCGCTAGAAGTGGAATGAGAAAGACTGTGGTATGAATCAGAAAAAATGCCCTAAAATTTTAATCTTATTTGTTTGAGGACAAACAATTTTTTCTTTTCTTTGCTTGGGGACAAGCAAAATTTTAAGTTTGGGGGAATTTGATGAGTCCAAAAACTCATTAGATTTTTAATCCATTTTTCTGAGCATATTACAAGATAAATGTTGATTTGTATGCATAAATGTGGATATTTTACTCAAATTTAATTTTGCAGGAAAATACAGCAGATGCCAAAATCTGCAAACCGTAAGAGACCACCTACAAGGCACTGAAGTCGCAACTAAAAATCGGAGTCGCGATAGGAAGCTTAGTTGTCAGTCATTTCCAAGTCACTACATAACCAAAATCAACTTTGGAGGGAAGAAATAGAATATTCTTAACAAGTGAAGTCGTGACTTGAAGAAAGAGGTTATGGCAAAGGAAATGTGGTCGGTAATTGTGCTGAAAAATATTCGTTAATCTTCATGCTCGCAACACCACTCGATGTCACGACGCCAATTGAATGCAATCGAGGTCATGATGTCGCCCTCGATGTCGCGACGCGGGATCCGCTAATGAAGCCACACAAGAGAGGAGTCTTTGCAAGAGAACGGGGTTGCAACTAGTTTTTAAATGAAAGGCAAGGGCTCATTTGAGGTCGCGACATACGCTAGAAGCCGCGACATAAAAAACGGAACTGGAGTCTCAATGGTGAACACTAAGTCATACCATTTATTAATCAAGGGGACTACAAATGATGTCAATGACCACTCACTTAGGTCGCCCGGTTAGCATCGAGAAGAAGAAATTGAGGTCACAAATATCACCTGAGGTAGCACCGGAATAAAGGTGGGGAAGGAAAAATTGTTGCAACAATAAAGAACTCGAAATGCAATGTAAGAAAAGAAATGGGCAAAAGAAAAGAGTGTCATGACATCACCTTGAGGTCGCGACATAAAATTGAAACCTGTGAAGGCTGAAGACCACCAACACAACGCGACCAAGAAATCAAGATCCGCAACATGAATTCATCCACAAACGTAAAGGTGGTCGCACATAAAATCGCCGCCGCAACTCGTGGCTTTCAAAAGAAGAAAAGACAACGACACGTCGCGATTACGAAATCGCGGGTCGCTACATCAACCTCAGAGAAACACCGAGCAAACAAGGTCGGACTAAGGTTCATGTCGCGAATTATTGATCCAAGCGCCAGAAGAAAACGTCGCAATGTAAGGCAACAAGGTCGCGGACAACTGAGCAACAAACACGCCGCGCGACATCAACTCAGGTCGCACATGTGACATGAGTTGGCCTTCTTTAGGATTCCACCGAGCTGGGGATTCAGCCAATTTCTTTGACAAAGATAAAATAGACAATTTTAGAATAAAAATAAAGTAGTCTTTCGTGCCTCACGCCCGTAAAAGGAGGAAGGAGAGGAACTCGCAGTATAGTTTTAGTAGATTTTATTTTTTTTAGTTAATTTCTTTTCTGGATTTGAATCTGCGAACTGTGCAGAAACGAGTGGAGCTGTAGTTTTAGTTATGTTATTTTCTTCTTAAAATTACTTCCTGAAAAATTTATGAAATCTAGACAAATTTATGGAATTCATTTCTTCTCAGTTTTATTGCAATTGGCGTTGGTCAGACGTGATCAAGAGACTATATTTCTTAATTCGCAATGTAGTAATCGGAGCGCAGCTCTGCTGGATTTGATTTACATTTAGTTACAGTCTTTCCTACATAAATTTGGAGAACTTATTTGGGTTCGGATTTACTTATTTGGTGTCGTTTTTGAATTGATAAGTTCCCAATAGTAAGTATCACCTCAAATACTAGTCGAGGGAATGTGGCCTCTGCTCGACATCTAGGATGCCCCACGTGACACGTAGACGGAGATTCCCGAGAGCTGAGAGCATTCTCCTTTTCTCGGGCACGCCAGACTACTATTGAAGAACTCGCCGAGCTTTGAGCCGTCATTTTGATAAATCCCCATCTCGCCTTCATAATTGAAGTCGAGGAGTATTTAACAATATAACGAGTTCACACCTTAATCTAAAGGCAAGTTCTAACCCGTGTTAGCTGAGATCTTAATCAAGGGAAAAAGAACGACCCAATAGATCTGGAGGTTGAGCAACCTTTTAAAAGGTAGAAACTTTGCGAAAATCCTGAGAAGGAAATGCAAAAGGTCTGCTGTCAACAAGAAATGGGTGTGAAGTATTGAGAAAGAAAAATACCCAGATCTTGCAATAGGATTGGGAATAAAAGTAGTCGGTTTAATCTTGTCTTTATATATGTGGGTATCCAACCAAAGGAATATGGAGAAATCCACTCCAAAATTTAGGAAATCTTGACAAATCCAGATCCATACACAAATGAGCAATGTATTTTAGTGTAGGAATTGATCAAGCTTCATTGTAATTCACTCGGGAGCATAGTTTTCAAGCTTTCACAGAAACTGATTCAGTCCAAAGATTTTGAAGCTACTTATTTACTTTTAGTCATTTAATTTGTTTTAGCTTAGTTAAACAAGAGTTAATAGTCTTAGAACTCCTTTATTTTCTAGGATACAACTTCCATTTTGAGTCTAGTCCAAATAGCATGGAAGTTTAGTAGTTTAAATCTTTAATTGCACTTAATCTCCTCGTGGAATGATACCTGGACTTACATCTCGTATTTTTACTACTTGTATGACCCGTGCACCCTGGCGTTGTCATAGACTAAACTCCTTATTTTAAATCATGAACCTTCCTCTAAAGAAATATTTATAAAGCAAATTTATCCAAAAGTGACATGGTGGATGCAAAGAGAAATCGAAGGCTCTTACAACTATGTGAATTCCGAGGGTTTTAGTCTACATAAAAAGGGACAAAACAAAAACCCATTCCCGTGTTCGACATTACTATACTACGTTAGCTTTGCTACGGCAAAGAGGATTTAGGATATAAATTGTTGATTCCGATACACTATTGTGGCACGACCAAATGCGGCGCTGCCACGGATGGTGCCTAAGTGCATTTGACGAGTTGGTGGAAACACTTGTGATCCTCTCATCACAAGTACTGGCAATGCTTTATATTTCATCGTTAGCTTTCATTTGCTCTTACTTACTCAAAAAAAAAAAAAAGAGTTGCCGCAGGATCGCTTTTCCTGCGGTCGCCTTAGGTTGCCCTATTTATACTGCAGGATTACATGTTCCATTGGTTTGAATTGTGACCAAATGGAAGGGGGAGAGCAACATATTTAGTACGAGGGAAACCTTAGTGCCTATAGGTCCATGAGGGACTATAGAAACTCTCCATGGATGAATGTGCCCTCATGCATGGTGCCTCCAACAAACGCATTCATATGGAAATTTAACAAACCTAGTCGGAGGAACCACCTAACCCCTCTCACGGGACCAGAACCTCCATAGTACGCACTCCTCAAAGCCTTCCATCTTGTTTCAACTCCTCAGTCTCAACCACCACAAATAATCTCTCCAAATTTGAGTGCCAGCCACCGAACCCTCACCAAGCTAGTGCGGGTAACTTTGTGGAAGGCCAAGACAATCAATGCTCAATTGTTTAAAATTGACACTATGGAAAACAATGTAAACAAGAGAATTGATGGACTTCAAAGTGAAATGGAGCACAAATTTGACAACCTACAATACTCCATTTCAAGGCTCACCAATCAGCAGCATGTTCACCAAGAGGAAGTGAATCCAGAAGAAGAGTGTCTAATTGACACCACAGTGGAGGAGCAATGTAAATGCCAAAGAAGAAACCTCCCCAATGCCGACCGAGGATGTAGCGTGAAAGGAAGAAATAGAAGAGCCCCAAAAGTCCACTGCCCAAGCCACCAACAGCCCACTGCTAGAAGCACCCTCTCCTGAGCCAGTGTATATCCTGCCTGCAGCACAACCAACCCCTGAAGCACCCACTGGAAAGGCCACCCCATTTGCACTGCCTGCCCTACAAAACTTTAGGAAGTTAGTGGCCACTGCTCAGATTTTTGCCACTACCTCAAAGAAGATGGCAGTTGCTCATACTGCATGGCATAGTGGATGGTTCGGGTGCTGGTTCGGATTTGGAGCACCCGAACCTCGGCATTTCTAAGCTCCAATACCTAGCGTACTCCTCCAAAGGCTTAAGGAATTGGTTTGTATACGCCCCCCCACTTTTTGTTTTCATCTTTTCTTATTTTATTTTGATTTCTTTAATTTTTCTTCTTAGATTTTCTCTAATGTTAGTTAATATTTGTTTTTAGATTAAATTTCATTTTTCTGCATTTTCTTAATTTTTTCTGTGTTTCTTTTTGTAAGTCACCCAGAAAATTTCGCAGGTTGCGAAATTTCGCAGCTCCCACTATTCCTTGTACAGTGTTTGCTTTGTTTTTGGTTTTTTGTCACAAACGACACTATTCCGTTTTTTGTCTTTTATGATATATATATATATATATATATATATATATATATATATATATATATATATATATATATATATATATATATATATATATATATATATATATATATAAATTTAATTATATATATATTAAAAAAATTTTTGGTTGGTCTTTCCAAAAAAAAAAATGTTTTTTTTTATTTATTTTTCAAAAAAAAAAAAAATTACAGTTAGGACTTCGCAACCCCCGTCCCACCCGCAGCCTCAATTTTGTTTTCGTCATAACTTTTTCATTCGAACTCTATTTTTGGCCTTTTTGGTACCGTTTGAAAGCTTATAGAGTGTAGAATCCAAACATAGCTAGAAAGAACACTTTTGAAATTATTATAAAAGTGTAATTTTCAAAATTCTCTAACTGGTCACTTTTTTCCTCTCTTTTCTTCTCCTAACTTGTTTATTTGAAGCCCAAACGGAGTGAAAAAGGTGTCGATGGAAAGCTTGCGAAGTCTCCTATCCAAAAACGAGCACATCTCATCAAGGAGGTAGCACTTTCTTCTCTAAATTTCCAATCTGAGCCCCATTGCGGACAATGAGACATTTGGTTGGGGGGGAGAGTTAGCGAAGGAAGTGACATGTATTTATGTTTTTGTTATTATTTTGAGCAAGCCCATTTTGTGATGTTCAAAGTGGGTTTGTCGGTTTTCTTTGTGAAGTCAAGCATAATTCATACACTACTTCTTTCCCGTACCAACCCATTTTCAGACCCAATTTTTTTTTTTGTGTTCGCTTTAACCCGTGGTTTGAAAATTGAAACTTTGTCCAATTCTATTGATGTTAGATTGTTCCATGCCCGGGTCGAGTGGATAATAAGTTGAACTCTTGTTGCCACCATTTTTCTTCTCTTCCACCTTTGGGCTAACCACCCACTCCGTGCACACAAAGCCTAATACACCTCTAAAACCTACTAGCCTCCTAAGCCCCTTGCAATAACCCAATTCTAGTTTCACGACCACCTTTAATAGGTTCCCCAAGGAATAAAGGCCAATGTGTCTTCCAAAATAAAAGAAGAGAAAAGAAAAGAAAAAAGAAAAAATTGCAACGCCATTCAAAACCCGATAATGTCCCGAGGGTATATGGCCAAAGCCTTTGGTGCTCGATGCCCTAAGCCAACCGGTCAGGGAGCCACCGCCCTAGTGCTTCGCTACACGTGGTGGATAGGTGGAGTTTAGCAAGCCAGGTGCTGGAGTCCGAAATCATTCTGAGTCCTGGTGAAACCCAAGAGTTAGTGGCCGAAAGACCCTTATGACTTGCGCCCTAAGCTTCCAATTATTGGGAGTCATCGGCAGATCCCCCGTTACATGGACTTTTGCAGGTCGATTCATTGCACCCCTACAACACAAAAATAGTTGTGGTATAAGAGTGGGTCCCGACCATTTGGCTCTGTTAGCATGCCAGGCTGTGCACTAGCTTGGTCGTGAGAGTGCAATTCTGGGGCCAGCCATCAAGCCGAGAACCGATCAAACAAACACTTAGTTTTGGGGTGGAAGTCTCTGGTTGATTCATCAAGAAGGAGGCTCTTTTGATACTCAATTTTGTATGGCATTCATTCTCTCAAGATAGTTATTGGGGAAGGGCTTGATGATTCTTACTTAGGGTTAGGCATTACTCATTCACAACCTTTTTGAAATATATTTTTTGTGAACATAATTTTTATTTTGTTTAGTATGCTTTCTCTTTCTTTCTTTCTTTCATTGCTAAGGGACTAGCAATTTGTAGGTTGGAGGGTGTGATTAGTGCTCAAAAAGTGCTATTTTGGACCATGTTTATTACAGGTTTTGAGCACTTTTTATGTACTAATCAGCGTAATTAACCCAATTTACACATTAAGGTCCCTATTATTCTACTGATCGCATTTTGTGGAAAATTTTGTAGTTTTTACAAGTTATTTATGCCGAAATTGTTGAGTCGATCCAAGCACGAAGAATTCGAGTCAAACTCAGTAATGCAGATCAGAGACCAGAAGGAAAGAAGAGCAGAAAATGCAACAAAACGGAGCACAACAAAAATTTCGCACGTTTGAGAAATTGCTCCTACCTGCACTGTTCACCTCCCAACCACTATTCACCCCTCCAGCACTATCCACCTGCTTTTGACGCTTTGGTGTTTTTTTTATATTTTTGGTTTTGTTCCCATTTTATCCTTCAATACCTTCCATTTTGGTTTTTTTGTATTTTCCCTTGTTCCTGAGCATATATAAGCCTTACCGTACAAATTCTCAATCAATCACATCACGGAGAAGCTTCCCAAATTCTCTCCCGCTGCAGAATTTCTCCACCTCTTTCTCTCCCTTTCTCTACCAAACACCTCGTGATGACAACTCGAGGATGGTTGGTTAGGATAGCTTTTCTCCTTGGAAGAGCAGGGTTACTGGCAACCATTTAAGGTAAACCGTTCCTGCTTTTTTAACGCAAGCGCTTTGAGCATTTAGGTTTCAATCCCCTTCAATCTAGGCTTTAAATCCTCTCCTTGAGATGCCTTCATTGACTAGTATTTGGCAATCTTTGGGTTCAAGGATGCTTATTGTTAAATCCACGAGATCTCGTTGTTACTTGTCTTCTACGAGTCACAGGTAGATTAGGGATGTGTATTCACCGCAGGAACATTTATGCTCAGAATGTCTAAAAGGATAATAATTTTAGGGTTTAGTTTAAAAGTTAAATGAAGATCCTGGTTTCTCGAAATGACTATAGGTCATCCTCCCCAACGCGAGAAATGAACCCGAAGACCTCTCGCTGCTCTTGCAGTGGACCAAACCGCATCTCCCCCAATGCTTTGGGCAGTTCTTTTATTATTTTTCTCTTCATTTTATTTTTAGCCTCAAACCACCATATACACCACTGCTTTTACTAAAACCACTGCTTTCATCAAACCTTTAAAATCCAAACCAAATTCACCATTTTGACTTCCCCCACCGCAAATCATTTGTACGAAGAAAACCCATCCCCTATGTTCGACCCTGAGCCACTATATCGCAAGAGCTTTGCTACGGCAAGAGGATTTAGGATATAAATTTGTTGACCCGATACACCTATTGTGGCATGAATCGAAGTCAAAAAGTTGTTAGGGCAACCACAAAGGAGATTGAATCCCTCCACATGCGTGAAGTAGTTCGTGACCGAAGAAGTCCTCGAAGTCGGGCATGTGCCGATATTATTTACTCCCATATCTGATAGCACTTGGGTGAGCCCAACCCAAGTCGTGCCCAAAAAATTAGGGAGTAACTACAGTGTAGAATGCAAAAGGAGAGGAAATGGCCACCCGCCTTACTACAAGCTGGAAGGTATGTATTGATTACAGAAGATTGAATGAGGTGACAAGAAAAGATCACTTCCCTCTACCTTTCATGAATCAACTCTTGGAAAGAGTTTCAAGCCACCCCTTCTACTGCTTTCTGGATGGTTATTTAGGCTACTTCCAGATTGAAATAGCTGCAGATGATCAGGACAAGACTACCTTCACCTGCCCTTTAAGGCATACATGCTCACAGAGGATGCCCCTTCAACAGCCCCCTCGCCTACATTCCGTAGACACGTAGAGGTCAATATTTCGCTGATATGGTAGAATGCATTATGGAGGTTTACATGGATGATATCACAGTCTACGGGGAAATCTTTGACAAATGCCTTATCCATTTGGGAACTGTCCTGCATAAATGCATTGAGAAGAACCTAGAAACAATTGTAAAAGCATACTACGGTGAACCAAAGAATAGTGTTGGGACATGTCATTTATGAGAAGGGAATTGAAGTGGACAAGGCAAAAATTGAACTTATCTCTAAATTACCCTCTCCCACCAATGTGAAGACAATAAGGAAATTCTTGGGGCATACAGGCTTCTATAGGAGGTTCATACAGAACTTCTCAAGAATTGCCAAGCCACTTTATAAGCTTCTAGAAAAAGATGTCAAGTTTGAGTGGGATGCCGAATGCCAACAAACGTTTGAAGAGCTCACGCTTTCATTCGACCACCGCACTGTAGCAGTAGTGGCCCCTAATTGGTAGCTGCCTTTCGAATGCTATGTTCGATGCAAGCACCTCCCGCCGCTGGAGCCGGTTCCCTGACAAAGAGCGCAGGGAAAACCGTATGTACATTGCGCGAGCAAAACATTGAATGAAGCTCAGAGGAATTACACTACCACTGAGAAAGAATTGCTCGCAGTGGTCTATGCCCTGGACAAGTTTCGTGCGTATTTGATTGGGCTGGTCCGACATAATCATCCCTCGCCGCATCATTCGGGCCTTAAAACATCTTCCTCATTGGCAAAAAATGCCAAGGCTAGGCTTATCGATGGGTCCCCACTACGAGTCCAACCATATCATGATGTTATGGTGCGTGAAAATGTTATCGGGCCGATCATCTTTCCGCACTAACCATAGCACACACAACACCCATAACCTCCAATCTATGATGGATTCTTCGTGAGGAGGTGCCCTACATCAATCGTGGGACGTTGGGTTCTGGTTTGCCCACATTGCTAACTTTAAAATGGTGGAGTTAACAAAACGTGAAAGCACAGCGATAAAGAAGTTCTTCCATGCAAAGTCCACTCTCATACTATTGGGAAGAACCTTATTTATTCAAATACTCCGTGGCCGATCAACAATCTCAAAAGTGTGTGCCTAAGGAGAACAAGAAGGGATACTCAACCACTGTCATGACAAGCAGCATGTGGAGGCTTCATTTCGCTCCTTAAAACGACACGAAGGTGTGTCAAGAAAGTGTTTTTATCGCCTTCTTTGTTTAAAGATGCCTATACCATGTGCAAACAATGCGTTATTTGAACGCCAGCATCGACTATGGACCATTTCTACTTCCCTTCGAATATACTTACATACTGCGGAGTTGACAATGTGTCAAATGGGTCAAGCAATGCCCTGTGAGCAAGAGATCACAGCCTATTGAAATTCAAGGAGAACATTTTCCGCATTCGTCCCTAAAGCCGTAATCGCGATGGAGGCTCAAGTATCAGTGCAACAAACCTTTAAGAATCTTCTATCCAAGTACCTGTCAAGCACAAGGTGGCCACCCCTCATCATCCTCGACTACCGCCAAGTAGAGCTGGGGTCATCGTGGAAATCTCAAGACTCATACTAATGAAAGTGGTAAATTCTAACCGAAAATATTGGTCTCTTAAGCTGATTGACTCTCTTTGGGCATACAGGACAGCATACAAGACCATTATGGGCATGTCTCCTTATCGCTGGCGCAAAGCCTCAAGCACCCGCCTCGTGAAATTGAATACAAGGCCTGGTGGGCGTGAAAATTTGAACTCGACATGGGCAATTGTCTCAAAAAGGCTCCTCGATATCAACGAGCCGTAAGAACTCGAGAAATGATGCCTAACTCAACTCAAAAATTGCAAAAGATAAGCTGAAGAGGTGGCATGATCAGCTGATAGCTCACAAACATTTCCAAAAAGGGGACCAAGTACTACTCTACGACTCCAAGCTCCACCTCTTTCCAGGCAAGCTTAAATCAAGATGGACTGGGCCATTCACCATCCAAGAAGTCTACCTCAATGGTTCAGTAGACCTGCTCAATGCTAGAGACAATCGAGTGTTCAAGGTTAATGGCCAAAGGCTGAAACCATATGCAAACAACACTAAATGCACAAGGAGGAAATCCTCCGACCTTAGAAACCCCTAACATTTAGGAGTGACTTCCTGAAGATCTCGTAAGTCACTATAAATTAATCGCTTATTTTATTTTTTTATTTAATTTTTTTAGTAATTTTTTTTTTTTGTCCCATAAGTTGGATTGGTTTGTTTTCCTTTACAATTTTTCATTTATAAGTTCGCTTCCCTCAACTGTAGTCTTCTGCTTTCAGAGTCGCGTGGGCTGGGGAGTAGTTTTCTGCCTTGAAATTTTCGCAACCTACGAAATTTCACAGGCCCACTATTCTTCTCCCTCACCTTTATTCTGCTGCAAACCCTCCGTTTCCTGTGCCCACCATTAATTTCCCTATCTTTTTGTTCCAACCATTTAATAGGGCCATTAATTGGCCATGACCTTTCAATTGCTCCCACTTACCCCTTTCTTCTCCTTCTCCAGCTTTAGTATGGTAAAGACCCGCAGAGGAAGCGCTTTCCGGCCACGGGTGCGTTGTTCCTACCCTCCCCTTGCCGGCGGCTCCAACGCTACTCCTCTCGCCGCCGCCGAGTCCGCAGCTACTCCTCCTGTCGCTGCCGTGCCCGCAGCTGCTCCTCCCGCCGCCACCGTGGCTGCCCCGGGCCGCCGCCAGCAGCCCGCGTCACGGCCCCTCCGCTGCAAAGACTCCGCCCCGGCAAAGCGATACCACACTAGGGCTGGGCCCCACCTGTTCCCTCTCCGCCACACATCCTAGGCCAAAGCCCGAGGGCCCCACCGTCCTGAGAAATCCCTGATCTCGGCCCGGGGGGAGAGTCCCGCCCAGCCCCTCGTGTGAGGAGGCACGGGCCACCACCCCACGTGTCCCGCCGGAGCCCCTCCGACCGTCCCCCAGCTTCCATCATTCGGCGGCCACTCTTCCACTGCAACCCTATCCCTAGGGATGCTGATTGACGTGAGAGAGACCTACATGACAAGGTTTATTACGATTTTCCATCCGTTTCCACAGACCTGGAGCTTTGAGACTCAATGCTCCTAGTGCATAGGTACTCTCTGGAGCCGTTCATGACACCTCGTCAATTCTTTTACCCTCGGGTGGTCATCGAGTTCTACCACACGATGACATCCAGGCGCGAGCCCCACCCGACTGCTCTTCATTTCTCCATTGACGCATTCGGGCCCGGGATACTCGTGTGGCCTCAAACATCAAGCAGTTACATTCACTCACGGCATCCCGCCAACTCGACCGAGTATAGGTAGTGGCCCCATCCCTATCCCAAGGAGATGGTCCGTCTTCTTCGGGGGGGACATTACCTGATCACGGGCTATGTTCAGGAGGCAGCTCCCGCCGCATATGCTTCTTATTGATCACATTCTACGGTCTAACCTTTTCCCGCTTCAGCATACCGTTCAGAGGAGAGGAGCCATCTTGGAGGCCCTATTTCGCATCTCGGAGGGCTACTGGTTCAGTCCAGCATAGCTCATTATGACCTCCTTGTTCCACTTCGAGGACAAGGTCCATCGTCGGGGTCTATCTCGAGCTGAGTCCATGCCTCCTTATCCTTGGTGACCCTATGCCGTGCTTGGAGCATACGGGCTTCCCGACGAGCCCAGACTGAGCACCGGGTCGCGATCCCCCACAACTAGCCCATTCCCACCGATGGCGGTTTCCTCGCCCCGCCCGCTCCTCCGCCCGAGGACCACCCGCCAGATATTTCACAAGGAGAAGCCCCCTCCACAAGAGGTTACTTGGGGGAGCTCAAGCTCCCAAGCACCCCAAGACGGCTCTCCCTCTGCTCCAATGCCATCGCCCACCGGCCCTTCCGAATTTTCAGTGGCCCCATGGCCCCAAGCATCTCACTGCTACTGCACGGTGCTACTACGAGCACTTCCAAGACTACCTCAACAAAGATATCACGATTTCCACCCTCGATTTTCTGACCATCATGGATGCAAACAGACGTTTTCTTCTACAACAACATTTGCAACCCGCCCATGCAGCCCTCAAGCAGACAAAGGATGATTCTCAGATCGAGGCCGCCATGGCTCGTGCACTTCGCCATTCCCGCACGTAATCTCAGCCATACTCATGCATCCGTGAGACACCTAGGCCTCCCTGCTATATCCCCATATGTACCCGCTAGATCTGGTTCTCAAGCTCCTACTCCAGCCAGAAATCGGTGCCACCCTCCACCTCCCACCCGCAGATACTCCTCGCCGTCCTAGCAAACAAAGCAGATGCACCACTCCTCCATAAGCAAAGACCCTCACCCCACCTGCATCGAGGACCCTCTTCACCCCACTATTGACTGAGTAGCACTTCCTCCACTACCTATCCACACCCTATCATGACAATGGCATACTTGGTTGTGGGGAGAGTTAGTTTTGCTATGATGATTTTTTTTTTTTTATATATTGTAGATACACGCTTCTTTTACACTTTTCGAATCTACTACATGTGTAAGAAAATCTCATTTTGTTTGTTTAGTGGCTTGCTTTTTGCTTCTTTTTGAGAAAGTTGTTTTTGAAAAAGCTAAAAATTTAGTGATATACACTGATATACATTCTTTACGCCTCATTTTCTAATTCTTTTGCAAATATTTTTATCCCCATTTTTTTAAATGGTTTTCGCTCAGCCTATAAGTTGAAATACAAACACGCCTCACCACATTGATGTTAGATTAGTTCCAAGCATGATTATGGTTGGTCAGTTGAAGTCTCCCCAGATTCAATCTTTTTCTTCCACCTCGAAGCTAGCCACAATAAATACGCACACGTTTCTTTTCGTAATAGCCCGAAAATCGCATAACTCCCTTTATCTTACAACCTACCTTTAGTTTCATCGACCACCCGTAAAAAGGTTATGGTTCCTCAGAAAAGAAGGCCAATGAAGTCTTCAAAAGGAAAAGAAAAAGAAAAGAAAAAGAGAATAGAAAAGCCACAACGTCATTGTTTCAGAAACCCTGGTGCCACCCAACCCGAGGGTACATATGAAAGTCTTTAAAGCCCGCGCCTCCTAAACCAATCACATCGGGAGCCACCGACTTAGTGCTCGCTACATGGGTGGATGGGTGAGGTTTAGCGAGTTGTAAGTGCTGGATTTTTGAATTCATTTGGAGTCCGGGGTGAAACCTGAGGAGTTAGTGGTCGAAAGATCCTTATGACTTATGCCCTATGCCTTAGTTGGTCGAGTCATCAGCACCCCCGGTTACGACTTATGAGGTTTCCGATTTCTCACATTGCATCCTACAATACAAAAGAAATATGAATAAGAGTGGAACCGGATTTATTTCATTGTCAATGTGCTAGTATTCTGGCTGTAGCTTGGTCGGGGGAGAGCAGCTTTAGCAAAGTTATTGTTGAAACTCCATCACATAAACACTTAGTTTGTGGAAGTTTTAGCCCATTCCCTTGGGATGGATACTCTTGAAACTTGGTCTCGTATGGAAATTTTTTTCCCAAGTCGGTTGTTGCAAGTGTGATCTCAATCTCATTCACACCGAGGGTGGCATTACTCATCCATGCACTTTTTTTGAAAATACCATTCCTTTCGTACGAGCATAACCTGTCTGGCTTCCTTCTTTGTCATTGCTATGGACTAAAGTTAAATGCTCGGTTGGGGGAGTGATTAGGCACCAAACAAGGTCGTTTGAGGCCTCGCTTTATTGCAGGTTTTGAGCACTTTTGTGTCAATCAACTTAAATAACCCAATTGATACACTAAGGTCCCAAACTATGCCACTAATCATATTTTTGTGAATACCTTAGAAGTTTGCTGTACCACTTTCTTCAAGCCAATTCAAATGCGAAGAACCCGAGCCGAGCTCGAAGCTGCATGAACAAAGCGTAGCAATCGAGCTGTAATGTAGTAGGGAGAGTGAAAAATTACATAAAATTTCAAGTAAAGATTCGAAATTTTGCATGGTGAAATTTCACATGTAATTTTCAAGAAGATGCTTAAATTTTCACATGCAATTTCGCAGAAAGATGTTAAATTCCTGCGCCTCCCTGCTTTGCCGTATTTACCACTTTGACCTCTTCAGGATTTTTACCAAAATGCCCCTTAATGTGTAATTTTTGTTCTTTAATACATTTATGTAAATTCCCTTGACTCGAAATTTATATAAGCTCGGGCCAAGCTCTCATGTACAAAAAAATCTCAGTTTATCAATAAAATTGGCGCTAAAGCTGGAAGCATTCCCGCCTCTGCTAATTTCTTTCACTTTCTCTCCCTTTCTCTTATTTTCTCACCTGTTAAACACCCTTTGAAGATGAGAACTCAAAGGATGCTTGGCTAAACCTCCCTCATCCTTGAAGATGAGGACCATTGGGTTAAGGTTTGAGGTAATATACTGTCCTCTGTTACCAACGCAGGCTTTTATCAATATCATTTATGTTTCGCATCTCATGCATGGGCTTAAACTTTTAAAGGGATGTAAATTTCGAGTGGTTAGTACTTAGCAAACTTTCAAGGTTCAGTGGATACTTATTGCTAGATTCACTAATGCTCAATTAGTTGCCATTTTATTAGCCTGCCAAAAGCTAGGATCCAACGTGATGGTTTTAATTCTTCCTGCTCTGAAACATTTAATGAGTCATAAATGTTAAGTACACAGGAAGGAAACTCTGTGGTTCGGCTTTTATAGCCAAACCTAGATCCAAAGCCACATCCCATTACAGGCCATCCTCCTGCCATGAAAAGACCCGAGGACATTGAGAAGTTACCTTAAAACCCTGCTCTCTCCGTGGTCCGAAACTTTAAGGAATTCTTTTTACACTTCACATTCCACATGTACTTTATTAGCCATGAAACCCAAGAGACCTGCTTTACAAAAACCCCAAATCCAAAGTGGAAACACCAATTTCACTCAACTGTAACTAATTTAACATGAAGAAAACTCATCCCTGAGTTCGACCTTAGGCTATTATACTGCAGTAGCTTAGCTACGGCAGTAGGAATCCTAGGATACACATTTTGTTGATTCTGATACACCTATTGTGGCACGAATCACTTACACATGCAGTAGATTCGAAAAGTGTAAAACAAACTGATATCTACAGTAAAAAAAATCATCACTTCCTTCCCTAACTCTCCCCCCAACCAAGTGTGCCATTGTCCGTAATGGGGTGTGGATTGGAAAAGTAGTGGAGGAAGTGCTACCTCCTCAGTCAGTAGCTAGTGAAGAGGTGTCCTCGGTCTAGACGGGCTGAGGTGCTGAGGGAGGAGTGGCTGCAACTACTGCAGTTGCTAGGACGATAAGGGAGCCTGCAGGGGGTGGAGGTGGAGGTGGCACCGGTCCAGCTGGAGTAGGAGCGGGAACAGTTTGAGCAGGTATATATGGGGAGATCGCATGGAGGCCCAAGTGACTCTAGATCTGCATGAGGATGGCTTGATTTACAAGTAGAATGGCACCGGGTTTGGAGCTGCCATATGCCCCGCTTGAGTCATCCCGTCCGTGAGGGTCGCATAGGCGCACGCAAATGATGTCAAGCAGTAGTGGAGAACGTGCCAACTGATCCACGATGGTCTAAAATCGCCGGTGGAAATCGTGATATGTCATGGAGGTGGTGCGGAAGTGCCCGGTTTAGCACCATCCGTAGGGTGGTATCGGGGCCATGGGGCCCCTCGAAAAGACAGAGGGTAGTACGTACCGACAAGATCCCGAGCCGAGGGGGAGTAAGCTTCAGACGAGGGTGCCGAGCCGAGGCCCCAAAATGCTCCACTGTAGGCTACTCCTCAACGTAAATATCTCGCAGCCTACCGGTCCTGCCGGGAAGGGGGAACAGAGTGGGGCGTGGCCGCCACCGTCGATCGTGGCCGGGCCGGAGTCACGACACTACCCACCCAGGCTCATCAGGGAAGCCCATATACTCAAGCACTTGGCATAGGAGTCTCGGGAATAAGAGAGGCGTGGACTCAACTCGAGATAGACTCCGACGATGGACCTTGTCCTCGAAGTGGAACAAGGAGGTCGGCAATGAGCCCGCCGGATCGAACCAAAGAGCCCTCCGAGATGCGAAATAGGGCCTCCAAGATGGCTCCTCTCCTCTGAACTGTGATGTCAAGCGAAAAGGTTAGACTCATATCGGATCGACAAGAAGCATATGCAAGGATCTACCTCCCGAATATACCGATCCGTGGTAATGTCCTCAAAAGAAGACCAACCATCTCTAGATAGGGATGGGGCCACCGCCTATACTCTACGAGTCAAGCAGGACCACCGCAAGAATCAATGCAAAGAACGGCTACCAGGCCTTGAGTATCCCAGGTCGGCCGTCGATGGAGAAATGAAGAGCAGTCGGGTGGGGCTCGCACCTAGATGTCATTGTGTGGTAGAACTCGATGACCACCCGAGGGTAAAAGAACCAACGAGTACTGCGAATATACTCCGTGGGTACCTCAGACCTGGGGAGCATCAGTCTCGGTTCCGGTCTCGGAAAAGATGGAAAATCGCACAAACCTCGTCATGCAAGTCTCTCTCACCGCAATCGCATTCCCAGGATAGCTGCAAAGGAAGAGTGGCGGCCCACGATGGAAGCCTGGGACAAGTCTAGGAGGTGGGCCCCATTAGTGGCCCCGACGAGGCGGTGACGGCGGCTCTGAGGCTTAGAGATGGAAGGACTCTCAAATCTCGAGGTCCCGGCCCTTGGATGGTGGGTCCTATGGGATGGCCTAGATGTGGCTGAGATGGTGGAGCTCCGGCCAACCCAGCGTGGTATCCTCTATGTGGCCACTGTGGAACCCACGCCACACCGCCTCAGCGGCCAGGGCGCCACTGCCCCAAGCAGGAGGAGCAAACACGACCTGTGGTGGCTGGAGGAGAAGTGGCTGGAGCCCTGCTGTGGGAGGAGGAACAAACAGACCTAGGGCCGGCGCTTCCACTCCGGGCCCTCACCATACTCTAAAGCCTGAGAAGGAGAAGAAAGGGTAAAGGGCTTTAAACCGGAATGGAAGTGAAATGTGAAAGAGAAAGGAAATTGCTTTATAAAGTGGAGGGGGAGCAAATGAGTTGTCATGGCCAATTAATGGGCCTATTAAATGGCCAGAACAAAAGATAAGGAAATTAATGGTGTGCACAAGAAACGGAGGGTTTGTAAGACGAAGGCAAGTGGAGAAGAATATAAGGTCAAATCTCAAGACCATAAAATTCTCACTGAATTTCCGTGTGCTGAACTACTCCCAAATTCACAATGACACCCGCAAAATGTAAGACCAAAATTGTGAGGAAACGAACTTAAATGAGAAGAATTGTAAAAGTGAAAACAAACCAAACAAATAAACAAAGGACAGCAAAAAGACACAAAAAATTAAGTAATTAAATTATAGTGACTTCGAGATACCGCGTAAGTCACCCTAAACGCGGTGGTCAAGAGGTTTCACGAGGTTATGAGGGGGATTTCCTCCTTGTCCGCTGAAAGTGTCGAGTCGATATGGCTTCAGCCTCTTCGCCATCGAATCTTGAACACTCTATCAGTTCGCATCGAGCGTGCCCATCAACCTGAGGTAGACTTCGATGGTGAATGGCCCAATCCATCTCTTACTTAAGCTGCTGAGCAGAGCTTCAGAGCCTAGAGCAAGACTGGTCCCCTTGAAAATGTTTGCTAGCTATCAACCGATCATGCCACCTCTTCACCCATCTGCATTCTTATCGAGGTGCATCATTTCTCAATTTTCTAGCTCGTTGATATCGAGGAGCTTCACAGACCAGCCGCCCATGTCCAAGTTCAATTTTTTGACTGCCCACCATGCCTTGTATTCAATTTCCACAGGCATGTGGGAGGCTTTACCATAAACCAGGCGATAAGGAGACATGCCTAGAATGGTCTTGTAGGTTGTCCTGTATGTGCAAAGATAGTCAAGCACCTTGAGAGACCAATCTTTCACTAGGAATTCACCACTTCACGCATTGTCTTGATCTCTTTGTCAAGAAGTTCAACCCGCCACCGGTCCGAGGGTGGTATGGGGTGGCTACTATGCTTCTGACACCATACTTAGTGAGGAGGCTCTCAAAAGGTTTGTTGTAGAAATGCGAACCTCCATTACTAATTATGGCTTTGGGGACCCTAAATCTAGAGAATATATTCTCCTTTAAAAATTTAAGAACCACCCTATGGTCTGCTGCCCTGCAAGGAACTAATTCAACCCACTTAGACACATAGTCAACTCCCACCAAAATGTAGAGGTATCCAAGGGAGGAAGGCAATGGTCCCATGAAATCGATCCCCCATACTTCGAAAATGTCAACTACCAAAATCGGGTTTAAAGGCATCATGTGACGGCGAGAAATCTTCCCCAACCTTTGGCATTTATCGCATTCCTTGCATATGGTATGGGCATCCTGAAAAGGAGGGCCAAAGAACCAGACTGAGCACCTTTCAGCAGTTTTCCGGGAAGCAAAAGTGGCTCCATAGGCATTCTCACGGCGTTGACTGAGATTCCCGGTTGCCTGTCAGCACACACCTTCGATTATCCGGTCAAGATTTATTTATACAAGAATGGTTCCTCCCAATAATGTGGAGTGAATTCTTGCAAAGAAGAATTTCTTGTCTTGTGCTTTTCCAACTGGCCGGTAGCTCCCGTACAAATAATTTGCAATGTGAGCATACCTGTGGTGCCTCCTCAACCAGAGCAAAGTGACTCTCTTAGTGGGAACTCACTACTGGATTCTGAGGGGTCAGGAGTGTTGTGTGCGAATGTTAACTTCGATAGGTGATCAAGAATCAACATTTCTATACCCTTTTTGTCCCCGATTTGTGTGTTAAACTCTTGCAAACAGAGAATCCACCTGGAGCCTAGCCTTAGCATTTTGTTCGTGAGCGTGTACTTCAAGGCTGAGTGATCCGTGAATACTATTATGTCCGACCCAACCAAATAAGCTCGAAATTTGTCTAGGGCATAGACCACTGCCAGCAGCTCCTTTTCTGTGGTTGTATAATTCCTCTGTGACTCATTCAGTGTCTTGCTTGCATAATAGACCACATAAGGCTTTCCTCCTTCCCTTTGTTCGAGAACTGCTCCAATGGCCATATCGCTTGCATCGCACATCACTGGCTAGTAATTGCCGCTGGCTCTCACATTGGGCGCAGCTGGGTCAAATAGGCTTTAAATTCCTCAAAGCTCTTTTGGCGTACCTCGTATCACAAATAAATTTGGCATCTTTTCCAAAGAAGCCAGTACAGAGGTCATAATTCTTGAGAAGTCCATGATGAACCTCCCAGAAGCCTCGTGATACCCCAAGAATCGCTTTACAAGCCTTGATATTTCATGGGAGTGCGCTTGGAAATCAAGCACTTGCCTTATCAACTTCAATCCCTTTTCTCGAGATAATGTGTCCCAACACTATTCCTGGTCGACCATGAAGTGGCATTTCTCCCAGTTCAAAACCAAGTTTTTCTCTATAACCTGTGCAGGACAGTTTCTAGGTTGATCAGTATTCTTCAAAGCTCCCCCCGTACACTGCAATGTCATCCATGTAAACCTCCATAATGCGCTCTACCAAATCACTAAAAATACTAAGCATACAACGCTAAAATGTGGCAGGGGCATTACACAGGCCAAAGGGCATTCTTTTGTATGCATATGTGCCAAATGGGCATGTGAAGGTGGTCTTTTCCTGGTTGATTCGTGCCACGGTAGGGTGATCCGGAATCAACAAATTTTGTTTCCTATTTTCCTCCTAATGCCGTAGTCAAGTTACCGCAAAGATAGGCTCCAGGGTCGAACACGGGATAGGTTTTCATCCCACAAATGATTCGTGTGATCATGATTCAAAATGGTGAGGCTTTCATTTGGCTTTTTGATTCGTAAAAACAGGAGATTGCTGTTTACTGAAAACTGAAATAGTTTCAATTAAAGTGTGAAATGGTAGACCTTGTAAGGTCGGGGTCACTAGCTTTATAAAATGGGGTTATAAAGGTGTCCTCGGGTTATTTCTCAGATAGGGCAAATGACTTATAGTCATAGCCAAAACCGATCTTGTTTGGCTTTAAAACTAACCCTTAAACCCTCCTATTTGAGTCAAAACACGCATCGAGGCATTTAATGTTCCAATAGCCAAAGCATAGCATTTAACCTCATTTCAGTGGCTCGTAAATGACATCTAAAGAATGTCAGTGCATCTAAATTTTTAAGAATGCATGAACCCTAAAGCATGACAGTATTGACCAAAGAAACACATTAAATGGCATTAAACCCTAGTTTGGAAAAGTTTGGAACAATAAATGCAAAGACTGCTTCATTTAAAACCGAGGACCACCTCGTGAAACCACCATTAACCAACCTAGCAACCTCCTCTTCAAAGGTTTGAGGCTTAGCCAAACATCCCTTGAGTTATCATCCTCAAAGGTGGTGTCATGTACCTAAGAAAATGAGAGAAAGAAGAGAGAGAAGAGAGAAACTGTAAAACCTAAAACAAAAGTCGCTATGAATGAAAGCTTGAATGAGTTAAGCCATGCTTATAAGGTGGCTTATATAGCCAACCAAATGAAATACCAAAATACCTAAAATACATAATTACAATAGGGACAAATGGAATTATACAAAACGAGGTCAGTTTGGAACCAAAAAACACAGGAGGATTTTCAAGATGCTGAATTTCGCTATCATAGCGAAAATTTCGCTATCATATCGAAAATACAAGGCATAGCTTAAAATTGGGGTCTTTCGCTATGCACAAAGAACTTTCGCCATGATAGCGGAACTTCGCTAGCTTAGCAAAACTGTGCATAGAAAATTTCGTGAGGGATTGCAATTCGCTATGGTTGCAATTTTCGTAATCCTTGCGAATTTTCGCAATAGATAGCGAAATCCCGTGAACCCCGCCTTGCCTTCTGCATTGCCTCCTGTATCCACTTCAGCCTCCATTTCATCAATTCCACTTGACATTTCTTCATTTCGTCTTGATGAAATCACCGAGAATTCTCAACATTCAACACCAATACGACACCAAACTTGAAATTATGATTGAGGCCCGCAAAACCTGCAAAATTACCAAAAACAAACTCGGTCAAGAGGCAGTGGACCCGCACATGTCAATAATTGGCTCAAGCACCATATGATTAGTGCACAAAGCACTCAAACCCCATCTTGGGTTAGACTCCAAAATAGCACTTTTTGTACTAATCACACCCCCAACCGACATCGTTGTCGGGTCCCTTAGCAATGCTAAAAATAATTAAGGTATGCATGGGCCAGGCTTTTACAAAAGTGTATATTGTTCAAAAGTGTGTGTATACGTAGGGTTTTGCCTTCAGTATGAACAATTTAGACTCTGTACAAAAACCATCATGAGAGAACAATGTTATAAGAACAAGTTTTAGGGCAACATCGGTTCCAAGGAAGTCAACCTAAATTTCCACCTAAATCTAAGTGTTCTTAAGGTGACCAGTTTGAGCCAATAAGTTGCAAAGCTATTCCCTTCCCCCAACTCAAACCATCGCTGTGGCCTTAAACCGTTGACCAAAACTTCCAATAGGACCAGCTACACTTTATTTCTTCTTTGATTGTATTGCAGATGCAATGCTAAAACTCTACTTCACTAAAGTCTCAATCTGGGTCCACCGATGACTCCCAACCACTAAGGTTTCAGGCATCAAGCCAAAGGATCAATCACTACAACTCTGCTGTGTTTCACCGCGGACTTCGAATGACTTCGAGAATTGAGCACCTACAATTTTCTAAACTCCACCCATCCACCCGTATAACGAACACTAAGTCGATGACTCCCAACCAATTAAGGTTTAGGGCATCGGGCTTTAAAGGCTGCCATATACCCTGACCGCGGTTCGGTTTCAAGGCAAAGCGCCTTTTATTTTATTTTTTATTTTTTATTTTTTTCTCTTTTCTTTTCTTTGATTTTTCTTTTCTTTTCATTTGGAAGACTACATTGGCCTTTCTTTTGTGGGTAACACCAACCTATTATAGGTCACAAGATATCCAAGGTCCCATGTAAGGTGAAAGAGGTATATAGCTTCTCAACCTATCGGGATAAAAACTGATGTGCAGTGTGTGAATTAGTTAAAGGTGGATATGCAAGGTTGAATGCGCTGGAACTTCAATCGACCAAAAACTAAATCATGCATGGAATTTTTCTAACTTGAAGGTAGCATACAAAGGTTTCACCTCCAACGTAAGGCAACGAAGTAGAAACACAAAAAAGATAACCTGTGATCTCAATTAAAGAAAAAGAAATTTGGGCATGACGCCGAATACCCTAGTAAAACTAAATTCCAAAAATATGAAAATTACCTCTGACCCGGCATGGGAATGAAAAAGCTAGAGGACGGAACGGTACCTCCTCAAACATGGTGGCAGGGGAAGGATCATCCCAGTCAGTTGATGATACTACGATTTAATAAACATAAAAAAGCAAAGTAAATACGAAACATTGATTACTACAAAAATTTTTAAACAACAAAGAAACTTAATCAAAACTAAGCAATTAAATTGGTAAACTCTACGACAAGCGGGAACCACCCTTAAATGTGTGGCTTTGTGGGACTCGAGGTCACGAAAGAATTTCCTCACTTTGTGCGCTACACAACATGGGCTTAGCCCTACGTCATTAACTTTGATCACCCTTTTATCATTTTGATCTAGTAGGTCTACTGAACCATTGGGGTGTGCTTGCTGAACTATGAATGGAACCATCCATCACGACTTGAGCTTGCCCGGAAATAGATGGAGTTTGGAATCATATAGGAGGACTTGGGTACATGGTGAAATTCTTGCGGTTATCATTTGATCATACCATTTTTTTTATCTTTCCTTTGCAATCTTAATTCAAGTAGGCTCATTTAGTATTTCCTCAACTCCATTGAGATCAAGGAATCTTTGACTCGGCCATAGATCCATGTTGACTTCTTGATTGCCCGCCCATGCTTTATATTAGATCTCATTTGGAAGGTGACATGCCTTACCATAGACTAACCGATAAGGGGACATTCAAGAATTGTTTGATAAATGATTACGTAGGCCCACAGTGAATCAAGCGGTTAATGGACCAGTAACTTTGCATTTGCTTGTTCACCACCTTCTTAGAATGGTCTTAATCTCCCCGTTAGCAAGTTCTACTTGACCACTTGTTTGAGGAGTAGTGAGGTGGCCACTGCGTGTTTCACACCATATTTAGCCATGAGGTTTTCAAAGGTTTATTAATGTGAACCTCAATCACTAATAATGGCTTTTGGTACCCCGAACCTAGAAAAGATGTTTTGCTTTCAGAATTTAAGCACCTTGTGGTCATTGGTTTGCGAGAGTTACTTGACCAGCCGGACATAGTCACTCCGCCCAATATGTATGTATGACCATAAGAT
This sequence comes from Tetrastigma voinierianum, assembly GCA_016808115.1. Classification (NCBI taxonomy): domain Eukaryota; kingdom Viridiplantae; phylum Streptophyta; class Magnoliopsida; order Vitales; family Vitaceae; genus Tetrastigma; species Tetrastigma voinierianum. The sequence goes on from JAEQBH010001551.1 coordinate 223,554, forward strand.
GTGGGGAAGATTATGAAATCGATGCCCCAAACATCGAATAGCTCAAACTACTAAGAATTGGGTTCGGGGCATCATATGGCGACAAGACAATTTCCAGGAGTCTTTGGCATCTATCACACACACGGCACATTTTGGTGTGCTTCTTTAAACAAGAAGGCGGTAGAAACCGGCTGCGGCACCTTCATTCTTTGTCTTGGGAGAGCAAAGTGACCACCACGAGGCACTCTCATGGCGGTGGCTCGAAATTTGTTGTTCTTCCTCGGGCACACACTTCCACGATTATCGATGCGCACGATATTTAAGCAGAAGGGCTGTACCGATAATAGGAATGGTCTTGCAAAGAAATACTTCACATCACGATTCTTTCCAATCAAATGGAATTTCTCTGTGGCGAGAAATTGGCAATGTGAGCATCTGGGAGCTTTCCATTTGCATTAAGTTCTTCAGAAATTCATCATTGATGGGTGAAATTTATGAGTGTCATGGGCTATACGTTAACCTTGAAAGATGGTGCGCGTTCTGCACGCTTCTTGTCTTTAATTTGCGAGGTTAAATTCTTGAAGCGAGAAGAATCCATCGGATAAGTCTTGCTGGCATTTGCTTGGGGCGGAGAGATATTTCAAAGCGGAATGATACGTAAAAATGACTATATCGGACCGATAGTATACTTTCGAAGAGGAATTTAATGCAGGGGCGTAGACCAACGCCGATTCTTCTGTGGTGTGCTCAGTTGCAGCCAGCCATTCAGTTGCTTTGTAATCAGACCGCGGTTATAATCGTTCTCGCATTAATCTTTGCTCAATGAGAATCTTGCATCACACATCACTTCAAAAGCGGCGCGATTAGGTGCTCGTCTGTGGTCACGGTGGTCAAATAGGACTCCGGCTCTTCAAAGCTCTCTGGCATTCTTTTTCCCAAAACAAATTTAGCATCTTTCTCTAGGAGCTTATGGGGGGGTTTAGCGATCTTCGAGAGAAGTCCTTGATGAATCTTACGGCAAAGCCTACATGACAGAATTGCCCTACTTGTTTTTACATTTGTTGGAGATGGCGGGTTTGGAAATGAAAGTTCAATTTTTGCTTTGTCCAGCTTTATTCCTCTGCTAGAAATAATGTGCCCAAATTACAATTCCTTGGTTAACCATAAAATGGCACTCTCCCGAGTTGAGCACCAAGTTCTTTTTCTATGCACCTCTGCTTGTGGGATAGCCTGAATTAGTCGAGACATTCTTCAAAATCGCCTCCATACGATGATATCATCCATGTATACTTCCATTATACGCTCCACCATATCGCTAAACATACTAGCATACATCTCACGAAAGTGGTCGGGCGTTGCAAAGACCAAAGAATCCTCCATCACTATAGGTGCCAAATGGACAAGTAAAGGTGGTATTTTCTTGATCCTCACAGTGCAATCTTTATGAGAAAGTATCCACGAATACCCATCGAAAAACAATAGAATGGAGTCATCGAAACTCTCAAGAAGGCGATCAATGAATGGCAGCGGGTGATCTTTTCTTGTTACTTCATTGAGCCTCTATAATCTATGCACACCCTCAATCGGTGAGTAAGACGGGTAGACAATTCCTCACCCTTTTCATTTTTCGCGATTTATCTTTGCGACTTCTTGGCATGCACAGGTTAGAGAACACACCCAGTCTTGCTCAAATATGGGGTAAATGATACCGACCTGGAGCAATTTCAGGACTTCAATGCGAACCACTTCCTATATAGTGAGATTCAACCTCCTCACGTGGGCATCTAATAGCCTTAGATTCTTCTTCTAAATAAATGTGGTGAGTCGCAGTTGTTGGGGTTATGCCTTTTTCGTCGAAATTTTCCACCCAAGCACTTGTTCCTTTTGAGGAGGTCACGACAAGTTATGCTCTTATGAAGTGGTCGTGATGATGATATCACAATTGGACGTGCCCATTTCTTCGAGGAATGCATATTTAACTTCATTTGGTGAGGGTTTGAGCTCTAGCATTGAGGATTTCATGATTAAATCACCGATCAATGAAGGTAAATTTATTTTCCTTCTCCGGTACCCACACTAAGCTCATGCATTGAAGGTTCTTGTCGCTCTCAAAACTTTCGAGATAACTGGGGTTAACACATCTTGCAATTCTTGCTCATTAGCCCTATTCTTCAAGAATTGTATCTATTATACGAACCTCACTACGGTCGTCTTCCTACGATTGCATATGCACTTTTCAAAATGGAAGATATTAAGTTCTAGGTCATATTCCCAAATGTGAGTTGCATAACCCCATTCCATGGGTTTATTATGGCATTCAAAGTAGCCGAATGGCCTTCCCGATATGATGGGCACATGATTGGCTCCCAACACACTAACCGGCCTACATGTCAAGTCTGACAAATCCATAATAGTGGGGAACACATCCCACTTGTATTAACACATCCTCAATGGTCCCCCTTTGATATTTTAACGGACCTAACCGGCTGGTATGATTGTGATGAAGTGGGTTCAGTTGTCCCAAACAGGCTGCTTGTGCATGGGTGTAATAAGGTTCACACTGGCTCCCAAGTCTAATAGTGCTTTCTCTACACTAATGCCTCGATACTTGAAGTTGTGGACATCAGAGTCTTTATATTTCAGGTCTTGCGCTCCCGATGATAGCACTCACTTGCTTTCGATCAAAAAGGCCTTTTTGTTTGTTGAAGCCTCTTTTTACTGATACATAAGTCCCTTCAAGAATTTTGCATGGTGAGGCTTGTTTGATCATGTCAGAGGAATGTTAACTTTCAGTGCCGTAAAACCATCTAACATTTAGTTTGGTTGAATTTTCTTTTTTGAGGAGGCTTTGTGGGAATGGAGATTTGCCCCAGTCTTGCCTCTTCCCTTTTTAAATTTGTTCTTCCTACGGCGGATCGGCCTACGTGGGATCTGTCTTCAGGTAGAAATTTGGGACTCTTTGATCTCAGTTCTTTACCACTTCTAAGAAGTCACCCACGCCTTGGCCCGTCAATTCTCACATTGGATCATTGGTTTAACTTTATTCATGCACTCATGATGTTCTTTAAATATGCGGGAAGAAAAATTCCATTTCGAACCACTACATTCTTGGTTGAACAACCTGAAATCTCGAGTGCATCTTGTCCGATTTCTGTTAGTGAGCTCTGTTGTTTCAATTTTTGATTAGTCTGAACATTGACACCTTGTTCTTCCGCAAAGCGTGCCTACCACTTTGCTTAAATTGAGGTGCACGCTCAACGGAGAAAGAGAGGTGGAAGTAATTGTTTGTTGAGTTGAAGTGGAGCCAAAATCTTTGCTTGTGCTCATTTGAAGGATGTACGAGGTTTGAGAAGCTTCCATGATAGGTTTGGATGATTTCTCCAATTGGGGTTATAGGTGTTGCCATATGGAGCATTTGGCCAGGTGGCTTATTTTGACCAAGACATGGGCATGCTGCTCTTAGCCCGGTGCTCCCAGGATGACTATTTGAGTGACAATTAAAACAAGATGGTTGAATCACGAGGCAACTCCATTTGCCCCATTTCGTGGTGACTTCTCATTTCCGACTCCTCCGACCTTGGGTTAAAGTGGTGGAGTTTCTTTCCATCTCCGTGTCTTCGGAAAGTGCATAAATGCCTCCCCTCTGGTGGGTCGAAGTCTTCATTCTTTCCGACTTCCCACCAGTTCGGTTCATCAAGCCTTGGAAGTTTCGACCACATAATTCAAGAAATCCGCGGCTTAAATCTCGGATTTTGCTCGGAAGAAAATCACCTCCACACATGGTTTCTAGTAGTTGCTTCATGGCAGGACATACCCGTCATAAAAATGATTCAGCATTCATGTATCAAAACCATGGTGGACATGCATTGATGGTCTCATGAACCTCTCCCGACAACGATAGAATTTCTCATTGTCATGGGGTGAGTAAGTGTAGATCTGTCTTCGCGGTGGTCTTGGTTATGCGAAGAATTTCTTCAAAAGTCGACTTGAAGATCGACCCGATTTCTAATAGTTCTCGGCCTCGATGAATTAGACCATGGCTTTTGTTCTTGAGGGTTAACGGGAATGCCTTCAACTTCAACAATTCCATATCGGTTGTACCCTCCTTAAAAGTTATGCATACTTCCTCAAAATCTCGTATGTGTGAGTATGGATTTTCATTTTCCATACCATGAAATGTGGGAAACGAGGGGCACACAGAATAAGGTCTCGACGCTACGTCTCGGCGGGGAGGGTATGATGCGGGAAGGAGCATAACTCTAGGAGGGTGTATGTGATAGATCATTGACGTATCTTTGTTGGATTCATAGGGGTTGCTTGACTTTCTTTGTTCCTCGGGTAGAGGATCCATTTGGTCCTTTGTGCACACTGATTTCACGGTAACACTCAAGCGAGATGCACTCACTCTTTGCAATCTACGATGTCCCTCTATCCCGGTGTTGTATAAGCTTTGTAACCCAAAATGAGATAAAACAAAGAACAACAAGAGGCTTGCCAAAAGGATCGATGTTAGGTAAGCAAAAAATGTGTGAAATAAAACGGTCACGATGGCGCTAAGTAAAGAAAACTTGTAACTCTTACAAACGAAATTCAAAAAGGGTTAAAAGGTCACCAACACTTGTAATGGATTACAAGTACATATCAACTCATCATCAGTAGTTTGGCACCATCAAACAGCGGCTCATTTTGATTAGGTGCCACGGTAGGGTGATCCGGAATCAACAAAATTTGTTTCTATTTTCCTCCATTGCCGTGGTCATTTCTTTGCCAACATAGCGGTCTAGAGGTGGCGAGGATGGGTTTTCATCCCATGAAATGATTAAATATCATGATTCAAAATGGTGAGCTTTCATTTGGATTTTTGGATTTAGGTAAGCGGGGGGAGATTGGTTGTTTGCGAGTAAGCGAAACGGTTTAAATTAAGAAGAAGTGTGAAATGGTGACCTTGAAGCTTGGGTCGCTAGCTTGATAAAATGGGGTTATAAAAAGGTGTCTCGGGTTATTTCTCGTATTAGGGCAAATGACATAGTCATAGCCAAAACTTGGATCTTTGTTTGGCTTTAAAAACTGCCCATAAAACCCTCCCTATTTGAGTCAAAACATGTCTTGAGCATTTAATGTTCCAACGGTTTGAAAGCATAGCATTTAACCTCATTTCGAGTGGCTTTCGTAAATGACATCCCAGAATGTCGATTGCATCTACCTTAGAATGCACATTAAACCACAAAAAGCATGACAAGTATTGACCCAAAGAAACACATTAAATGGCATTAAACCCTAGTTTGGAAAGTTTGGAACAATAAATACGGTACCTATTTCATTTAAAGCGAGAGGACCACACATGAAGCCACCATTAACCAACCTAGCAGCCCCTCCTGCTTCAAGGTTTTGAGAAGCAGCGAACATCCCTTGAAGTTGTCATCCTCAAGGTGGCGTTTGGCAGCCAAGAAAATGAGAGAAAGAAGAAAGAGAAGAGAAAGCTTTTGTAAACCTAAAACAAAAGGCTACAGCGTGAATAGAAAGCAGATAGAAGTTAGAGGTTACAAAGCTATAAGGTGAAGCTTCTTGACGAGTAATGTGAAATACCAAAAATACCTAAAATACATAATAACAATAGGAAGGACAAAATGCAGAATTATACAAAGCAGTGGATTTGGAGACCAAAACGGGGAGGATTTTAGCTATCGCGGTGAATTTCGCTATCATAGCGAAAGTACAAAGGCATAAGCGAAATTCAAATTTTCGTATGCACGATGGCTTTAAGCTATGATAGCGAAATTTGCTGTAGCGTGCATCGCGAGGCCCGCGAGGGATTGCGAAATTTTAAGCTATGGTTGAATTTTCGCAATCCTTATGAAATTTTCGCGTGCATGCGAAAATCACGCAGCCTTGCCTTGCATGCATTGCCTCCTGTATCAGCTTGACCTCCATTTTCATCAATTCCACTTGACTTGTTTCTTCATTTCGACCCAGTGAATCACCGAGAATTCTCAACATTCAGCACCAATACGACACCAAACTTGAAATTATGATTGAGGCCCGCAAAACCTGCAAAATTACCAAAAACAAACTCGAAACAAAATCAGTGGTACTAAGTGGACCTGCACATGTCAATTGGCTCAATTCATATGATTAGTGCCCCACAGAAAGCACCCAAAACCTATCTTAAATAGGACTCAAAATAGCACTTTTTGGGTACTAATCACTGGTCTTCTGCATCAATTTCTATTTGAAAGTATCCTGAATAGCTATCCAGGAAACTGTAGAAGGGTTGATCAGAAATCCTCTCTAGAAGCTGATCCATGAAGGGTAGATGGAAGTGATCCTTCTTGGTCACATGTCGACACCTCCTATGTCAAATACATGCCCTCGACTATAGTGGTCGGGTGGGCATCTCTTCTCCTTTGATAGATTTATGCACACATTAGTTACCCAACTTCTTAAGGCACCACACAGGTTGGACTCGCGGGGTGCTTGCTATCGATATGGGGTAGATAATAACAACTTGCAGAAGCTTTAGTACTTTAGCTTTAACCACTTCTTGCATATGTGGGTTCAGTCTTCTTTGTGGCTGCCTTACTGACTTTGCCTCCTCCTCTAAGTAGATGTGATGGGTGTAAACTTTTGGGCTAATACTGACCGGATCAATAATCTTCCCATACAGAGGGCTTGCTTGTTCTCCTTAGGATGTGCGGCGGACTACCTTCTTGTGTGGTGCGGCGGGGATGGAAATGACAAGCCCAGGCACTTTGCTCCTGCTCCTCGAATGGGCATATTTCAACTCCACAGAGCAAGGTTAGAGCTCCAATTTATGGGAGGTTCGGTTCGCTATCGATTACCAAAGAGTGAATTTCTTACTTTTCTCCATTACTTACACTGAGATTTTCATGTGACTGCGCCCTTGAACACTCGGCCAGTTCTTAGGTCGGTAATCCACACCTTGCTTCCTCGTTGATCCAGCTGTTCCTCGGAATTGTGTCAATGATGCAAACTTCGCCGAGCCATCTTCCACGGTGTTGCATGTGCTTTTTCAGTAGGAAGATGTTGAGTTCAAAGTCATGCCCAGTAGGTGAGTTACCTGCCCTGTTGACGGTATTAATGCATTCGGGTGGCCAAGAATGGTCTCTAGGATGATAGGCACATAGTTGGCACTATTCAATTTGGTTCTATATCAGTAACAAAATCATGGATAATAGAATTTATCGGCTGAGTAAATTTATACACCCCGCATTCTTTTGGTATCTTCCAGTGGATCTATCTACGAACAATTATGATGGAGAGTGGGCTTTAGTTCTCCCAGCAGAAACGCTTATACATCGAATAAGGAGGATTCTCTTTTGAGTTTGTATTATAATGCAAAATGGTTGGAGCCGAGCCGGGATCTTTATCTTCCTTGAGTCTTGCACTAGATGATAGACTTCATTCAATTGAAGGCCTTCTTGTGACATTGGCCCCCTTCTTTAAGTCTTCAATTTCCTATAAAGTGGGACTGTTTGATCTGTGTGAGGATGTTGACTACTCACCTCTCGGCACTTCTTATTTCAGCCAGATTAATAGCCTTCTTTTTTGGCTTTTAGTGCTGAGAAAAGGTAGAGGTGTACTGTTTTTTAACAGTGCAACGATCACTACCTTCGATTTAGTTTCTTGAGCTGGCCCTTTTTCATTAGCCCGGGTCTTTGGTACGTATGGGCTCTTTGCCCACTTCTCAATCCTTGATGATTTGCCTTCTTCATCCATCTGAAATTTGGCTCAACGGAGAGCACACTTCATGAATCTAGTTTAAAAAGTTGTCGTTTGAGAGAATTTCCCTTTTCACGCACTATTCATTTGGTTGGACAATACCATTGAATCTTATGAGCTATCATCATTACCGAGGAATTTCAAACACAGTTTGTCTATCTTGAGAAATTTGGTGGGTTGCTCGTTTTCTTGGGTGTCTTTTGCCAGTCAATTCTGATTGCCACAGGCGTTCACGCCTTTGTTCTTCTGGGGAACTACACCACGCCTCGGGTTCATAATAAGCTTGTTCCTTCAGAGATGAAGATGGTGGTAAAGTTTGTCGATAATTTGAGATAATCCATCTTTCTTTTGTTATCTCACATTGGGAGGCTATAGGAGGGAAGGCTTTGGTTTCGGGAGGTTTGGATGGTTCCTCCGATTGGGATTGTAGGTATTGTTGTATGGGGTTATGTTTGGTAGAAACATGTGGCCTTTGCATTGCCTTGATGATTAGTACCCAAAAGTCTGTTTGAGTCCTATTTAGATGAGTTTTGAGTGCTTTTTATGTACTAATCATGTCATGGAATTGACAATATGCGAATTCAAATTGACCTCTTTGATTTTGTTTCGAGTTGTTTTTGCAGTTTTTACGAGGTTTGGGAACCTCGGCTATCATATCAACCCAGCATTGCAATTGTGATGTTTTATGTTGAGTTCGTATGGATTCTCAGCGATTTCATCAAGCCGGGATGAAGAAATGTCAGTGAAATGAAGAAATTCGGGTTGATTAATGCGAGGAAAATGCGGGAGAGAGCAGTGATTTCGCTATGGCGTAGAAATTTTGCAAGGATGCGAAAATTTTGCAATGGTAAGCGAAAAATTTAGCAGTCCTATGTATTTAAGCTATGCCATGTTTTCATTATCATGGGAAAATTCTTTGTGCATAGCGAAATTCAAATTTTTCGCTGTGCATAACGATTTAAGCTATCATAGCGAGGAATTCACTATGCATAAGCGAAATTGCTACCCCTCTTTTGTGATCCCTAACGACCACGTTTGTGCTTAATTCCATTTTGCCCTCATTGTAATCACCTTATTTTGTGATTCTTTTTGGTATTTCACACACATCTTGTAAGGTTATATAAGCCATGGACAAATTCTTAACCCAGCTTTGCTGGCACTCATTTCCCTAGCATTTTCCTTTTAGTCCCTAGTTTTCTCTCTTCTATATTTTCTTCTTTCTCATTTCATTTCAAACACCCCTTTGAGGATGACAACTCAAGGATGTTTATAAACCTCAAAACCTTGAAGATGAGGGTTGCTAGGTTGGTTAATGGTGGTTTGCAGGTGTTCCTCTATTTTAAATGATAGGTCTTTGCATTTATGTGTTCCAAACTTTCCAAACTAGGGTTTAATGCTATTTAATGTATTTCCTTTGGTCAATACTTGGCATGCTAGATGGGTTGATGTATTCTTAATGGTAGATACTTATTCATTAGATGTCATTTACGAGCCACTAAAATTAGGTTAAATTCTTGGTTTTCAAACTGCTAGAACACTAAATGCGCAGTAAATGCTTTGGGTCAAATAGGAGTGATTTTAAGGGTTGGTTTTTAAAGTTAAACAAAGATCCGGTTTAGCTATGACTATGTCATTTACTAATAGAGGATATAACCAAAGACACTTTTATCACCTCTGTTTATCAGCTAGTGACTGAGACTTCAAGGTCTTCTCCATACCTTAACTTAAGCGCCTTGAGTTAACCTAGGTAGCAACAACACCCCACTCTTTAATGCAAATTCGAGAAATCCAAATAAGCCTCACCATTTGAACCATGATACAAATCATTTGTAAGATGAAAACCCATCCCCGTGTTAGGCCACACAGGCAGATTTATCACTGCGGTAGCTTGACTCGGCGATGCAGAAAAAACGAGAACAAATTTTATTGATTAGGATCACCTAGTGTACGAATCAAATGGCGCCGTTGCCGGGGATGGTGCCAAACTACATATGATGAGTTGATATGTACTTGTAATCCTCATTACAAGTATTGGTGACCTTTTAATCCTTTTTTATTTTCATTGTTTAGAATCTTAGTTTTTCTTTCGGCTTGGCTGCTGAGGTACATTTTCATCATATCAGTCATTTTATTTAACCTGCTGCAGTCCTTTTTAGCAAACCTTTTTTGTTGTTCTTTGCTTTGTCATTTGTATTCTGGTGTTTATATCTGGATAGAGATGTCATAATTAGTTGCCAGAGTAGCCACTAGCCCGGTCAAGGTTGTGAAGTTAGTGTATGTGACACATGGATCTCTAGGAACAGCAAATCAACAAGCGGCTCCTATGGATCAGCGATATAGAATTGATGAGGACCACATACACCTCTAGGGTGGGTGCACCTTCTGCCATCATACCTTGTAGTGTGGTTTGTAAGACCCTATTTGGTGCCCCACAGCTTATTTCACATGGTATGGAAAAAGTGATTCAGCCACACCCATTAGGAGTTTTGGGGGTTTGCGTATAAACTTTAAAAAAGGGTGCTTAACGGATAACGTTTGATGAAGTTGATTCCCATTAACCACTGGGGACCAAAGCCAAATATAAGCAATTCACTGATAAGAACCAGTGGCTGGAGTTGCTGATGAGTTTTAAAAATTCTTGATTGCTCAGAATTGATAATTTGAAGAGGCAAATCTACACGTTTGCATTATGACAATGAGAGGTTCTACCGATCTTTGGGAGAGGTTCATGAGACCAATCAGGTGTCATGTCTCACATCCCTTGGTTTATTACTTGGATGCTTGTGAATCGCACTTCTATGATGGTATGTCTCTGACCATAAACAATTAACCCAAACAATGTAGGGACTTACAGAAAGCACTTGAGATGACCATGGACTTTTAGTTATGGCTGAAACTTCAAGGGATAGGGATGAAACCCAAACCCAAAGAGTGGAAAATGGACCTTGATACAGGAGGAATTTTGCACTTTAGAGATGCTGGAGATGAAAGCGAAGATATCGAGCCTTAACAAGAAGGTGGAGAGTTGGAAGAAAGGGCTACGCAAGTGCTGGTAGTGACTGAAAATCTTGGCTGAGGCAATCATGTGGTTGTCAGCTGGCCATCACAGAACAACATCAGTGCTCCCTTAGTGGGATTTGTTGGCGAACATCACGATGTGGTGGAGCTGATACAAGGCTGACCCATTGCTGCATATGGTATCGCTAAATCCCGATTGGAGTAACTAATCTCTGTGGAGCTCGCCACCACAGCATATCCCCTGTTAAACAACGGTTGGTTCCTCATCTATAAACCCGACCATCACATCTACTCCTTCCCAGTTGAACAAGCTATTTTGGTGACAAAATTAGTGGTGATTTTGTGGAAAACAAAGGGAATTAATGCAAGATTATTTCAAGAATGAATCTTATGAAAGCTACCTGAACAGAGAATAGATGGAAGCCGAAAGCATTATGTAATCAGTTGATAATCTCTGATGACTCATCACGAGTTAACAATTTGCTGAAGTGCGGAGAAGATTCCTTCCCAAGCCTTTTAAATCAGAGGTCGAATGAAATAGGTTCTTCGTGACTCAGTTGGATGTCAGTAAACTGCTATCACTTTGAGGAGTGAAAAAGAAAGTGGAGCAACTGATACTAGAGATTCTTTGAAAAATGAAGAGGAAAGTGAGAATATGTGGGGAAGATTTGTAGAGAGAAAAACATACCTCCTCCATTTTTTTTTTCCTCTGACACTAAACGAAAAAAAATCCTGAACTGTTTGAAATTGCATTCTGAGCCAAAATGATAAATATCCTTTATGACATGATTCATGAGTCTAACATATGCAAAATTTTTTGAAGGATGCGAAAACACACGGTCAAAAGGGTTGGGCATTGAAAGAAAGCCTTCCTAGCAGTAGGTTGGTGCGGTGTCGAATGAGACCCCAGTGAAATCACAGTCAAGGGTCCCATAATATCAGTCAGCATTGGGAGGGACTTGCATAGACAAGCGATTATTGGGCACCGAGGCGGTGGCTTAACGCATTTTAGGTATATAGCGGGTTGGATTTAGGGAGATTAAGCTTTACCCGACATCACTCTGTCATTGGAAATGTCGATCGGTAAAATTCTAAAGGGAATAGTTGAGGATGCTATTGGTGAAGATGGATGCGTTACTACTAGTGGTTTTGTAGTGTGACTGAGACGATACGAGTGACATAATCGTATTTTAGGTATCACGGGAAGACCGTTTTGCACTTCGATCGCGGTAATCAGTTGCGAGATGGGTCATGCAGCTCACGTTTGTGACCTGGCGATAGGGCTGATGTTTGCCGCGGGTAACAGCCTGGATGAGGTGACATGCGGATCTGTGAAGTGCACTCGATTGATGATCTGAGGGAATCCAGCTCACAGTGCGGCGGAATTGGGCGAAAATAAGTAATTAAGTGGAGAATGGACTGCACGGTCACTCTGCGAAGACGATGATACCTTGGCGTTCTCAAATGGCGCTGGCAAGGCGAGCATGGGAGGCATATACGGCACACATCCTTTGCGGGGTGAAGGAGATCCTTCCTCCTGGATTCTCCATGAATGGAACGATTAATAATTGAGTTGGTTAATTCTCACTTGAGACCAAAATAAATAAAATTTGATTTTGCTTAATTTGAGTCAATTTTCAGTTTCTTCTATTTTAGTAATTTTCATATCTATAATTTTAACTAATAAAATTTAATTTTAAATCTTTTTATTTTCATTTTATTTTATTTCTACTACTTTTTATTTTATTTATTTTAATTTACCTAATTAATTTTGTTTTAAATATTTTACAGGATGGAAGTTGGTACTGACAAAATTTATGATCTTAGCGAAATTTGACATCGGTAAATCTTTGGCTTCAGGTTCTTTAGGTTATTTGTTTATACCCTATATTCATTCCATTCATGGTTTCACTACTCTGTAGTCACTGTGAGAGCCTACTATGCCGAGTTCACCACAGCGATATACAGTGACCATGTTTGAGCTCTTCATGGGAGCCACGGCACCTGCTGTGTGCACATGCTGCCTTTACTGCAAATCTGAGTGAAGCCCCAGCGGCACTAATTAAGCCCACGTCTAAGGCTGAAGAGCCTAGCCAATCCATTGGCCCAGAGCCACGACTTTGGCCTCCGTCCCATTCTGAGCCCCATTGTATAGTCTGCGACTGCCATCATCTGGTTGTTTTTTGATGATTAGCTTAGCCATGGTTGTGCGAAGTGGGGCTATCTGTTACAAGCCCGGTCCGGTTCGGTGCCCAGGAGACGATCGAGGCACTTCGGGCCGCGGATGCCTCACCTAGGAACCGGGCTGTGAGTTTCACTGACAGCCACTGCTGCTGCTGAGAAGGCTCAGGGCTCCCAGGCCCCGCTCGGCTATATCGGACCCGGGGTGGGACCTCGGGCCTTTCTCGGTCTTGTCAGGGAGCCACGCCGGAGGCCGCTTTCGCGAGGCCAGACCTCGGAAGCTAGTATAGTGCCAGTGAAACGGCCCGTCGCCTCCTCGATAATTCAAGGCTCATAGCCCCGGTTATCACCAGACCCCGAGGATCGGGCGCGATGTGACTATGATCAGTCCCGAGGTGCATCGTCTTGTGCGGGATTTCATATGGGTCGTATTACGATATACGGTGTTTGGATCGGCGATTTTAGAGACTCTATCGCGGTTGATAGTATGTCACTCCCAGTTCATGTGCAGGCAGTTCTTCTATCCTGGGTTGTGGCAGGTTCTACCACCTGATGACATCCGGGGTGCCAAGTCAGATTGGAGATCGGTTTGCGTCGACGGCCTTCCGAAATTTACTCAGGAGCTACGGATGTCTGTTTGTTAGGCTGCATTGGATCTGGAAAATTCAAAGATTAGAGTGGTATTTTCGATACATCTGAGAGAGAGAGATGGTTATTGTCTAGCTAAGTCTGTTGGGCTATGCTATTCCGCCAGGCTTCTCTGACGGATGATCCACCGGATAAACATTACTCAGGACGACCTATTTAAAACCCGTACTATGTGTGGGGAGCCGTACTAGAGCTCTGTGCAGGGATATCAGGGTTCGGTTTAGTCCCTCAGGAGCTTATCATGACTTCTTTGCATTTTGAGGAGGAAGGTCCACGCAAGGGACTGTGTTTCAGGCGGGACTTGTTGTTGATAGGGGTTCTTGAGTCGAGTCCTAGGCATCTAGGGACCTAAAGACCACATATGAGAGGGTGATGGGACAGTGCTCAAGTCATCAGAAGCGTCTCTGCATACATGCCGATCTCCATTATTCCTCCGGCGGGAAGGCGGATGATGTGGCGGATACCGAGGAGAGCATCTTGTTCGGTGGAGGTGGAGGTGGAGAGAGGACCTAGTTCCGGATTCATCTCTTGACTCCTGCGCCACAAGCCTACGTGCGGCCCGTCATGCTCGCGCGGTCCCAAACGCTATCATAGCCAGGTTCTGAACTGGCTGGCAATGTGGATATCTGTCTGCGCACTTGCTACTACGAGCGTCGTTAGACGGTGGATGACCAATGAGGTCACTCTCTCGCGGGAAATCACGCCGTACTTCTTGGATCATGGGTGCACTGGTTTCACGATCGGCGAGGCAAGGCACACGGCCCACTCAGATCGAGTTCCGCCGGTAGGCCTCATGGATATCTTTGCGGCCCGGCTGCCATTAACAGGATCCGCAGGCATCTACTACGAGGTGGGGTGGTGCACTCCCCTTCTCTAGCTTTACTAGATCCTACTTTGGTGGAGACATGTTTATACTTTGGTTGGGGGGAAAAGTTAGAGCTGGAAGTGTTTTCTATCACATCTTGTTTTGTTTTTAGCTTTATCAAGCGCATACACTTATTTTGTATGGGATTGTATGGGATGCATGTATTGTAGATGGTAGGCGGTGATGCTTTTCATTGTGTTTACTCCTATATAAGCTTGTATTAGCCACTTTGGTTATATCAAAGCTTTATATATGTTACATTTTCTACACTTTTGGAAATCATTTTTGTACTTTATTTTTGTGTTTTACACTTTCACACCTTTAGTTGAAGAATTGAAGCCCATGCTACTAATGCTAGAAACGATTATTGCAAGATTAAGTCTTTGAGTCGATGGAAGTTCCAGTGTTTTAAATATCTATATTTCCGCATTTAGCTAATCACTACAGTGCACATCAGTCTTACCAATAGGTTGTGAAGCTATGTACCTCTTTTCACTTACTTAAGCGGCTTAGATGCGTGACGACCCGTAATAGGTTTGTATTTACCCGTAAGGAAGACCAGTGATCTTAGAATGAAAAAAGAAAAAGAAAAGAAAAGAAGAAGAAAAGAGGAATTGAAGTAGTGACCGCTTTGCCTTGAAACGAGGCAGGTCCGAGGTATATCAACGAGAAAACCCACGCTATAACCGGTCGCCCTAAGCCTTCTTTGTGGTTGAGTCGCCGGCTTTGTGTTACGTTGCCGGTGGATTGGTAGAGTTTACTTAGCGAGTTGTAGGTGATGGATTCTGAAGTCGACCGAGTAGAAAGTGAAACACATTAGAGTTAGTGGTGCATGATCCTTTTGACGATGCCTTAAACTTAATTGGTTGGGAGTCATCGGTGGACACGTTACCTGATTTTGGTGAAGTCATGGATTCAGGCATTGCATCCTCGATTTTGTCGTATATGAAATAAATTAACTGTTGAATCTGTTCTGGGTTGGTCGTCGGTTTAAAGTTCTGATAGCAGTAACGGATTGGGAGGAAATAGCTTTGCAACTTATTGGTTCAAATGGATTACCTTAAAACATGAATTTAGGTGGAAGTTCCGGTTGACTTCCACAGGTGATCTTTATACGAAACTTGTTTCTATCTGCATACGTTCTCATGATGGTTTGTCACAATTAAGTTTTCATACTAAGTAAGCCTCCTTTCATTACACACTTTTTGTATAGCATACCTCTTGCAAAGCTTCAGCACATACCCTTAGTTGCTTTTAGCATTGCTAGGGACTAGCGTGTCCCGGTTGGGGGGTGTGATTGGTACCCCCGAAAAGTCTTTGTTTGAGTCCTATTTAAGATAGGTTTTGAGTGTTTTTTGTGTAATCATATTAAATGTAGATTGACATATGGAGTTGATTAGTACTACTAATTTTGTTTTTTGAGTTGTTTTTGGTAGTTTAGGGTTTTGGAACTTGACCATCTATCTCACTGAGCTTTTGGCATTGCAGATGTGATGTTGTTATCTTGAGTTCGTGTGGATCAGGATTTCATCATGGGATGAAGAAACATCAATTTGGAAATGAAATGCGGTGATTGATCTGAGACAATGCGGGAGGAGCAGTGATTTTCGCTATGGCATGTGAAATTTCACAATGGTAGCGAAAATTTGATTCTAGCGAAATTTTCATCACCGTTTATTTATATTCATGAATTATTTATCATAGCGAAAATTACTATGTGTGAATTCGGAAATTTTCGCTATGCCTACAATTTTCTATATGATAATTTCGCTATCTGCAAATTCACTATGCATAGCCAGAGAATTCACGCCCTCTTTTTAATCAAACGACCCGTTTTGTGTAATTCCCATTTGCCCCTCATTACTAATCCTTCTATCTTTGGATTTATTTTAATTATTTCACACATCTTGTAAGGCTATATAAGCCACCTTATGGACAAATTGTAACCTATAACTTTTCTTAACTTTCATTTTTCTGTGACTTTTCCTTTGGTCCTAGTTTTCTCTCTTCTCTCTTCTTTTTCTCATTTCTCGTTTGCCCGAACACACCCCTTTGGGCATGACAACTCAAAGGATGTTTAGCTAAACCTCGCCATGAGATGAGGGTTGCTGGAGTTCAGTTAATGGTGGTTTGCGGTGTTCCTCTATTTTAAATGAAAGTAGTCTTTGCATTTATGTGTTCCAAACTTCCAAACTAGGGTTTAATGCTATTTAATGTCTTTCCTTTGATGCCGATACTTGGCATGCTTTAGGGTTAGTGTATTCTTAATGGTAGATACATTCATTAGATAATCATTTGCTAACCCTTTGAAATTAGGTTAAATGTAGGTTTTCAACATTTGGAACATTAAATGTTTCGACAAATGCTTTGGGTGAATAAATTGATTTTAAGGGTTAGTTTTTAAGTTAAACAAATATCGAGTTTTATTTACTTGCATTATATGTCATTTGCCCTAATGCAAGGAAATAACCGAGGACACCTTTATAACCCAATTTTATCAAGCTAGTGACTCGGGACTTCAAGGTCTTCTCCATACCTTAACTGCTTTCCTTCCAATTACTTCAAGTGACAATGACTTCCCCACTTCTTAATGCAGATCGAAAATCGAATAGAAAGCCTCACCATTTTGGTATGTCTGAAATCATTTGTAAGATGAACCCATCCCAGTGTTCGACTGAGCGCTATCACTGGTAACTTTGACTCGGTGTCGGAGGAAATAGGAAACAAATTTTGTTGATTTGGATGCCCCTCTCAAAACATGAATCCCTTGTTTAATATAAGTCTCTTGCGAAGGCACTAGACAATGCTCTCCTTGGTGCTTAGTGGGGTGATGGATTTGAAGCATGGATTCGAGAGATTTAGGCAAAGATGCCTCGATCCTTCACTTTCATTACCTCATGCTGATTCCCTCATTTCAAGCTCTTCCAACCTCCTAGCCAAATTGGGTGGCTTCCTTACTCATCCATGTCCTCTGAGTAGTCACGTGCCTCCCCGGCTTTGATTTGGTGGTGGCCTTTCGTCATCTGTCTCCACAAGTTTGAAAACTCATCTGACGGCTTTGGGTTTAAACCACATGAGTTGAGAGTCCATGGCTGTCAGATTCTTGCTAGAAGTCCCCTCCACAGATCTATCTGATAATTGCTTCATGGCCAGGAGGACATTCCATCGTAGTGGTTGACTGACATCGTATCAAACCATGGTGTGGGCTTGCCTTGATGGTTTCCATATATCTCATCATTGGTGAACTTCCTCATTATCATGGAGGTGCACCAAATGCTGTAATTGCCTCTCTTCAAGCTGTTAGTCTTTGTGTGCATTGAGAACTTTTTCAAAGCTACTGCAGTTCTACCCGATTCGGATGGTTCTTGGCCTTAGAGGTCGCCAAATTTTGGCTTTGTGTCTTTAAGGAGTTAGGAGAGAGCCTTCAACCAAGCAAATCCATACTCGATTTACACCCTCCTTAGATTCTGTAACCCTCAAACTCCCAGGATGTGTATTGTATGGATTCTCATTTCCCATAACATGGAAGATTTGGGAGCAGAGGCGCAAATAAGACTGTGACTATGCTGCGGGAGGTACAATACGCGAAGTGCACTCACCCTTGGTGGGTGTATATGGTCCCTCTGTTATTTGTAGGCATTGGGGTTTCTTAGTATCCCTGGCGATTTTTTGTTGCTCCTCGGTGGAGCTCGTCGAATTCACGTATGCTGACTTCACGCTGATGTATGGAGCAGGTTCTCTCTAGCACACTGCGGTGTTCCTATCGGTGTTGCATAAAGTCTTAGGAACCATGACCTGATTTTGTATCCTAGGATTCTATTGTTGCTGCGAGCTACTACGGTATAGTGGCCTAGGTCGGTCGAGGATGGGTTTTCTTCATGCTAAATGAGTCCACGGTTGATTGAAATTGGTGTTTCCACTTTGGTTGGGGTTTGGTAAAAAAGAGAGTGAAGTTGATGGTGGTGGGCTAGCTGAAATAAAGTGTAAGAACTCCTTGAAGTTTTTTGGACCCTTTGGTGCCGGGATACAGGTGCATAGTGTCACAGGATGTTCTCATGACGATGAGACCTGATGTTCGATGATCATATTATATAACTATTCAGTTCTTCATCTGCATTTGTATATTCAGAACAATGGTTCAGATATCCAGCGATTAACTGAGATGATGGTAGCAATTGGGCATCGGTGGATCTAGCGGTAAGTATCCTTTTGACCTTGAAAATCTTACCCAGTACCAACCACTCGGGGTATCAGGGGGTTTAAACGTGTCTTTGAGATGCGAAACATAAATGATGATAAATGTCTGCGTTGGTAACAAAGGGCAGTGTATTACCTCAAACCTTTAGCCTAGTGGCCCTCCTCTTCAAGAATGAGGGAGGTTTAGCCAAGCATCCTTTGAGTTGTCATCCTCAAAGGGTGTTTGGCAGGTTAGAAAATATGAGAAAGGAAGAGAAAGTGAAAAAAAGTGTCGAGGCGGGAAAGCTGAAAGCTTTGGCGCCAACTGTGATAAAACAAAAGCTAACATTACATGAGCAAGGCTGAGCTTATATAGTGCTCGAGTCAAAGATTTACATATAAATATGAAAGATTGACAATTACATTAAGGGCATTTTGGTAAAAAGCCCACGAAAAAAGTGATCAAATTGTTAATCTGTTAAAATGGGGAAGTGCGAAAATTTACAGCATCTTTACTGGGATACATACGAATTCGTATCTTCCCGCAAAATTTTCTAATTGCACTCTCGCTTTTTGTAATTCAAGCTCAATTACTATCTACTTTGTTCTAATACGACTTGAGCTCGGCTTAGGTTCTTTGTATTATTTGAATTGGCAGAAGAAAGTGGTACAATTGGCTTGCAAACTACACAGAAATATCCACAAAATATGATTAGTAGCAAAGTTGGGATGCAAATTGTATCAATTTAGATTATATTTAAGTTGGTGTCTACAAAAAGTCTCAAAACGCAATACACGAAGCCTCAGCAAACACTATTTGTGGTCTTTAATAACTTTTCCTTTATCATGAGCATTTAGATCTGTACTTTAATATCTACCTGTGGCTCTTTTAAGATCAGATCGCGCTTTTTCTCTACTTGGGAGCACGGACGATCGTTTTCCACTGGAATTCTTAAGCGTTATACAATTTCAGCCGTCGTCTAGCTTACTCTCACAGCCTTCTCTATATCTTGACATAATGAAGAAACTAGTCTTGGTGGTAGGATCATTGGGTTCTTGGTCATTGCACTTATGGTGAATAAGATCTGGTTGGGATATTAGACTCTTTGGTGTGAGGGACTATTTGGCGGGTTGCGACATTTCGCATCATTGATGAGACCTTTTATTCAATTCCACGGATAAACGCCCGATTATTTGTTACAGATAGTCTGATCCACGGTGCATCGGCGTGAACTTGCAAAAGAAGAAAGGGAGATGAAGCGATGTAATAGATTCCGCTCTCAGATGATTAAGTTGGCGATGTGTCGTCCTGCTTCCAGGTGACTAGAGTTGGCCAGGTGTGCAGTCGCCTCTCAGATGAATTAAGTTAAGCGAGGATGGAGAGGATAAAGAGAAGTATGATGATTGGGTTGCCTACCTTTTACGTGGGGAGGGCTCTTCCATATCTTTCCGAATTTGTCTTGGAATTTAGGAAGATAATCCTGATTTTGATGAATTAAATCCTTTCCTTATCAGAGACTAATTCTTACGGATTTTTAGAAGATAATCTCATGATGTTGGTGAAAAATCTCTCTTTTCCTTATCACAAGATTATTGACGTCTCCCCTTAGTTCGAGTTAATAGTTTTTGACCAACCTCCTGTCTAGTGGGACGGCCGGCTAGGGGACTCGGACCCTGAGCCAGTAAGCTAAATGCTGCGAATCAAGTGGTTCCCATGTGGTTTACTTCTTGATCCTTGGGCCTCTTCATGTGGCGGGCCAGGGGATGGGTCTGTGCCGGCGTTGGGCCTGTGGATTAGTGGGTTTGGGCCCATAGGCCATGGTACCCACAAGAACTATTATCTTTATCTTTTAGGAGTAAGGAGTAAATTGAATACTTTTTGTTTCTTTGTGTAAATCTATTTTAAATTTTTGTATTATATTCATTGATTATATCTATGAAAACATTCGCTCATTTTCTGCCTCTCTATGATTCTTTTGAATATTATATGGTATCAAAGTAATGGAAGTTTAATTCAGGAATCTGATTTTTATATCATGTTTGATAATTGAAAATCATGTAGAATACTAAGATGTTTGGGAAGTGAGTAATTCCAAAAATTGTCTTTGGATTAAGCTTTGTTGGAAGTGTGATAGAGCCTATGTTGGTGAAATCTCAAAACTTCAAAGAAGATTTGTTAACATTTTGAAATATTAGATATGCAATCTAATCTTGCAAAACAATATCTATTAGAGTTGACATTCAATCCCTTGAACAAAAGAATATAAAATCTATAAAAGAGTTCTGTCGATTATGATTAATCTCTAGGAGCAGTGGCTTTCAAAGGAAGTACTTAGGTTTTGAGCTCCTATGTGATGCAAGGATATTACAGACTAACGTAATCGTAACAAGACAGTCTATCATATAGTTCTACGATCAAATTCGAATGGGATCGAAAAGTGAAACACTCTGATCAATTATGAAATGATTTGATTAATAAGTCGATGAAATAGTGAAAATATCATAATCGGTTATAAAATGATCGAATGATAAGTCGAGATATAATGAAGACAATACAATCAATTATAGAAAATATTGATTGATAAAGCGATAGATTGAATGTCACGAAAATTTGATGGGGCTTAAAATTCTTCCATGAGAAAAGTAGAATATTGCCAAACTTTTTTTAATCCATAATCTTCTATCTATTTAATTGTAAATAATAATTTTTACAGGATTCACAATTATGAAGGAAATAAATATAAAATATCTATGATAGTATTTGACGCAAATCACTATAATTAGAAAATGAAATATAAACCTAAATATGTTGTTGGGATTTCTTGTGTATCATCAAAGACTTATTAGGTCAGCGATGGATCAAAACTTGTTATGATATTACATGCTTCCGCAAGTCATTAAAGTATCTGATGGACTACAAAGTCCAGCTATCAATCCCACAGGGAAGTTGTGGTTTTAGCAAGAATTGAGTACCCTGACTACTAAAATCTAATTTACTATCTAGACATCTCAATTGGTTGAATGAAATTATAAACTAATAAAAACTAAACTAAATGAAACAGCGGTTGATTTGTGAAAAGTGGAGTAATTAACTAAAACCCATTAGAAAACTACTTATCGGGAACTAGGAATTAGTTATAAATCGATGATGCCTAATGATTCATCTAGATAAGGCTGGGTTGAGTGAATTGCCTAAACTTGGTTAGTGGGATTATGAGTACGAGGATCTATTTCAGCGTTCCCCACTTTTATTTTCTTGATCTACTATTCGCATTCGTCCATCTAGGTAGATATAACGATACTTTTCGAAGGCATTTTTACTTGGAAACTTTATTGGTCACTGTTACGTCCTTGCAATAGAGCTACCCGGACTAAGTTCGAATTGGTCATAGTTACATCCTTGCAATCCTCACTTAATACATTTGGTGTCCCCTCATAGTGAAATATGCTTAGTACTAAACCTTTCTAATTCCATAAGCCTCTTTAACTAGGTTAATTCGAATCCTGATTAATTGATTCATATCTTAAGAGAATTAGAGACAGTTATGGGTGTAATCAGCGTCTGCAAGGATACTAGTAAAAGGATCGAAGATCAGATTCTCGACATATACCAGTCATTGAAACCACTTAATAATCCAGTATTAACAGAAATACAACAAATCAAGCATAAAACATTCCAACGAACTAAAGATTAAATGAATCTGCCGAATGACAACCAACCCTATGAATGTTAAACTTTAACATTTGACCATAAACCCACAAATTCATTTTAATAACAAACACAAAACCGCAAAAATTAAAGAACAAGAAGAGATAAAAATACAAAACAAGGTTTAAACTGCAAATGACTTCAATCCATGTAACCAAGCTGAAATCCACACTCCACAAGATAGCGCTTCCCAACAATAGTTGATTACAAGTGAAGTTGTTCACAAATAAAACCTAAATCTAAGAAATCTACATAAAACCTAATCTAAAAATTGAAAAAAGCTTGAAAAGGGAAAACCTTAGGAGAGAGCCTCATTCTCTCAAAGTTCAAACCCTAAAAATGAGTGAAAAAGATCCTTAAATACACCTTGAAAATGGGTAAAAATAGACCTAAATGAGTATTCTAGCTCAAATCATCGTGTGGTCGTGACCGCTTCTAGAGTGTAAAGCAGTCTTTTGCAAGAGAAAATCAAGTTGTGAGGACCAGACTACGACCACAGAGATAGTTGGTCATTGTAAGGAGAAGCTATGGTATCGAGACCCACACTTTGCATCTTTGTTGTTCAATCTTGACTTTCGCTATGGTGCGACACCTTCTTCGCTAACGTAGCTATTCAATTGTTGTTGCTTGTTTTTTGTACATTTTCTTTGTTTCTACAAAATACCTGCAATATAGGGGTTAGACATGAAAATGAGTTGAAGGGTGCTTAGTTGTATCAAAATCATGAAATTAGCTATGTTTTGCACTAATAAAAGATAACCTAAAGCACACCTAATAATAACCAAAAGCAGAAGACTCCCAAACTTTTTTTTAATCCATAATTGTCATGCCCCGAAACCCACCTTAGGGGCATGACATCAGTCGCACCCTCGGCTTATTTTCAGAAGATTTGTAGTGTGAAGCAGCCTTTAACCTTCCTTGTAGTGGATTTTGTCCAATTGCTCCCGACACGTGTTTCAAAGTAAATACTTAACTTTCTAAATTCATAAATTCAAATTCGAAAATTTCATGCGAAGTAAAAATTACTTCTAAATATCAAATCTCAATTATGCATGTCATATAAAGCTGTGAGGAATATATGATATTTGGGATCATTCAAATCGACTTTGTCTGCTTATAAAAGCGAATGTATATCAGTGACTTTCTCAGTGCTCAAAACCGACATTTCCACGCAAACATGAACTTCATAGTTCAGCATGATCCAACATAAAGTTCTAATCAAATCATATTAATGAATCCTGACTAGCCATCATCCTCGCGGAAACTAAAAGTACACGAAAATATATGCTTGAATGGGAGTAAGTGATAAATGAAGCGTGATGTGAAAAATGTATACGCTATGTGTTTGCAAGTGCGCGCGCGTTGTACCAAATATCTGAGTGTACCTAAGAATACGGATATCAATCCACAGGAAAAGTGTGTTGATTATGCGGAAGGTTTAGCCTTTGAATATTATCTGGATATAGACTGAGTGACAAATTGACTAATGTGTGAGATTAAACTAATCTAAATTATCTTAGTAATTTACTATATTGTGCAGACTAGGGCTATGTCTCCCCCTGCCACTTTTGATGGATTACTACCTAAAAGAGTTACTATTCGAGTCTATTCTGACTCATTGTTGTGGGGTGATCGTGCCACATGAGATACCTCCTCAGGTGTATCTCAGCTTATCTAGCTAAACAGGGTTGGTGTATCTACCCCCGACCTAATATAGAAGCGGCTTAAATGTGCTAACCTTAATCGCCACCCCTCGAAATCGGGATATCTATGTAATAGTTAACCGAGGAATTACGCCCCATTAGGATCCCTGAAAACCTCATCTCTAGATCTCGGATACCAATGAAATCATGCCAATGTTGGCGGACATCATGTATATAAATCACGGATATATGACAGAGATACCTAACAAGTCATAAATAATTAGATAATATAAAATCCGTCTTTAATCATGCAATCGTAATGGGGTTCAACAAAGCCCTAGATAGCAAAACTAGAACATCGCTGGAGTAATTGGAAATTACCGATCTATAAAACCTTCGACAAGTTTATCATAAAGAAGAAAATACAAGAAATGGTCTATTATAGTGATGCGGGTCATTCTTTATACGCTACCGTACGCCTTGTTCGTGCGTCCAGCCGATGTCCGCAATTCTAGCCCGCTTTTTGCTTTTAATGATTGGCGATGATATAACGCGTCGCGGCGTTGGGGGCGTTGCGACATTGAACGCGTCGCGGCGTTAAGGCATCAGCGATGTTGGCGTCGCGGCGTTGGCGTCGCGGCGTTGAAGTCAGCGGCGTGGCGTCAGCGGCGTTGAAGTCAGCGGCATTGGCGTCAGCGGCGTTAGCCACTTGTTGACTTATTCTTCCATGTTGACCCGGCGTGCATTGTGGCTGGGATGACTACGGCGTTGGGGCGTGCGATTTTGGAAACGTCGCGACATTCACGCGACTTCATGCTTTTCTTACTCTCGACTCGAAATGGTCTAGCGCGTTTCACTTGCTATTCACACAAATGCAAGAATCAAATATCGGGCCATGAGTCGTATTTAACTATAAAATTAAGCCAAAGCGCCATAAAATGGGCGGGTATGGCATGAGTGTTTTAGGCGCTCATCACGCCCCCAAACTTAGCCTCTTGCTTGTCCCAAGCGGTGACTCTAAGCCGGTTACACAACCTACATACTATAACTTCTTACTAGGATTTAACTGATGCACATGCTAATAGGCAGAGGATCGAAATAGGCCAGGCTCACCTCTGCCTTTTGTTGAATTTCGGGGGATGCGTAGGGTATTTCGCTTTGAAAAAATTTGTTGAACTTCGGTCACGAGTTGGCAGCGCCTCGACCTCAGGGTATTTAATAACCTTTCCAAGGACCACTATGCCGTGAATAATGACCTCTAGTGCATACTGTGGTTGCGGCTCCCAGACTCCAGGTTAACTCACCCCTGGGTGGAGAGTCGAACTACGGAATGATAGGACTATCACGTTTCAATTATTATTTAACATACCTACATGCAAAGCGGAAAAAACTAGCCCGTGGGTTTTATGCTAAGTGTTCATGCAGGGTTAGTTGGTGACTCCCCACCGGATCAGTTGGGAGCCACTTAGGGCATTCGGTTCGAGCGTCAGAGACACTCAAGCGAAGCCTAGGGGCCCTAAGTTGTGGGAAACTTCCATCTTCTATCCCTATGTAGGCGTGGGTCGATGACTCTGACCGGTTGGCTCAGGGCATTGGGCTTTGAAAGGCCCCTTGGACTATGCCCGAGATTCTGATTGGAAGATCCCACTTATTCTATTCCTATGTTTCTTCTTTTTCCTTTTTTTTTTTTTTTTTTTTTTGGGGCTCGAAGGCAATCCTCTTTTATTTACGGTGTCCCATCTTGGTGTTTAGAGACTCCCAGGGTTTGTTAAACCTTAGTAGCCGGGCTTGGCGCCTAGGCATACCCTAGAGGTCATCTGTGTGTGAGTGTGATAGGCTCGTTGAGAAATAGTTTCTTGAATATCAGGAGCTGATTCCTTTGCCTCCCTACCTGTTAACCTAATTCCCGGGCATCTAACACCTACGAATCTTTTCTTGAGTTATACTCTGATTTCCGTGATGATAGTGGACTCGGTCAGTGATCCTCGACTCAGTATGGCATCACTTGCACTACTAAACACTCTGCAAAAACAGCTAAACGAGGGAGAAATGGCCTACAATAAACATAAACTAAACCACGGGACCGACATACTAAAATAAACAAACGTAAACTAAACTAAACTAAAGCAGGAATACGAAAATAACCCATCACAAAACTATACTAATCTAACCAACATCACAAAACAATACTAATCTAACAAAACCCGATCACCCCAAATGTCGACGGGAGGCCTCCATATCGGTAACTTGGGACTCGGTGCTCTAGGTCGTCCCATAAGGCATAACTTGGTCGGTGAGAGCGAGCAAGATGCTAGGTCGGGGTGGGGCTGGATCAGACCGCCCCAGGGTCGGCGGTGGTGGGGTGGTGGGTGAGTGGAGGGAGCGCCGGCGTCACCACGGGGATCTTTCGGGAGTCCAAATGAACTTTGATACTCTTGGGCTTGTTGGTGGACCAAAGACATATACAAGTGAGCACCATTACCAGAGCCTATTTATTGTCTAATCCCCGACCCAATAATGCCTTGAAACTTGTTTATTTATATTTCTTCACCGATTATACTCATTAAAATGGTTTCCATAAGATTAGATAAATTTCTTTTCTACTTTTGATCCAAGATCTGCAAAGTGTAGGTCGAACAAGTAATAAAAATGGATTTAAGTCGAATATCGATCTGATCTAAAATTATCAATCAACTACCACGACTAATCAAATTTCACACTATTTGGACTTTAAAGAGGCGATTGAAATCAGCTTTAAAGCCTTAAAATAATGAACTAAAAGAATTGAATTAATAACAAATGAATTGAATCTTAAAATAAAATTACAAATTCATTTGAGCAGTTATCTTTTAAAAGGAACGTGAAAATCTATTTGTGCGAACATCCAATTCTGCGGATTGCATTGTACGTTGTAATGAACCCTGATTTAAAACTAGTCCAAGGAATATGATAGTGCAGTTGGATTTCTCCATACTTCCCACCGTTCATTATCAATCTTCACATTTCTCGAGAAACGAGTGTTAGATACTTCTTTTAATACCAGGTTTTGTTGAGTGTGCCTTTCTCGATACTTCACACACAACATGGGTGCAAACCTTAGCTCAAAATTAAGAACATTGCATGGGTTTACATATATTGGTTTCTCTTATCAAAGTGATATTTCATTCTTTCCTTGAACCAGATCTTTGCTATGCGGGATTGAATTCATTATTCGAATCGGAGGCGAACCCTACGCAAGCTTAAATTGATAAAAAAGCCCAACCCATTCTAGATGCTCCAGTGAGAAGAGGATTTATCGGTTGAATTTCACGAGCACACTGAATCGACAATATCAGTTAGCACCTTAGAAGTGATCATTTACTCTGGAATGCTTCTGTGTGTCCTTTCGGAGGGCCTCCACAGAAATCGAGCTTGAGACAATCCTGTTAATGGGTATTGACACTGATATTGGGATCAATAACAGAAAATACATAAGACCCGCTAGTAGATTTACAAACTGAAGTTCAGCATTAATGAATAAAATTATGCAGGAAAGATAATTTCTGACAATAGCGTCAATTCAATGGAAGCTGGGTTTCTAAATCCTTTGGATTACCTTACAATGACTTCTTGATCAAGAAGCAGCGTAAATAGGCTGGTGATTGAATTTAAAAATTTGTGAATTCAAACTAACCGAGACAATTCTGAAGGAAAATAAGTGCGCATTGGTAAAAATTTTATGTCGCGCGTTCGAGTCCAAATTTGAAATAAAAATTTCAAACTAATAAAACAAAACAAACGAAAATTAAAATAAAAGACCTTCGACATACTTTAGATCTCTCTTTAATTACGCGAAAAGTTGTTCGCCGATGCGATTCGCGTATTTATAGGGTTACGAGATTTGGGCTAATTGGTGCACCTCTTTTTGGACTACAGTTCGCAGCGGTTGGTTGTTGATGTGACATAGAGTTGCTGTCCGCGACCTTTGTTGTCTTCGGTTATGTCGTAGAGAGGCTTTGTTTACAGTCGTGACGGCGTGTCGTCATTATCTCTTGGGCGCCAGCGTAAATGATGTCGCGACGACTAAATGATGTCGCGACGCCGTTATTCACAATTGATGTCGCGACTGCTTTTCATAACCGGTATCAGCGACCTAGGTTCTATTAATGTATTATAACTCTTTATATTTGATGTCGTGGCTACGCGTGTGATGTCATGACCTTAAGTGCACGTCTTGGCGAATGTCATGACAATTATTTGTTGTCGACCACTTCACCCTTTATGGCGATGTCGCGACCTTGGTGCTGGATTCGCGATATCGCGACCTCGCGCTGACTAGCCAGCGACCTTTCTTTCTGCCAGCATATATTTATTCGACGTTTAATGATGTCACGACCTCCTTTCAATGCAACTGATGTGCGACAACGTATTATCCAGCGACTTCTTCTCTTTAACCATGATGTGCATTCTTGGCCCGATGTCGGGAACAATGTTCATTTTCTGATGTGTGCCTTTGGTAGTCGCGGCAAACATTCTCCCGATGTTGATGCTCCGACCTCGGCGATCATCATAACAACTTCTGATCACGGTGTTGATGCTCCGACCTCTAAGCTGATGTTCTGACAGCCTTGTCCCTTTACCTTTGGGTTTAGTGCATGTGACCTCGAAGTGATGCGGCCTGTATCTTTTTCTTCATCGATTCATGGTTGCACGACTTGGAGTTTACTGTCGCGCCCGGCTAAGTTACCTTCAATTACTTTCTTGTTGCAACTGAGTTTATCATAGCGACCTTGATATGAATTTTTCATTCTTCATCAGGCTTTCTGACAGCCAGGTCCTTTAATCCTTGTGTGCCTCTCCTCACTGCATGCTTCTTCCTTGAGTTATATCAATAATGCTCCAACCACCTTCTTGCTCCTTCTCTTTTATAAAAATTCCTCTTTCTCTTGAATTCCTGCTGCATAGCAAGTTGGTGAGTTTTTCCATATTTCTGCACATAAATCAGTCTTTTTAGATAAAATGTTAAAAATGGTGAAAATGGATGACATTTAAGCTCGTGAGCTCATCCTCGTCAGGAGCTCATTGCCCCAGAGTCGTACACATCCTCGGGTCATGGTACACCTTGACATCACGCTTGTGCCTACTTAGCCTTAATGGGGTGTATCCACACCTCATTGTCCTCTAAGAGGCATGGCTGTATGTCGTATATGAGAAAGGGGTGCCACATGTTGACCCCCAAGCGTCAGGTTATGGAGGATGGCATCATGTGCTGCACAAACATCGAAAGGTATGTGAATGATGGCGTGGTTGAAGCGGGGGCATGCTTGGCGGTCACTTCACACATGATCGTCGGAATGAGATGTGGCGTGATGAAGTGCGAACAGAATATAGGCGAATGCTTGGCGCCAGAGTGGCGTGCCCCTTCATATTAGCTTCAACTCACACCTTTTGTTGAATTGGGCGAGATGACACTCGGGGGTAGTGCGGCCTTATAGGCGGATCAAGGCTCGGGGAATAGAGGTTAAGATTATAGAGGTGGTTGATAAAATCCGCTAAAGTCTGCAAACCTACCTTTTGGACCTTTTGGCGGCGGCATGGGAGCAGGGTTAGTAGAATTCTCATACCGTTGCTCGTCGCGGTGGATGAAATTAGGTTGACATAGTGCCCCGCCATCCTGATCGTAATGATGCGAAATAAATCGTTGGGGTGGTTTTAGCCCTTTTCCTTGATAAAGGACCTGTTGCCTGTGGTACCAAGCCCAGGTCGTGACACCTCATTTATGAACTTGGTGAGGTGTCGAGAAGTTCGGTCGGGTCCTCATTGGCGACCACATTTGGCGGTCATTTCTCTTTGCCACCGCGGTGTGGAGGGTTGGAGTCTAGATCGCTTGGAAGCAATGGGCGCAGGGACGATCAGGTGAGATGCACGCTCGGTGACACGGGTAGATAGGCTTTTCGGGTGCACAATGGGAGCAGCGAGGGCGAGAAAGACGTCGGGAGGCGACCTGACCCACTAGCCACCTAAAGGACTCACGGGCTCGAACCGGGCTGCGGGGAGGACCGGGCGGGGCTAGCCACAGGAAGCGGAACTCCTTTGGGAGCCGGCGGAGGCGGGGCGGGGCACCCAGCTGGCGCGTGGTGATGGATGCGCGAGACAGGGTCGGAGGACTGGCGGGAGTGGGGGAAGCAACAGAGTGGCCGGAGGTGGCGACAATGGAGGTGCGGTAGGGTAGTGTGAGGATTCCGACAAGAGTGTGTGCATGGGTGTGTGAGGGTAGAGCAAAATATGAAGGGCGTCCTAGGCAATAAACGGGGCAGATTGGCGTGCGAGGGTAGCGTTGCGACGTTCGAGCAACGTCGTGGCGTTCGGGCTCTTGTCGTGATGTGACGGAGGAATACAAATCCAGCGTGTTGGGATCAGCGTCAGCAACATTCGAGAGAAGGAGCGAAGCCTGGCGTTAAGGATCGTGGCGACGTGAAGGAGGCGAAATGCAAAATTTTCACCAAGATTCTAAGGCATGAGAAAACCCTCTACACATTGCAAATGGTGGCCCTTTTTTAAGGTGCGAAATTATTTCTCGAGCTGATCTCCCACGTTGCTTTTGATTAGGCACGGCGGAGCTCAAAGAAAATCTCGATTACGGACGGAAGCGAAGAGCAAATCAAACTTAGCACCCTTGAGAAAAATTAAACCATGGAAGAAAAATTTCAAGAAAGCATGGTTTCAGCTCCAAGAAAGCGCTTTGTTTAATGTCGTTAGCTCATGACCACGAATCTCGTAGTAACAGGAACCAGGGCTCTTCTTATTGCTCCTTGTATTTGATACAGTGTATTTCAATGAATGGTGCTTAATGCTGGAACTCGCCCCCCAGTAAGCTTGTAGTTCGATGTGCTTTGAATGTTCCTTTTCTCACGGATGCGTAACTCTGGCCCCTTCATGACGGGTCCTTTGTGAATGGTCAGGCCATCTGAGCTTTTGTTCGAGGAAGCAGTTTAGTCGGAATTAAACAAGGGGACTTGTTGCCTCGCCTCGATTCTTTCTGTGATATGTTTATCGTGCGGACCTTGATCTTTCCTTGTATGTCGAGAGGCATTCTCATAAGCCGTTCGAGATTAAAGTCCGGTTCATTTGTTTGTAGCATCCACTTCTCAGAAACTAATGTCTGTCTGTGTTCGGTTGTCGAGTTTTCCCGAGTAGGCTCGATGCTCCAGTTCCACCGACAGGTGGCATGCTTTCTGCCGTGATTCGAATGGCGACGTACCAGAGGTGTCTTAAATGTTTGTTGCGGCCATGCCCATAGTGCATCCTCAATCTTTTTCGACTAGTCCTTCCTGGAGCTGTTAACTGTTTTCTCCAGAATGGACTTGATTTCTCGATTCGATACCTTTGCTTTCCCATTTGTCTATGGGTGGTATGCGAGGGATGTACGAAGTTGCACTACATTCTTATGCAAGACTTTGTCAATCATCTTATTGCAGAAATAGATGCAGATTATCATGTCGGTGCTCGAAGTCTTGAAGTAGCGAGAATATGTGGCTGCGAGCTGGGCCCACTACTATCTCATTAGTGCGGGTCGATATTGCTTGACACACTTAGAGACATAATCTACTGCCAGCAAGATGTACAGGTTATTATAAGATGGAAATGGACCCATGAAATCCATCCCAAATAAATCAAGCAGTTCTACCTGGATTCCGCGTGGCGGTTCGTCCTTTCTAGAAATGTCCCCATTCGTAGCATTTTTCGTGTGGATACGGCCCGATGAGCATCAGCCTTGAACAAGCTAGGCAGTAGAAGCTGATTGAAGCATGGTACATTGTTCTGTCCTCCACATGGTAAAGTGTGGCGGTGGTTGAATCTGTCATTTCATCTTAGGACACCACATTTCACGATCCTTGGTCAACACAATATTTGTATAGAATAGGTTCCTCCCCAATAATGAGTGTTTCAAGTGTCTGAAAACCTCTTTTTCTGTTGATAGCTAAATTACAAGGGATCACATGGCCACTAAATATTACATAGTGCGCAAACCATGGAACCTCCCTTTTGTCTTGATAGCCTAGAGCTCATCGAGAAGTAGTCATTCACTTGGACCTCATCACTCGCCTTCTAGTGATAGATGATCTGCAGCTAGATTCTCTGATTTCCCTTATTATCTTTAATCTCAAAATTAAATTCTTTGTAGAGAACCCATCGGTTAAGTCAGTTGGCGTCCTTTTGATCATCAAGTATTTTATGGTGGAATGATCAGTATGAACTACTACCTTGTTGCCAATCGTCAAGTTTAGTTTATTAAGGCAAGACGTGGCTAATAGTTCTTTTTCCGTGGTGGCATAATTCAACTAGGCATCATGCAAGGTTCAGCTAGCATAGTAGATCACCTAGAATATTCTTTCTCTTTTCTGCCCTAACACTGCTCCAATCGCATAGTCACTTGCGTCACACATTAGCTCAAATGAAGCCCAATTTGGGGCTACTACAATAGGAGCGTGCTGATTTATCTTTCGAGGCGGAATGCCATACCAACATTGCGTCAGACTCAAATGGTATCACTTGGACGAGTGAATTGAGCAGTGGCTTTCATGATCTACGAAAAGTCTTTGATGAAGTGTCTATAGAATCGGCATAGCTAAAAAGCTTCTTATCCCTTTTACGGATGAGGGTGGAGTAATTTCTCTATTGCTTGATCTTTTTGCATACCCTATTTCCTCTTGGCGAAATTATTCCTATTGTGCCCTCTTGTACCATAAAGTAGCGCCTCGATTGAGTCTGAGGTTGGTCTCTGCGCATCTAATCAACAGG
Organism: Tetrastigma voinierianum; assembly: GCA_016808115.1. NCBI lineage: Eukaryota > Viridiplantae > Streptophyta > Magnoliopsida > Vitales > Vitaceae > Tetrastigma > Tetrastigma voinierianum. The sequence goes on from JAEQBH010001551.1 coordinate 256,294, forward strand.
CCTCAAATTACCAGACATTGCTTGAAGACACACACTACGAAACCCAGAAAAATCATCCATGAGGCGTCAGGTGTTTTCAGCCATATGAAAGACTTGGCTATCATCTGACGTTGGAATGTGCGTGCGTTTACGCAACGAAGAGACATCCGCGAATCTGCGAATGGTAGGGACATGTGAATGTTGTCTTCTCTTGATCGCCCGAGAGGCTATAGCTATCGATTGTATTGAATATCCACATCAAAAAGCAATAAGTATTAGTGGCGTGTCGATCCAACATCTGATCCAGTAGCGTAGAAATGATCTTTAGTGGCCTTATTAGGTTTCCGATAATCGTTAAATTCTCCACCCGATGACTTTTCTGAAATGATAATGTGTTATTCTCGGTTCTTACTTGTGGTTGTTCCTCCTTTTAGGTACTACTTGTGGACACCCATGCACTAGGAAATAGGATAAATAACCAGGTATCTAGCCACTTTAATACCTCCTTTAACAGTTTACCTCTTTCATAGTTGGATTAATCTCCTTTGTGCTTCCAATGAAGGCTTATGACCATACTTCATGAGGTGATGCATATGAAGGGGTACAGCACCCAAATGGCCGGGAGACCATCACCGACAGTCTCTAAGTACCTGATAGCTTCCTCCTCTAGTGTGGGGACAGCTAAAATGATCACTAGGCATAGGTGGGCCGCCCAGAGATGAACATACTTCAAATGGCTGAGTAATGGCTTTTGTTCCATCTTAGGTGGTTGTTAATGGATGTACCCCAGCGTTTTAGTATCTTCACCTAGCAATTCAAATATTTCCTTCTAATGGGTTCGAAGGAATCCATCCATTTTATACTCCTGCGCTTTAACTTCTGGGGAATCACTCTATACTAGACTAGCTTCCGGATCAGGTGAATTACACAGTAGACCTTCCATAGCCTCTACGATCTCTATTATAAGCATGTATCCTTCTCTTACTGGTTATCTCCATGACTTGAACACGTTGAACTTGACTTCATCCTCTGCCTCTCGATTTTAGCTCTCCCCTGCAGGCGTCGATCATTACTCTACGGATGAAATGAGTCACCCAGTTATGGGGTATTTCTTTATTTCCTTCCATATCTATCTGATAAATTTGTTGGGGAAGATAAACTTGTCAACCTTCGCTCAAGACATCTTCCTCCTTATCGGATGCTTTAAGGGACTGTCCAGCTAGTGAATGGCGTAGTGAAGGCGACTTCTCCCAACCCCAGCCAGTCTAAATGGATGAGGCATGAGGATTAATCTTTGGCGCCCAATCACATAAAACTCTTCGAAGATAGCGTTCCCGGAGTAGTGCGAGGGGATCGTGGGAACACCTGGGTCTTTAACTTTTGACTCTGCGAAGGATGGCCTTGCATCCTCAGTTGGGTTAAGCATTTGAAATTTACTTGATCTTATATTACGAGACAAGATGTCCTTATTAAATTTGACATAACAGGCATGTTCAGAACGTAATAGCAAATATTGATCTAATAAGTTTCTTAAATACCTCAATAAACTTAGTGAGCCTTATCCAGAAGCCTTATGCTTCTTTAGATCTTGGGATCTGGTGGGTGTAGGTTGTGAACAATCCTTTGCTGCAGTTTCTTCTCCCACAGATTGTTTCTCTTGGGGTTGTTCCCTCTCTATCATCATTTATTTGGTGGATGACTTCCTCGGTTTCTACCTCTCTGCATCCTTTGAGGTTTCCCTTGCATCACAACTCACCACTTCTGGCGTGATTGCTTTGCATGTTTCATTTCCTCTCGTCTCGAGTTGCACTTCTGAGTTGCTTGGTAAGGAACGACTACCTTTCCTTGATAGATTAGCCATTGGCCTCCCCTTTCAGGCCTCTCATTGTCTTTGCTTGATTGTTCAATTCGGTGGCTTAGGTGTTGCATATTAACTCTGTCTCATTCATAAAGAGCGGTATGTGAGGTGAGCATTTGTCTGAGGAGCTTGTTCAGTCCACCTTTTTCTGCGGGGTGGATTGTTTCAACAGGTGGTGGCATGTTGTTTTGATTGTTCCTCCGTCCATAACACGTGATACATTTATTCTAAGTGTACTACCCTTGGCCTTGATTTTGGATTACGATAATTGTTACTTTATGCCATTACATTGTTGTGGGCGACTCTGGTCGCCGTGACACATCCCGGGCACCTTTCTGGTTTATGGTTTCTCGTGGCATTTTGTCTTTGTTGTCTTTGTCCTCAGAATTACCCCCAACTCTATGCTGGGTTACCAGTCATGGCATTCGCGTGATTTTTATATTTGTCTGATCAAGCTATTTAGTGATTTAATGCGACATGAGTAACAGTGTTGAGCACCATTATACGTACCCTTTATGGCCTTGGTATAGTCTTCTCTCTGAGGCGCGATTAGTATTAGTAGTAGCGTCTTCCAAGATTTCATATGCTTGGTCTGTGGTCTTCTTCATTAACCCTTATAGCAGGCATCAATCAGCATTCTAACCGTATTCCTCGGATTATTATAGTATGGACGCATCCATACGGTGTAGTGCAGCGACGGACCTTCCCTCGACGGTTCGTGAAATCATCCCGATATACGCGGTTCTCTCCCTCTAGTTGTCAGTATTGATCTCTTACACCCGGTTGTGTTTTGAGTGGGAGAACTTGGTGAGAACCATAAGTGGATTTCATGAAGTAGTGAATCGGGTGGTTGACTGGTGGCCGTCAGCGGCTCACATCACTGATGGGAGTGGGAACTAAATCTCGACTGAGTGCGCCACCCGGTGGCCCCATTGTACTTGATCGTGCATGATGAAACTTCGAGGAAGTTGGTCTGTATATTTGGATTCTCATGACCATCTGGTGACGGGATGTTCTTAGACATCGCAGATAGTGACTTTAACTTCGAAGTTGTTTCTGGCGAATAAGTGGTCTTCGGATAGTGCCGATCCCGAACTCATGGCGGTAGGCGGAAACTCTTCTAGCAACATGTGTGGATCATCTGTGCTATCGCGACCTTGGGTGCATAATTTCTTAGATTATTCCCATTACGGTCCCTTTGCGGCTCGTTTGCTCCATGGTTAGTCATGCTCTTCATTGTTGCATGATTGTTGATTCTAAATATGTCTTCATTCTCGAGTTCTCGAATTGTAATCAGTGTAAGAGTTCTTTTCGGCTCGGGATCAAAAGCGGATGTAGTTCAGCTTGACTCCAGTGTTCATGCACTCACTATAACCTTGGCGCAATCACACGAAACAAAGACCAAATTACCCAACACTTGTAAAAAACGAAAATAAAAACAAAAATTCGGTGATATCTAATTGCCTTGATAACCAATATCAACACTAAACTTTATTCACAGTAGCAGCGCGCAAAAACATGATAAGCGAAAGCGATGTGTAAAATGTATGCGCTATGTGCGCAAGTGCATGCGTTGTATCCGTATCTGATGTTGCCCTAAGTACGGATATCGATCCACGGGGAAAAGTGTGTTGATTACTGAGTTTAGCCTTTGAATATTATCTGGACGTAGACTTTGAGTGACAAATTGACTAGTGCGTGAGATTAAACTAATCTAAATTATCTTAGTAATTTACTATATTGTGGAGACTAGGGCTATGTCTCCCCCTGCCACTTTTGATGGATTACTACCTAAAAGAGTTACTATTCGGTCTATTCATGACTCATTAATGACGGGGTGATCGTGCCTATGAGATACCCTCTCTCGAGGTGTATCCGCTATCTAAGCTAGCGAGGGTTGAGTGTATCTACACTAAATCAGTACCTAGAAACGCCTAAATGTGCTAGCATAATCGCCACACCCTCGGAATGAGATATCTACATCTCCCAGTTAACGAGCAGCTCTATTGAGATCCTTGAGCGTCCTCATCTCTCGATCTCGGATACCCGGCCAAATCATGCGATGTTGGCCCGGATATCACATGTATAAATCACGGATATAGACGGAATGCTAACAAGTCATAAATAACGTAATAATATAAAATCAAATCTTTAATCATGCGATGCGTGAGGAGTTCAACAAAACCCTAGATATGAAACTAGAACATACTGGAAGTAATTACACAAGTACTCAATCTATAAAACATCAGCAAGTTTATCATAAAAGAAAATAAAAAGTAGGTCTATTCTCCGGCGTCGGGTAGGCTCTTCGCTGCGCTTTGGTGCCCTTGTTAAATACGTCGCCGATATCACTGATTATCTGGCCCTTTGCTTTTGTGGTGTGATGGAAATCGGCTGACGTCGGCGTTGCTGGCATGCGTGATGTTACGGGAGCGTCAGCGGCGTTGACGACTTGCGGCGTTGTCAGCGTCCCAAGCGTTCTATGACTTCATGCTTTTCTTCTCTCATCTCTAAAATGGTCCCAGGCTTTGTTCCACTACTTTATTCACCGCAAATGCAAGAATCAAATATCAGGCCATAGAGAAATGCGTATATAACTATAAAATTAAGAAGTTTAAAACCTTAAGACGAGGAACTTGTAGTATGTATGAGTGTTTTAGGCACTCATTCGTGAGCATTGATAAAAATACTAATACATTTTTCATGGATCAAAAAGTTTTTCCAATCATATAACAAATAGGAGATGTTTTCATCAAACTTTAGATTCAAAATAAGTTGGAACATTAACAAATTTACTTCCAACATTCTCACATCATTTCAAATCGGTTTCATACAAATGTAGTCGAACAATTTCATATCAAATTTCGAATCAAACACTTTCATATCAAGTCCAAAATCAAATACATTTCAAATATATTTTTCTGTAGTCATCAAATATCAAATGGTGCCCATCCATGTGGGATTTTCAAATGGGTGGCTAGCCGCAAATTGTTCCTTTTAAGGTGGACGGAACCAAACACTACTAGTCTTGGTAACCTCTGTAGAAACCTGAGGTTGGGGTTCAAAATCCAGTACATTCGCCACCAGGAATGTGAGTCAACTCTTATTCTCGTTGACAGGGGCGAATGGTGTCGGCCCCTATTGTTGTTCCGTTGACAAGGCGAATAGTGTCCGGCTGTTATTCTACGTTAGCGGGCGAACTAACCAAAAGTCAAATATTTCCTAAAGTTCAAATTACAAAACATCATATCTCACATTTTTCCTCTCATAAACAAACAAATCTCAAAGTATAATCATACAAAACTACTTTATGATCCATGGATAATCAAATAAATAAAAAAGTAAAACTTTTCATAAACCAAGATTATATATAATTCAATTAAAACAATTTTCATCATCAAATGAAGTAAAAACAAACAATTTTCTTTTTAAAGATCTGGATTAATATCCCTTACCTCAAAGGAGTACTCAAAATCTTTGAAAGAGCTAATCCGAAGAATTTCATCTCAATGAAATATTTATCCTAAAATAATAAGGAAGAAACTATCATCATTACTTATTTATTCTTAAAACTTTCCTAATTCGATATTCTTAACAATGATATTATTTTTATTTTTTAATCACAATAATAAAAAAGTTGATGAGTTTCTAAATATTTTATAAAATTTGTGATTTATAAAGTTTATTCTATCAACATGATTTTTATTCCTCAAACATATTGATAAGCTGTTCAGAAATGATAACTATTTGAATTATGTAGTTTTACAAATTTTATAAAACTCATATTCCTTTCGAATCTTATTTTAATAATTTATTTATTTTTTATGCTCTTAATCAGAACTAGAGCTTTTACTAGAAAGAAATAATATTAATAATATTTTACAAATTATATTATTACACAATACTAAATCCCTATCATTTTACCTAACAATTATCATACTTGACAGCAAGTATTATTCGCGGGATCTTATTTCCTATAATTGCTAAATAATTATTCTATTTAATCATGTTCATTATCTAATAAATTGTTAATCATAATACAAAATATTTACTTGCCAAAATACATATATCTTTAAATACTTATCAAATACATATATTTATACAAAATTCAGCCTTTCAAATTTATCTTATTTGTTTATTATTATTTTCTTTCAAAAATTATCCTTAAATACTTTTTCATTCTCATACTCAAAGTAATTTAGTATGACATTATCAATTCTTATTTTATTTTATTTTTAAAGAACGAAAGTGTAATCTAAATCTTACTTCTTTAGGGTTGATCTATGCGAAAGAATTAAAATCTACGTCGAAGAAATACGAAAAATAAAATAAGGAAGATCTTACCTAGAAATTTATTCTTCAAACCTAGATCGGGAAAGTCATCGTCTACGGAGTCTGCGAAATGAAATTCAAAGATGAATAGAAATGATTTTCTTTTCTTATTCCAATTTATACCTAGGGTATCTATTAGGAAAATCACATTTTTACCCCTCTTTCATTAAATTAATTAATTAATTAGCTAATTGAATTATCATTATTATTTTCCTAACTTATGCCTATAAAAATTCTTGTCATTATTATTTTCCTAATTTATACCTATACAAATTCCTGTCATTATTATTTTCCCTAACTTATACCTATACAAATTCTTGTCATTATTATTTTCCCTAACTAATACCTATACAAATTTCTAGGTATTTTAATAATCTTCTATCTATTTAATTGTAAATATTTTTACAAATTTACAAATTATAAAGGAAATAAATATAAAATATATACGATAACATTTTATCTAAATCACACATAATTAGAAAATGAAATAAACCTAATATGCTAGGATTTTTGTTGACTTTATTGAAAGGCATATATATACCTAAGGAAAGTAAACAATCTTAAATATATAAAAGAAAAGTCAATAACTTGGCATGCAAATCAAATGATCTAAAAAAAATATCCCAAATACGTATAGATTCTTTGAGAACTTCATGATGTTTTTTGCTTGTTTTCTCAAATTTTGCATATTTGAAACTTTAATTGCATCATTTGAAATCGTGCCTTGATTTTACATCATTAAACCTTATATTACGCATAGAGAGGAACAAAAATGGTTCAATTTTTATGTCTCTATTGTGATGATTTTTTAATCTCACATGAAACATACAAAATATAAGCATACAAGCATGTCATGAAATTAAAGTGTTTCCAAACTGGAATGACTTGTACGATCAAATTTCTAATCGGGCTATGTAGATTCCCTAATTCTCTTGATAGTTCCTCATAATCAAAGTGGAAAACGTACGAATGGAAATCTTGTAGGAATTAATTCCTGAAGAAAAGTGTTAGATTTCCTTATGAAGGAATGAAATAACACAGTGCTGAAAGTTGGTAGATTTGAATAATACTTACTTGACGAATAAAATTGCTAAGTAAACATTGGATTTATTTATGAAAACATTGTTGTGCTTGAAAACTTGATAACTTTGAATAGAACTTGCAACCAAAATGCTGAAATTGTTGAAAAGCTGAAAACTTGTTGAAAGCTAGATTTTCTTATTGACATTGAGTCAATTGATTGATTGATTTGTTGTCTCTTGCTTCATCCTTCTCTACTGCTTTTATAAACGTAGAAGTGCTGGCGCGAAGTCTGATTTCCCGCCACTCTCCACTACGAGTAACTACCCGTATTCCATTAAGGAAGTTTTGTTTCTCAAGAACTCCTCCACGTCTCCATTACGGAGTCTTGATCCTTCCATGTCTCCATTGCGGAGTCATGATCCTCAAGAATTCTTCCACGTCTCCATCATGGAGAGTTGTTCCCCAATAATATTTCACATCAGCACATAACTGTCCATTTCTCTCCCACCTCTAATAATGCTTCGTTTGACTTTCCAAAAGTTTTAAAAATTCAGAAATATCCTTGGACTTCTTCTATGGGCTTATCTGAATGGATTTGGACTCTTCTATTGACTTAAATCATAACAAATTATACTAACCATTAGATCAAACCAAATTGAAATTTTAATTATAAAATTGCCCCATTTATTATACATAATTGACTCATAGGCCATATTTTATGTATTAAAGCCCCAAAAAATATTCTTATGAGCTTATTTCTAACCATGAAACCCAAAATTCAGCTTTCAGGCCATGATATGGAGTTCCAACAACAAGAACTAGAGCCAAGTCGGATAGAATAAAGAAGTAATTATTAATTCCCCAAGAAAAATTTCTCGCCGTCATCAAGTTTAAACCTCCAACTTTTGTTCTTCCTACACCAAAGGATATTGTTATTCCAAACAAAAACCATCAGACTTCTCCTCCAAACAACTTAGGATTTTCTTATTTCCTTCCCATAAAGAATTTATTTTCTCTTTCTAAAACAATCCCCACTTGTTTGGATAAAGGAAACCCTTTTACTTTACCTTTTTTATCTTTTTCTACCTTCATCTCCACTGTCATCATCTTTTAATGCGTCGCGATTGTATCTACCGTTGTAGCTCTTGTCGTTGACAACATTAAACTCTTTTTAACTATCGTAAATGAAATTTGTCAGCGACATTCTTTGTCGAACACTACTTCTCCTCCATCAGTTGTCTCTATTGTTTAGATCGTAAAAATAGTCACTAGAAAATCCGTCGAAACCATTGTTGAAACACTCGCTGAAAACTCCATCGACGTAGCCGATCAACTACAGTTCGAAAGCGATGTTGTTGATCATTCGAATCCTATGATTATAGTCGTTCTTGAGTCATCTATTCTGAAAATCGTTTCACAGGTTCCCAGCGGCCTTTGCTCCGATCCTTTATGGCCCAGAGAATCATTGTGTCGTCATTGGAGTTATCATTCGGTTGTTGTTTTTTGCTCCGCCGCCAATCTCTATTTCAATTACAGAGCTCGATCTTCTTCATCTTCAAGAACCGTCGTACCCATCGACTATTGTGCCGCTATTACTTGTGCTTCTCCGGTTACGGATGATCGCTCGCTGTCGATAGTCTCTGTTGCTCCTTTCCGAGCTCACGACATTACCAATATGTCTTTCCATTAATGAAAAGCTTGAATATTTTATCATTATCTTGACAATGTAGATCTTGATTAGGAATTTCCTTGAAAGGTACATCCGGCAATGCAAAATTTTCTTAGGTGCAGACTCTAACAAAGTCAAGAATACTCATTCAAAAAATTTCTATGAAGTCGTTTGGTTGTTTCAAACCTTTCCGGGGTGTATATTTTGAAAATAATCATGAGTACACCCTTCAAAAAAATTCATAGAAGCTGTTCGGCTCATGACGAAAAAGTTCTTAGGCGCAGACTCTGAAAAGAGTCTAAAATACACATTCAAAAAAATTCTATGAAACCATTTGGATGTTTCGAACCTTTTTCGAGGTGTATATTTTGATTTTCAACAACCTCAAGTTGAATGACCTAAAATTAAGCTTTTTTCTTTGGCATATTGTAGGTCACGCTGTGCCAAAGAATTTTGATTTGTCTATTGGTAGAAATGACTTAAAAGTAGCTTTCTGCTAGATAGATTTCTATCCTATTGAATATTTCTCGGCCTTGTAGCGTGAGTTCCTGCTATCTGGTGTAAATTTCTTGTGTTTGTTTCTTTAAGACTTCTTGTGCTAGTTCTATGGCTTCCGGCTTAGTTCCATCTTCATCGAGTAATCAAATTTATTGCTCTTTCTTCATTAATCTGTGCTAGTTTTGACATCATTTTTTTTTTTTGCAATACTATTCTTCCTCCTTTACCTAGTTCAAAGTTTGTGCATTCTCTTGAAGGAGCATCTTTTTCTCCACCTAGTTTCCCTTTCCCATTGAAATGAACGATCGATCTACTTCTTGGAAAGAAGTTACGGCCTATGGTAAACCCGATTAAATCCTGGCCAAGGGCTTTAGAAGGATGGAGTGCATGGATTACTAGGTTGTCCTTGCATTTCAAAGGCCTTTTCGATAACATTGGGGATTGAGTGGTTAATTCATTTGTCACTATAAACACTTCACCTGATGTGGAGTTGATGAGTGTTGCGCTGAAATTCTAATCCAAGAGTATTAACTCCTTCCTGCTCCCTTTTGGCCTTATTTCCATCACATTGAGAGATATTACCATTGTCACGGGCCTACCTATCGAGTGCGATGCAACTATGCGCCCGATATTAAGACTCTTCTCTCACCGGTATAAAGGTTTCTTCTACCACTCAAACTTCATAATTTGCTGTTATCCAAAAATGGCATGGCGTCCTTGGGTTTCATCGGCCAGACTCGACATCCACGAGTTTCTATGATTCTTCCCAATAATCGATATGTATTTTTTCCCAACTTTGGAAAACCCGTCATGGAGTACTTACCATTGACGAAGACATTTGCTCTAGGTCAGCCTTATGCCTTATGTGTCACTGACCCACTTTAGGCGGATGAAGGGCACGAACTATCTTGAGACTCTTTACTTTCTTTTGGACATTGGTGGAGCCCCAGTCTTATCGCCGAATCAAAATATCATATACAAATATCACAAAAAATAAAACTACCACCATAGTGCTGTTTACAGTGTCAACACATACAGTCCTGAGTCCCATTTACATATACATATACAAAAGCTGTACACTTATTTACACATAATCGGAGTACAAAACCTCTTTGTGATGGACTCCTGCTAGTTTGTTGGCGGTATACGAGAAGACGTGAAACGTCCTCCTTTATACTTACGGATAAAACATGTGCTAAACAGCACGCTTGAAGTGGGAAACATATGACTTATACGTATACACGTACTAATACTCATTTATGTGCGCATACTTGATACTTGATTATCTGTTAGCGAGATATCGATCTTTCGCTGAATACATATAACAAGCTTATACGTACTTGTACCATAAGCAGACTTATACTTGTTCAAATCTCCATAAGGGTGCAGGCTTATGCTTATGCAGGGGGTACTTGTAGGTACTCTGAAAACTTATACTTAATACGAAGTACCTATAGGTACTACGAGCTTATCTTGTCTGAGAGGTACACCTTAGGTACTCTGAGCTTATACTTATCTTGAGGTACTTGTAGGTACATTCGGAAGCGAGACGATGTACATCACTACTCTTATTTGAGTATTCGGACTCTTATCATATAAGCATTTGACTACTAGACTAGTAATAAATGAGTAGGACACAACACAATAAGTACTCGAGAAAGTGCGGTAAAATCTTGAGTCTTAGTAACCTGAAAGTAGAGTGTCGAAGCAGCGTGAAGTGTTGTCACACTAATCAGAGAGTACTAAAGTACTAAATGTGCCGAAGCACAGTTAGAGAGTGCCATCACACTAATCAGAGAGTACCAAAGTACTATACGTGCCTGCCCACGTAATAGAGGTGCCGTGTCATTCAATACTCGGTCTTAGGCAGTCCTACAATTATATGTGTTCAGGAACTTACTATCTTATCATATTCACTTCGCTTCGGCGAGTTATGGTTTAATTTTTCCTTTACCTTACAAACATGAATGGACCCTTTCATACACTTATAGGGTCCTCATTAGTCCAATAGACAAGTCCTCGAAATAACGGAATAGAAAAACATGACAAAAACACATGTATGTGAACAGTGCTACGCTGCGACGTAGGTATTCACCGAGGAGTAGCTTTGCTACGCCTCGGTGTACCCGATGCTTATCCAGCCTCCCTCTCGGCCACGCCGCGGCATGGACATGTCACACTGCGGCGTGGAAATGTCACGCCTTGGTGTGGACTTACGCTGCTACGTGGGATCCCTACGCCACATCGTAAGACCCCGAAATTGCCCAAATTTGCTAATTTTGTCCCTTTATCCAGAAATCCAACCAAAAACCCCAAAATAATCCAAAAGCATCACTAAAAACAACTCCCAAATAGTTCGTAACCCAAACATAAACACAAGAGGGGAATTTAAGAGGATTCCTAACACCCAACAAGTATTAATATTCTTAAACACCTTAAACCATAGCTCAAGGAGGAATTTAATACACCCAAGCAAATGACCTACATGAGTCCCCACAAATTCATAGAAATCCTCATTTCAAACTCATCTATACATATTCTACAAGTTCCAACAACAGCTTCCATAAACATGTGGTGGATTAGGAACTTCTCATAGCTAAACCACAGATAAAGAATCTAAGAATCAACCACAAAGTTCTAAACACATACAAAACCATAACAATCCATACAAATCCATACAAATCCATACAAATCCATACAAATCGATACAATCCATACAATCCATACCTTTCTTGGCTTTCTTTCTCTTATTCTTTTTCTTCTTCTTCTTCTTCTTCTTCTTCTTCTTCTTCTCCCTCTCTCTACATTTTTTGCTCTTCTTCCCAAATGAGAGACCAACTTGGTCTTATCCATTTGATATAATTTTCCTTTATTACCTCACAGTTATAAACTTTCTTCTATTTGCACCCACCGGCTTATACCATTTCTATAATAGCATCTCATCTTCTTATCTTATGACTTTTATATCTGACGACTAATTCTACTTTTACCTTATATCTTGTACAAATTCTTGGTTTTGAAATTTTCTCACTTAGCAATATAATAATTACGAAAAATTTCAAAATGCACTTATAATATACCCTAATTATGTTTTAAAATGACTAGGGTTTATTTCGGGGTGTTACATTATGCACTTTACTCTTGGCCTCAATTTATTAGGTCATTAGTAAATATGTTTCTGATGAGTCTTACTATAAAGTTGGTGGTGCCTTGTGGTTCATATAGATGTGGTTCTTTGCATATTTTCCAGAGATTTTGGACAGGGAACCTACCTCTTACAAGACTTTGGGACTCCATGTCATGCATTCTCTACGTATGATGCCCTCAAATGATCTTAAGTCTTTTTTCTTGGCATTGGTAGATCGGCCATTGGTACACTTATTCTTGAGGCCTGATTCTGTACATATCTCGCTTGGAAATCAAATTTTGGCTTCATCTCAACCATATCTACAAGACTTTGAGAGTCATTTGGCCTTTGCTAGTGCCGCTTGTAGAGTACTTATTTCAGGAGGTTGCTTTGCCTTTTCATCTTCGATGGCTGCATCCTTTGCTAGTTTACAAGCTTACCTTCCTTGTCTTTGGGCCCACTAGTTGGTTATCAATAGTTCATTCCAGCTTTACCTCCTTTTCCTTCTGCGCAACTAGACTTGGAATTTGCACAGACGTTGGTTAAGGAATATCAAACTCTTTCATGCTCCATTGAGATTACCTTTCTATCCATGGCTCCATCCTTCTCTACTTGGTGGAATATCACATTCGATGAGCTTCTCCATTCTTGCTCGCCCACTACAAGTAAAAGAATCATTTATTGCATTTTTATTCATAAATTTACCTCATGCTGATTTCGTCGTTTTTCTTCAAGATTGACTTCTTCTCTTAGTAGGCTTACGAGAAACTTCGAGATGGTGAGGAGAAGAAAAGCACTTCCGATAGTCGCTAAAAATCCTAAGCTTTCACGAGGATGTAAATTCTTCCAGCCTCTGAATTTGTGTCACGTAAACCAGCCCATCAATTTGATTTCTCCAATACTATTGATGATCTCATTGAGATTGAAGAGTGGAAGATCCCTCTAAGGATGAGTAGTGGATTCGACTTGTGGAAAGGAAACTTGAGTGAGGATAATTCTGAGATACTAGCGGTGCACTGCTAAGAGCCGAGAGGCAGGTAGAGGGCTCTTTTGGGTGAAAGGGCTACTCTCATAGTTAAGAAAACTGAAGTATGAGCATACTTCTTGGCCCACTCCTTCGGTTTGTTCTTCACCTTCATTTTTCTCTATTTTTCCCATATATTTTCCATTTTGCAGGTTTCACTAAGATCAGCTTTCCAAATATAGGCAAAGACAAATTTATCTTTGGACTTGTCTTTCCTATACCGGACTACTCCTGCCCCCCAGTCCTCAATACATCCTCTTAGTGATTCAGACGTGGCTGTAGCTCGCTCTACTGTGAGCCATTTGCTTGGCTTAAACCTGCTTTCTTTGTCTACTAGCCAGAATGATGCTTTTGTGGCTCTGGCGGTGTTGGCATGGCTTCCAAAGTTCCTCATCCAAGGTTTTCATTTCAGAGGCTTCAGCTCATACTTCTTATGTATTCCCTGCATGGGATCGTGATTTGAAATCAACAAGGGATCTCCTCCAAATTAGATGCCTTGAGACGAAGACCTAATTTGATCGAAGCCCGACGCGAGAGCAAGCTGCGCAACGGTTGAATGAGCTATACACTGAGTATGATGCTTTCCCGGGAAAGAGTGTATCAACATGTTGAAGAATTGGAGAAGGAAAAGATGAAGTTGACCTCTTTGGTGGAGTAGGATAATTCCATAAAGGCTCAACGGCTTGAGCATCTGTAGAAAGCCGAGTCCTTAGGCCATTTCTTAGCTTCCCAACGCGATGAGATAACCTAATTGGCTTTAAAATTACAAGAACTTGATGCATCTCACGACATTGCGAGTTGTGGGATTTTCTCCCATTACTTTGATTTTCCATGATCTAACTTTGACATTTCCGAACAATTATCGTCGATGGAGACTTTGACTTGGGAACTTTGTAGCCATTTATTAGGCCTTTTTTCAGTTACAAAGCCTATTTCTTGTCTATGCTTCTTGTGTTATCTTCTCTTTGCTTTTGTACTCCTTGTCATGATTGTGACGCTAATCGAGGGTCTGGTGACAACTTCGTCAACCCGCGAATTCTGTAGTTTCGGGTGACCCGATACCATACTATTATGTCCCATTTATTGGGATCCATATTTTCACAAAAATCAGGCAGAGTCTCCTTTGTTCGGGGAGCACTACCCAACATACAACCTATATCACAATAATCCATAAGAGTTTATTACAACACTCTTATACATAACATATATTAAAACTAGCTTATTCTAATATAGTTTACGCGGCACCACCTCAATACGTCCCTTTATCGGGAACCTATCATTCATATTTAAATCGAAAAATATGAAAATGAAGCAGATTAATTCTGATCCATGGAGTCAGATCACGGCCTCTTACCATAATTACATACGCATTGTTATCTGATAGTCAGGTAATTACAATTCTTTTTACATAAAATACTTTTTACAAAAGTATTGTCAAGGCCACATGTCGGCCTTCTTCATAATCACGGCCTCGTTGGAGCGCTGTCTCCCTATAAACTCCCTGTACCTGAAAAGGGGTCCCACGACGGGGTGAGCAATGCCCAGCAGAGAAATATTCCTACAAGGGCTACTCCCCACCTAAGTGCACATGCAATGGCACACCACACATTCAAGTAAAAACATGCACGTTCATCCTCAAATGTCTACATGTCATGGATGAGAATGTGACTCACATCCCATTATCAGAAGTCCTCAGGCTCCTCCAGCAGTTACTACCGAGTGCTTTTTATGCCTTGCTCTATGTTTTAAGCACTTTTTATGTGGTAATCGCCACTAATTAACCCGGTGGCATGTTAAGGACCTAAGCGAGGCTACTAATCAATTTTGTGGCAAGTTTGGTTGTGTTAGGGCTATATATCTTGAGACCAGAGTTGAGTCAAGGCATGAAGAATCCGATTGCGGTGTAGAGCACTTGACGAGGAAGAAAGAAGGCGTGCGGGAATGGAGAGCTTGCACCTTGGAAATTGCAGGGTTGCGAAAGCCACTTATTAGAAATTTTGCAAGACTCACGAGGAATTTCGTTAACTGCGAAAGTTTCCGACCAGCATTCTCTTTGCTTTTGACTTTTTGACTTTTTTGCCACTTTTGGATTTCTTCCCAATTTATCCCCTTGTATTAGTGTTTATGTTGGTTATTTTGATATTTTGCAATGGGGTTTGGCTATAAAAGCCCTAAAGAAGACATTGTAAAAGTCTTTTCATTTTTTATTGAAGCTTTTGGAGGGAGGTGATATCTTTGGCGTGATGTGTAAAATGTGCCTTTATGCGCCGCAGAAGTGCAACGTCGCCTCGAAGTAATATAGTGTACCCTAGGAAATGCAGATATCGATCACTTAGGGAGAAATGTGTTGACTACTGAAATTGGTCTTTTAATATTAGCTGGACTTAACTGCGAATTTCTATTAACTAACTGCGTGATTAAAAACTAAAGCTAAATTAGCGTGTAGAATTACTGCTAACGTGCAAAGACTAGGGATTTGTCTCCCATGCCACTTTGATGGATCATTACTTATAGGAATTACTACCGATGCATTAGCGACTTCTCGATGACCCGGGGTGATTGGCGCCTACAAGATACCCTCTCGAGGTATATCATGTCTACTTGAGTAGGGTTAGATTGCATCTGCCAGTCCCAATGCCAAGACTCTTAAATCATGAGCCACTGTTGCCACACACTTTCTGAATCGGGATATCTCTGTTGTCGGTTGCTTAGAAATTGCGCTCTCTTGAATCCTTAGAGTCCTTGTCTCTCGATCTCGGATACCAATGGGATCATGCAGTGTTGGCGAGACATTACCATGTTAAATCCTGCAAATATAGAAACCCCGATCGATGGAAATCATAAATAAGCCGAGATAATATATGTTTAAACTTTTAATCCATTCAATTGTGACAGGTTGGCAAACCTAGATAGAAATCAGAACATCTTTGGAAAGCCGGAATACAAACATAATCAATCTAACAATCATCCGTAGTTTATCAGAAAAGAGGAAATACAAAAGAAAGTGTCTTCTTCAATAATCCGGGTCACTACTGCTCTGTTTTTCGCCCTTAAATCCGCACGTTCCTCGATACCTAGAAATTAGGTCTCCCCTTGCTTTTAATGATGCTAGCGCAGAAATCGTGGTGACGTGGCAGCCAGTATTTCCCCCGCTTCTTATGTTTAGCTCCAAATCGCCCAAAAACCACCTTCTTGACCTGTAATTCACAGAAAACTCCATAAATCAAATCTTGGGCTATAATGTGCTTATTTAAATGTAAAATCAACTAAAAACATAAAGCGGACGCGGGTATAATATGAGTGTTTTAGGAACTCATCACACCCCCAAACTTGGCCTCTTACTTGTCCCCAAGCAAGAAACCGGCTCTAAACTCAACACAGAAGATCCTAACATACTAACTCAGCGTCATGGATTGCGATCCCCATCTTTTAGAATCCCGGATAAAAAAGGAGTGACTTCTGAATCATGTCATTTCATGAATTTAGAGGATCCTGGGATGTTAGGCTTTGGAGGAACTTAGCTGAACATGAGTCGATTGACAAGTGACTCAACCTCCTAAATCTTCAATAGCCATTCCTAAGGAGCCTATGTGCATTTGTGCATTTGATATGTGATCCCACTGACGTCTGACTCGGTTAGATACTGAGCTTGAATTGCCCACCTGTTGGAAGCGTCTAACTCTGAGAAGGATAAAACTGCACCATTTGTATTCACTTAACATACCTACTCCTAAAAGAAAAACTAGTGCCCGTAAGTTTATGTTGAGTGTTCCTATAGCGGGGATTCATTGGTGGCTCCCTACCAGTTGGTTAAGGGCACCGGGCATTTAGTTCCCCTCGAACTTCACCCCGAATACTCAACTAAACCTAAGAGGGCCACGTCACGTAGAAACTTCCATCTTGTCCCATTTGGCGGGCAGTGAAGTCAATGACTCCCGGCCGGAGTTGGCTCGGGACCGTGAGCCTTGAAAGGCCCCTCTCGGATTGTGCCGGGATCCAGGTCAGATCTCTACTTATTCTATTCTTTGTCCCCATTTAGCGGTGAAGTCAAGCTCCATCCAGTCAGATCATAAACAAAGCCCTCTCAGCTGTCTGTTCGATAGACTCTACCTTGTTCGCATATATATATACCTGCCATACTGCTCTCTGCTCTATATATATTTAATGTGCATGTAATCTCTACTTTTTGATTAGGTGTCGTCGCGAGTGGTTAGAATCCCCCAAGGTTGGTTGGACCCTAGTAAGCGGTTCGGGCTTGGCGTACCTAGCAATCATGCGTAGTAATGAGGCGCAAATTTAGTTAGGAATTGGTTTCTGAATCTCGAGAGGGTGATTCACTACGTCTTCTTTACCTATCCAACATGAAATTCCCGAGCATCTAACACCCTACGGATCCTTTCTTGATTAAACTGTGTTTTTCCAACAAGATTCAAAATGGTCAAAATTGATTCTCGATTAGCATTCGCGCATCCAGCCTTTTTGCTTACCTAAAACAATCCTAAACCTAAAAACAAACATAACTAAGCAAAAACATATAACTAAATATAACCTAAAACATACTAAAGCGGAAAAAACATAACATGACTAAAAAAAACGAAACAAACACACACACAGGCAAAAATAGCCCACCATCACGAGCCAGATCCTTTTGAACAAGTGAGGACATTGCTCCCGATGTCGTGAAATAACAAGAGGGTGGGGAGAAACTTCCTTGGGGATCGGCCAGATCATTGCGAAGGTGGCGGTGGAGGCTGGAGGAGGGTGAGAATCTGGGTGAAGCTGGTCAGCGGGAGCTGGCTGGCGCGAAGGATGGTCGATACGGTTGGCGAGGACCATGAGCATGTCGACTCGGAGGGCCTCCACATGACTAATGAGGACCGTGCTCTTAAGGTTGCCATCGATGAGCCTTGAAAACGGCGGTGGTGTCGGCAGGGTCCTTAGGATAGTAGAAGGGCTGATGAATCCTCCCCACAGGATGGGTGGGAGTAGTGGGGGGATGGGAGGAGAGGCCGGTGGTGGTGGTGGATGGGAGGTCGCGAGGCGTCACCACGGTCGGCCAGGAAGGCCAAACCGGGCCTGATACTCTCGAAGCTCATCCTCATCCGAGGGTTCCTTGCTCGGAACATACATCGTATCGGGGCGTGGGACACCCGGCTTGTCTCGCTTAACCATAATTGCCTTGATCGGGTGTATCCATGTCTCATTGTCCTCTAGGGCACCGACACCTTGCGTAGGGTAGTAAATGAAAAGAGGGTGCCAGTTCTTCGCATCAGGTTATGGAGGATGGCATCCTCGATAACACGCCACCTATCGAAAAGGATGTCACAGAGGATGGCATAATTAATCAAAGGCGCGTTTAGGCGAGTCACCTCACACATTCGACGTCAAATGGGGCCTTAGTGATGAAGTGATGCTAGACCTTGGGGATGTAGGCCAAATGTTTAGCCTGAAAGTGCCCCGCAAGCCCGTCACTATTCAGCTTCCAATGCCCTTGCCCGTTGGTCAATACCCGAATGACCTCAGGGTAGTTGGGCCGCTCATGGAGCCTATCAAAGGGCTTGGGAGGGACCGGGTCAAGGTGATAATATTGGTTGATAGACCTCGCGAAGTCACATCAACACGTAGCCTTTTAGGAGCACATTTCCGCGATATGGGAGGCGAGATTGGCGTAGAATTCATGTACCACGCTCGTCGCAGCTGGATGAGGCGGTTGGCACAGGGCTTGCCATCCTTTATACAATGATTGTGGAAGGGAGATCCTCGAGTGGAGTGAAACCTTTTTCCTTAATAAGGAGGATCGGTTTTTGCAAATGAGGTTGAACTTCTCGACCGCACCTTCATTATTAAAACTTGGCACAGTCATATGCGGAGTGGGCTCTTCACTAGCCGCCCTCGCTTGTGGTCATCTTATAGTAGCTTCTTTGGACATAGGTGCAGAAGGATGGGCGAGGATGGGGGACACAGTGAGGTCCCGATACCTCTAACACCCAAGTGAAACAAAGGGAAGAATGGGCTCACTGGCAGCCCCCCAAAGCTTACTCGGGCAAAGTGTCGAACACCTAAGAGGCACGGTGGGTAAAGATGTGGTGGCTCGGCCTGAATATAGCTTAGAACCCGAAACAAGCCCAAGGGATCCTACCTAACCCTAACAAGACCCACAACACAGGACAGATCGGTGCCCGATGGGCCGAATCTACACACGTGAGGAGCCAGTGAAAAGGCTGCGATTAGAACTCCAAATCGGGAAAGGGCAATGGGAACCAAGGAGTCAAGATAGGCGTGGGACGGGGAGGTGCCAAGAGGCGGGTGGGGCCAATGGGGAGAGAGAGGCGTCACGAGGGTGGGCAATTGAAGAAAGGGAGGGAGCACCAGACTTAGGGTTTGTATGGGGAAGAAGATTGAGCTTGATGGTGCTCCTTAAAAGCGGGTCAAGCGTCACGGCGTGCTGAGTTTATTGTGATAGCCGCGACGTGGGACCAGCGTTGCGGCGTGACATATAGAGCGATCAATCCTTTGTCGAGCGTTGAAACCAACGTCGCGGCGCGTGCGAAGGGTATAAATCCCGAGTCGCGGCGTGAAATCCAACGTCGCGGCGTGGCAGAGGGGGTATAAATCCAACGTAGCGACATGGCGAGGGTAGACGAAGTCGCAGCGTGGGGATAACGCGTCGCGGCGTGGCGAGACGATTGTTATTGATGCAGCCCGGCGTCGCGGCGTGGGGGCGTCATAGCGTCTGCGCGTAGCGGCGTTGTGGAAGCTGCGTCGTGGCGTCCACAGCAACGGGCGTTGCGAACCATCGTGATGTGAAGAACAAATTAACCTAGTTTCAACCACGGATAATCGACCCACTTGTGCTACGTAAATGATCTTCGCCCGGGCCATCTCCACGGCTTACCAGGGGCTCTCTCGGGTCTACAAGCAGAGATAATCAAAATGATACCGATGACAAAAAAGTGAGAAAATACGAAAAAAACCAAAAATACGGAGTTGAACTCTGAAGAAAAGTTCAAAAGTTTAGGTGCCTCCCCGCTTTGTTTAATGTCGTTAGCTCGACCACCTGCTGCATCTCGATGATGGCAGTTGAAGAAGCGAGGCGTAGGCTCACTGGCAACACCTGGTATGCTTCGCGGAATGGTTTTGCTTTATTGGCATTTATCTAGCCCAGTATGGCCAATCGTTGTATCGTTAACCTTGAATGGCGCCTTTCTGGGGTGCATAATCTCCGCCCCCTCGTATTGAAACTTACAGGTCGCAAGTAAATGGTCGACCATGTGACTTCGTCACGCCGCCATTCATAGTACGAAGTGGTCTGCTCCTTGCTTTTAATGATGCTAGCATAGAAATTGTGGTGACGTCGCAACGTGGCAGCTAGTATATCCCCTGCTTCTTATGTTTTGGCGGCTCCCAGTCGCCAAACCACGCTGTGACATGGTGAAACTCGAAATCGGATCTTGGTATAATGTAAACATTTAAGTAATAAAATCCAACTAAAAACATAAAGCGGACACGGGTATGTATGTGTTTAGAGGCTGCTATCTATCGGAGGCTTTCGGCGGTTCTCTCACAACCTGCCTCTCATTTTCTTTCCTACTTTCTCACTAGCGAGCAGCCTACAGGGATGACAACTGGAGGATGGTGGCTAGAACCTTCATCCTTGAAGAGGAAGGCCCTTGGGCAAAGGATATAAAGACAAGTTTGAGGCTCTCCATGTTTTCAACGCCGGTATTCATTGAGCATTTATGTGTTTCCTTTGAACTCTAGAGTTTAGATCATGATACCTTGAATGATCTGACCTTGAATAATCTTTTAGGGTTGATGGATGCTTATTGTTGAATCACTTTGAGATTCTATTGGTTACCATCTGTGAGTCATTGGAAGAGTGGTCGAGAGACTTTGTGTTTTGGAAGGCTGGGAGCATTAATGGCGGTGAATGTCATTCAAGATATTTAATGAGGGGTAGTTTTTACTAGCTAAATGAAAGGTCGGTTTGGGAGATGGTATAGGTCGTGCTCCCAATGCGAAAGGAAAAGACCCGAAACCCTGCTTTGCTCTAGGAACTTGAACTTAGTGACTGACACTTCAGGAATTCTGCTTTTATATTTTACTTCATTTTATTTCCGGGTTTCAACCATCACAACCATTCATTTTTACCAAATCCGTCTAAAATGATTTCACCAGTTAACCTCCTTGTTAATCATTTGAAGAAAACATGTATTGGATGATCTGACTATGCTACTGTTAGCAATGCTCGACCGGTAAGAGGTATTAGTGTAAATTTTGTTGATTCACGATACCCACCAGCGGCGCTTCAACATTCATCGAGCAAAAGGCTTTTTGTTTTATAAATCTAAATCCTTTGGACAACCTCGAATGTAAGTTTCAGGCCCTTGGAAGGTCTCTGGGCGTGGGCGGTCAGCCTACGATGGGACGGTCTGGAGTAGGTGAAAAGACGATCTCAGACTTCTTTGTGAGTCTGAGCCTTAGGCGGTCTCAGGCCCTAGTTCAATCTCTGAATCCTAGATAATCTCTGATCCCGGACAATCTCAGACCTTGAACAATCTCTGGTAACATCTTTATTTTAAAGCTATGGACAGTCTCCGATGACAGCTTTATTCACAAGCTATGGACAGTCTCCAATTGTAACGCCCCAAAATATACCCTAACAGTTTTATAAGCCATCTTTAGGGTATACTTAAATAAGATTCAAAACGTGATAACGTTAGAAAAAATGACATTTTTATGAAAAATGTGAAATCGATATTACACAATCGTTTTGTAATCTTGGAATATTTCGAACCCTAAAAAAATTCTCTGAATCTCCCAGGATGATGAAGCAGTTTGTAGTTAAATTCTCTCTCTAATCTCAGTGACCCAAAAAAGTTTCGTTGGTGGGGCGTTAGAATATTTTAATTTAAATGGAAACTAGTGTAGAAATTGGAAACAACAAAAAAGCAGGATTTTTGAAAAATCTCGAAAAATAGTAAATATTTAAAAAGAATATTCTAATTATGATAAATGAAATTGGCTTGGGAGCGAAATGATTTGTTTGAGGCTAAAAACGGACCAAAAGTGAAAGAAAAGGGCGTCATTGGATTCCACTTTAAAAAAGAAAAATAAAATTAAAAAATAAATAAATAAATAAAAAAACAAAACAAAATTTGGTCTCATAGGAGGCGACAGAGAGAGGCGAGCGGCTGAGGCGCTTATATTTATTTTATTTTATTACCCTACTCTTTGTTTCTCTCTTGATATATGAAAATCGAGTAGTCTCGGAATTCGTCGGACCAATATGAAAGGTCTTTCTGCTCGACGAGAAATTTGCGGTGGCGGTACCAAAAACATGGGATTTCACGAAAATTCAAGTATGAGTTCGAGAAAAATCTAGTTTATTTTCTCGAGATCTACGGCTTTTTGGTCGAGGTGATGCGAGACAAAAGTTGATCATGCATGACTACGCGTGGTACCAAAATCTTAATTTCGTCAAACTCCAGTGTCAAATTTCCTGAGTTGGGGCGTAAAAATCCCATATAATGGCATAGGTTGTTTCGGGGCCGGAATAGGCCGTATGATTTAGTCCCAAGATTTTTGGGATTGAATATTGGAAATTTTTGGGGCTAGTTCGAGCATCCAGTATATTGAAGGATATAAATTAGATAAGAATAAGAATATCTATATATGAATATGTGATGTGATATGAATAGATGAATAATATAGATATAGGAATATATGAAATAAAATTCTATGATAAGAAATACATGAAATTAGGAAAGTATCTGATTAGACAACACATGCTAGAAATGTACAAATGATGAAAATAGTTACATGTGTGATAAAGAAATAGAATACGGTAAATTGAAGTTAAAAGACATATGAAAAATCTTGAATACGATAGCGATAGAGTACATGAAGGTATGAGGTCTTTCAAGATATAAGATGTTACTATGATAGATGACGTGGAATGTGATCATATGGGTTATACAAATGTTGTATGCTTTATTATATAGAGATGAATATATGATAAGAACATGAATATGAATACAAGAGTGAATAGATGGAATATGAATAGCTAAAACATGAGCGAGAAATGCGATATAGAATAAACATATATGAAATGATATACATGTATTTATAAGAAAAATATGAATAGTGATATGAAGCTACAAATATGAGAGCAATTCATATTAAAGTATTCATAGTAATATACTTGCTCTCATTCAGGGATAAAAATACTTATTACGAAAGGAAATGAGATATGTCTTTGAGCGTAAAATAATGGATTGTCTGCAGAACACAGGTAGGATGAATAGGGCATGTCTATGGGGTTGGTTAACTGGTATGCGGAGTTTCTGAATATTAGGCCCCGGTTGAATTAGATGACATAGATCAGTTTGGATCATTATAAGCATTTTGTTTGGATCACATGTTACATAGCATAGGTCATTGTCTGCATCTGATGATGATACCTTCGGGTATATATAGATAGAATCCTTGTCTCATCTGATGATAATGCATAGTGCATACGGTTATTTCCCATTATCCGTTTTTAGGTGTTCTGGACATGAAACACAAAGAAAATGACAAGTATATGCAAATGAAATGTATAGAATATATGACATGAAATGTAAGCACGACACTTTATATCTGTTGGATGATAGTATCTGGTTACAAGAACAAAGAAGTAAAGAATTACAAGATGACGTTATATAAAGAAGTACATGGTATGAAAGTATGAAAGAACAGAAAATTGTATATGATGGTATATGGAAAGGTACAATCTGAGTACATGAAAAGTATATGAACAAGTACGATATATGAAAGAAAAGTATGTAGCAACCGGTGCTCTAAGTACAAAATAAAGTGTCAATGACACGAGAAATATATAACAGGATAATATGAAAGTCTACGATTACTGTGGGGCTTGGTGTATGAGTCATGTAGGAAAGTATAGTATGTGAAGAAAGTACGAGGAATGAAAATATGAGGGCCAGGCAAGCATGATGAAATTCCTCTTGAATGCATTAGTGAAGATGTCGATTCTATAGTCAGAAGTGAAAACACACAAAATGTAAGGAAATATATGACAATATAAGATGTATAAGGAAAAATATATGATAAGAGCAATATGTAAGAAGGAAATAGACGCATAACATGGGCATGTGTACTACATGAAAGGAGACATGATATGTGCAGAGGATAAGAAATGATATGTAAATGGTATGGGATGTGACGGGGTCATAGAATGGAAGGATGGAAAAGACCCCAAGCAGGTGAAGGCAGATGGGGCTTTGAGTGTGTGTGAGTGGTGAATAGATAAAGTATGGACAATATAAGATGAATTACATGTAATCTCAGGATGTGATATGTGATGTGCACGGTGTCTGACAATGAAAAGGAGTGAACATGAGTATAGAAACTTGCAAAAATATGATACAAGAAATAATGTGAAATAGATCATTTGTCTGACGTCTGAAACAATAATAGAAATGGCGGAGTATATGTGATAGATGAGAATGATAGCGATATAATACTTATATTTTTTGAACCACATGAAAGGCATTGAATGGATGAGTGTTAAGAAGCCGCCATAAGTATATGATGTGTGCAGCCATGTAGGGATGCGTAGATGTGATGGTCGCTTGCGACGGTCGTGATGGTGGTGCATGTATATGTTTTTCCGCTCAACATAAAGCTTAGCGGGTTTTAATCTTTGTGTAGTGAAGCGGAAGGCAAGGATAGGGACCAGGGACGTCTACATTAAATGTGACCGTCTGAGAGATAGGTGCTCACATGGCTGTTCTGATATGGAGTTTTATATTATAATAGTTTTGTGATATTGCAGTAAGAACTCGTATAATAGTGTGTAAGATATAATGAATGCCACTAATAATTGGTGTGTCATAATGTATATGTAAAAAGAATTTTTGTTATTACGAGAAATTGTGCATATGAATGAAGAAAACGAGGAGACGGTGTCCTTTCTGAGAAGAAAAAAGGTTAAAGAGTCCCCTGATCACGAAGTGTAATGACACCTAAACAGCCTTGTAGTCTTAGGGTTGGTCGTCTGCAATTTGGTGGTATCGAGAAACCGAAAGGTTTAAAGCGTTTACAGAATTGCTAAAGCATAGATGGAGTCTAAGATGTGATTCTAGATGAAGTATGAATCACGAGCTAGATAGAGTATATGATAGAAAAGATAGAGAAATAGTGCGTATAGAAGAGAGTTTTGGCCTCGATGTTGGATGTCCTTGTGTGTTGTATAGATGATGGATCGTTAGGAAGAAGAATTTGATTACAGAGTGTTATTCTGGAACAAGGGTTACCGGCAGATCATGAAATCTGTCATAAGTGAGAATCACGCTCCAGATGAGCCAAATGAAAAGAAAATATAAGAAATGCCAAATAGGTAAAGACATGAAAAGAAGGACGACATAGAACATGCAAATAGTGAGTGTGAATTGAGGACGGGAATTCTTAAAGAGGAGGAGTTGTAACACCCCAAAATATACCATAATAGTTTATAATATGTTTTAGAGATTGTAAAATAAGTTAAGGTGTGTTAGTTCAAGAAAAATGACATTTTTAAAAATAGCAAATAATTTTGCTTTTGTCGTTTTGTAAAAGTACTAGAATGGCTCGAGAGCTGAAAGTGCAGATCTCGGATGTGAAACAGTTTGCGCCGTTAGAAGTTTGTCTGTAAATCTGTTGAACCAAAAATGTTTAGTTTGAATCTGCAGGAGCCGGTTGGAATATTTTGCAATTTCTGAGCGACGGGTGTAGAGATGTGAAACAACAAAACGGGATTTTAGAAAAATCTCGAAAAATGGTAAATATTTAAAGAATATTCAATAATGATAAATGAAATTGAAACCGGGACGAAATGATTTTTGGGCTAAAAGCGGCCAAGGAAGTGAAAGAAAAGGGGACATGTGGGTCCACTTTAAAAAAAATAAATTAAAAACAAAACAAAACAAAATTTGAGATCTCATGGAAACGTGAAAGAAGCGGCGGCCAGCGTTTTTATTTTTATTTTATTTTATTACTCTCTCGTTTCTCTCTTTGATATATGGAAATCGAAGCCGTCGAGGTCGTCGGGCGAGCGAAAAGTGCTCTACTAAATGAGGAGCTACGTGTGATACAGCTATGGGATTTCGTGAGAATTCAGAGTAAGGATTCGGAAAATCTTAAGTTCGGTACTTTCTCGGATCACGGCTTCGGCGAGTCAGGGTGATCGGACCAAGAGACAAGTTGATCCTACGCATCGCGGCTACGGTGGGTGCAAAATCTTGGGTTTCGGTCAGAGCTCCACGAGGTATGGAATTTTCCATGCATAGAATAAAATCCATCTATTAGCATGGTTGTTTGAGCAAGGAATAGGCCATGTGATTTAGTCCCAAGATTTTGGGACTAAATATTAAAGAAGGCCTTTGGAGGCCCCAAGTTAGGGCGGTCGAGGCGTATTGAAGGATATAGAGGTAGATAAAGAAAATAAGAGAATATATATGAATATACTATATGATATGAATAGATGAATAATATGAATATAGGAATATCATGTAGATATGATAGAAATACATGAAATTAGGAAGTATATGATTAGACAACACATGAAATATTACAAATGATAGGAAAAATAGTTACATGTATGATAAGAGAAATGAATAAATAGGAGAAGTGAAGTTAAAAAAGACATATGAAAATGCTAAAAGAATACGATAGTGCGATATAGTACATGAAGGTATAAGTTAACAAAGATATAGGAATCTTTACAAGTAGATGAGATATGATCTATGGAGTTATATACAAATGTTATATGCTAATATGAATAATATATGAAATAGAACATGATATGAATACAGAAGTGAATAGATGGAATATGAATAGCTAAAACATGAGCGAGAAATCACGATGCAGAATATCGTATGAGTAATTATACATGTGTTGTAAGAGAAATGAGAATGGTGATGGAAGCTCTGAAATGTGAGCAGAGATTCATGTTAAAGTATTCTAGCAAGTAATATCGCATATGATTCTTGGGATAAATACTTGTGGAATATGAGATGTCATCTTGAACATAAAAATATCGTTATGCAGCAGAACTGGTAGGGGATGAATGGGCATGTCTATAGGGACATGGTTGTTCACGACATACAGTTTATAGATACTCGAGGCCTCGTTTGGGTGGAGTGACATGTGATCGTTTGGATCATTATAGTGGCCAGATTTGGGTCACATGTCACTATGGAATCCTTGTCTGCGATACGGTGATGATCGCTTCGAGGTATGTATGAATGAATCATTGTCTAAATCTGAGTGATAATCTGCCCGATATCACTTTTTTAAGGTATTTGCGGGGCATGAAACCTAAAATAAAATGACAACGTATAATACCCAAATGAAATGTGCATAGAATATATGACATGATATGAGAAACTTACGCTAACCTTTGCCAATCACGATGATAAATATCTGATTAAGAAACGAGAAGTAAAGAAATCTGAATGATAGTATATAAATATGACGGTATATAAGAAAATTACATAGTACATGAAAAGTATATGAAAAGGACAAAAAGAATTGTATATGACAGAGTATATGGAAAGAAGTACAAAAGTGGAGTGCGGTATATGAAAGAGTAAGTATGGCAACTGGTATCTGATCTGAAAATAAAGTGTCGATGACACGAAATATATCCTAGCAGATAATATGAAATACAGTATATAGGCACGGTATACATGAGGAATCAGCAGGAAAATGGTATGTGAAAGAATACTAAGAGATGAAAATATGGGGCCAACGAGAGCATGATGAGATTCCTCCACAATTTGTCTGTGAATGTCAATTCATGGTCGAGGTGGCATGAAATGTAAAGAGTATATGACAATATAAGATCGTATAAGAAAAATATATGATAAAACAATATGTAAAAATGAATAGCATAGCATGGGCGTGTAGCCACTATATATGATGGAGACATGATAGGTACAGGGATAAGAAATGATATATGTAATGGTACATAGAATGTAATAGAGTCTAGAAATTGAAAGATGAAAAGACTGAGAAACCGGGTGAAGACCAGGATGAAACTTATACAAAAATCTTAGTATGAAAAGAGTATGAAATGTCAGATAAAGAAGTATCGGACGGTATAAGATAGAGTTATATGAAGTATTTGAGATATGAAAGTATATGATACCCTTACCACGCGTTATCTGGAGAACATGAAATGAACATGAAAGTATAGGAAACTTGCAAAAGAATATGATACAAAAAAATAATATGAAATAGATCGAAGTAAGCGATACAAGCAAATGACAAAAATAAATGATATATGTGGTAGATAGGTGATATGATATATGCACATGTTTTGAACACATGAAAGGCATTAGATATCTGAATGATGATAGAAGCCATAAGTATATGATATGTAGGGGTATAAGGGAAATGTGTTCGATTAAAGCGCGACGATCAATGTTGGTAATTAGATCCATGTATATGTTTCCCCTAGGCGTAAAAAGCTTAGCATGGGTTTTTAATCCGTGATCTGAAGCGAAGACAAGGATAGGGAGCGGGGACATCCATCGGCTTGCGGTAGTTTCGTTGATGAGTGCTTCTGCTTACATTCGAAATCTCGATTTTATATTTATAGTTTTGTAATGGTACAAGTGCAAAAGGGACTCTAGCCCGCTATATATTGTATGAGAATATAATGAATGCCCTAATTGGCCGTGCGCAATGTATATGTAAAAGAATTTTTGTTATTACGAAATTGTGCATATGAATGAGAAAGCAGGAGACAGAGATAATCGACTCACGAGAAAGAAAAGGTTAAGAGTCCCGATCTGAGTGTGGCTTTCCTCGCTTGACACCCCATCAGTCTTGGGTTGAGGCGTCACGCTAATATCGCTTTATTCAAAAGCAGCGGGCGATCTACGATAACCTGGCTCATGCAACTAATTTTGGGCGTAGTCCATTATTCTGAAGCAACATCAACACCGAGCAGGTGTTGTCGATCTACCCTGTGCCCATGATAATTTATCAAACAGCAAACACAGTGTCGATTTACCGCAAATGCGAACAACAACGCGTGTGGAGCCCAAACCATGCACTCACGCCGACTCGGTGTGCTTAAATTACGTATGAATGCGATCATCATTTCATCAGCTAAGAATCATCTTAAACAATGTTGTGAGTTTTGGACAATTGTATGTTTTTTATATGATTCCATTCAAAATACTGATTTCCCATTTCATCTAATTTCTAGTGTTGATACATTTAACTCAAGTATATTTCTTAGTGGGTTTTACCGGCATGAAACATTTGTTCCTAAAATTACTGTACACAAATAGCCCAAATCTCGGACCCACATAAAGCAGGTTACCTCTCTGTCCCTTCAAATGCACATGAACCATTTGCTGGGTTCATTCATCAACAGATTTTGGTGTGCCCGAGGAAGCTCAGCAGAAACTTTGGGCATGGGTCACGGGTTGAAACCAAATCTCAGCACAATCGAGACTTACCACGAATCATAATAGGACTTTAAGCAGATCAAAAAATTGACCGGACTATCAATCGATCCAATTCATAAATTCTATTTACTCAATTCCCAGTACACGGGTGAGTACACAAACCTCTCAGCCTCAAGAAAACCCCAAACCATTATGGCCTTTTAGGCTAAAAATATTCAAGTAAGAGTTTCTATCACGAGTTGATGAAACTCCACGATTTCGATGCTTACGCGCCAGCCATCGTCGCGTAGATGAACTTTGTCTCTCTGGAGTGAAAACCTACGGTCAATTTCCGTGAATCTTGAATAAACAAAAAAAAAAATTTTCCTTTATCTCTCTCTCTTCTCTCGCTCTCACTCTCTACCGTTTCTCTTTCTTTTCTTTTGACTTTCCTTTTTTTTATTTTTATTTTTTTCCTTTTTTTTTTCTTTTCCTTATTTATTATTATTATTTTCTTATTTTTATTTCATTATTTCCTCCCTTTACACTTGGCTCAATGTGAACCATTCACTAAGTCTTTATATCCTTCTGTGTCCACCCAAATATGATACCGAAAAATGTGAGGGTAGAAACATCTCGAATCAGACAAAATTCAATGGGTTAACTAGATTTCACTAGATGAATTCAACGGTAAAGTCCATTTCGTCATCCAAGATCTAGAAAATTTCCGATTTTCAACCAAAATTACCGTTTTACCCTTTTTCAGAAAAATTGAATTTTCCTGGGTTTTACATTCTTCCCCTCTTAATTTAGTCACAAGAATTCATGATTTTCATTCACATGAATATCTGTGCATATATGCTACTGTCGAACAATACTCTTTTATAAAGCGTATGAGAATAGAAACATACCCTGAAGAGTTTATTGATATGTCGGCTTAGTCTGAGGTATCACGGCATAGACACCTGGTCCTTGAGGGTCCGCTTGACGCAATCCTCGACCTTGACCATGCCCTAACCTCTCACGGCTTTATTTGCGATCAATGTCGATGCTGAATGCCTCACAACAAGACGAATACTAGTACCCTTGGCTCATGCTTAGGTAGGAAAACAAGCTGGAACTTGTATGTCCCGATGATTGGAACAGGGTGTTCGTAACTCGGGATCCCTGCCTCTGGGCAATCCGCCCTAAAGTGTCAGCTGGTAGCAATGATAGCTGTCGCCATGCTGTCTCGCTAAAGGCTAAGTGTCCATAACCTTAGGATTTTTGCCTGCATAGTGAATCCGTCTAAAGGTGTCGAGCTGGTGGTGGTGATGGCATGTCACACACGTACGTCTAGATGCCCTCTTGGCCCTTGAATCCACGATAATATGACCACCGTACTAAATGGTCTCATTGGAATAGAAATCCTCTATTTTTCTTCCTCGAGGCTCAAAGGGCGATCCTCCTTCCTCTTTCTCACTAGCACCCATCTTGAATCATCAGGTGCATCGTCGATCTCTTCTCATGGCCATGGATTGTGCTAACCGTAGAGTCCATATCTTGGGAGAGATCCCACAATTTTACGGATAAGATAATTTCAAACCATCCTCAAACTTCCTCACCTGGCCGTTTCTAGCCACGCCGTCATCGAAACGTGCCGTTCGGAGAACTTAGCTAAATTACTCAAGCATGATCCGCACTTCCTTGCTTCAGCTCGGAACTCTCGAGCTTTTGCATGCTAGCTAATGTGAGAACATCCATGAAGGTCTCGGAACTCTCCGCTGTGTGTCGTCTACGGATCAGTGAGGACTTTGACCCAAATCCCTATATGCAGGATTCATTCTCTGTACGCCTAAATGTAGCTAGCTAATCCTCGTGGCATCGGAGGTAATCTCAGCCTTATAAAAATCCTCTTAACTGTCGAGACAATGATTGGCTACCCTTTGGATCCCCTTCCATTAGAATGGAGGATGATGTGCTATAAATCTTTAGGAGGTTGCACTTGGTCCTCCTTGACCCCGGTGCACTGGCATGTACGTGGTAGCAACTCACGGCACCAGTAGCCTCTGCAGGCACATTAGTGCTTGACGGTGATACTGCAGTGGATGACCTCTACATCCTCGCCTCGAGCTTACTTGAGTTGCAAGTTAAGATAGCAATTTGAATTCTCTCTTTTCATTTATCACGCTAGTAGTTCATAATGTAAACACTTATTAAAATATCATTCCCTACGTAATCATGCTTATTCATTTTCAAACCCAAGGTTAGATTTACTAACAATTATTACTTCAATTTCTATACGCATCCTATCATGCATATATTCATATAACCACAATACATCTACCATGGAACATATTAGAACAATTAAGCAATCAATGCACCTGTGCCATCTCACTCACACCTATGCCCATACAATCCACGAATACGGACACCTTTCTCTGATGCTCTAGCTGTGATAAGCGATATCCTAAAAATATTTGGTGGATACCCCAGCGACTATGACGCCCCGAAATTCGAGAGTCGCGTTTGCTGACGTCAGATTACTCCCCGCTGAATTCTGTGGATTTGGGTGACCGATCTTCATTGTTGTGTCCAATTTATCGGGATCATATTTTCACAAAAGTGAGGCGAGTCTCCTTTGTTCGAGGCTACATGACAGCCTAACACAATATAACAATAATCATAGAGTTTATTAACACTCTTATACATAACATATACTAAAACAGCTTGTTCTATTATAGTTTTACGGCACCACCTCATCACGTCCCTTCTTGAGACCATTCATTCTGTTTAAATCGAAAAAAATATGAAAATGAAACTTGATTAATTACGATCCATAGAGTCGGAGTGCGACCTCTACCATAATTACACTATTACTATTTATACAATAGTCAAAATTTAATTACAATTCTTTTACCTTTAAAATACTTTTTACAAAAGTATTGTCAAGGCCACATGTCGGCCTTCTTCATAATCACGACCTCATCGGGCATCGATACTGAGAAAATCTCACGACCTTGGGCGATCTCAGATACTTGACTTTATTCTGAAGCTTTGGAGCGGTCTCAGAAAGTAGAAGCTTTATTTCAAAAGCGGATAGTCTCTGGAGTAACATAAAGGCAAATGTGACTCATTTTGGGGCGTAGTCCGTATTCACCGAAACCCTGTCGACACACTAAATCAGCGATTAATCAATACCCTATGCCCATGACAGGTGCTCGAACACAAACCACCAGTGTCGATTTTCAACGATTAGAGCCTGGCTCTGAGTCGACCAAACCATGCACTCACCCATTCGTGTCCTGTGCATATGAAATGAAATCATGTTATTTCATGCTATTTCATGCTACATGCCTTTATTTATAAATTCGTATAATTATGTTTTCTTACATATAATTTCCCATTTCATCCCACAATTTCCATATTAATACATCACTCAAGCACATGTAACATGATTTTTACACATAACAACATATTATTTATTTTTCAACAATACGGCACAAAAAATAATTTGTCCCGGACATGGCAGGGCGCATACCGATTCACTTTATATAGGTCATGAACTTGTTTTTTTGGTTCCGTTAATCATTTGTAAGACTTTGATGAAAGGAGCTCAGCAAACAGAACGCTAATTCTGCGAGGTTAAACCAAATCTCAACGATCCGACTTACCAATCGTCATTGTCAGCCTGGATAAGAACTAGCCAAAAATTCACTATTCAGTTCCAGTGCAGGATTAAGAGCTTTACTTTGTTAATCACGATATAAAACCAAAACCATTACGCGTTGCAAAAATAAATATTCCAGTGAGAAAAACTCTCTTACCTCTGTTTAATGACTCACGAGTTTTGATTTTCTGCGTAAAATATACTAATTAAGTGAATCAGACTTTTGTCTTTCCAACGAAAAGCCTACAGTCATTTTCATTGAATATTAGAAGCAAAATCTTTTAATGCTCTCTTCTGCAAACAATATATCTCTTACAACTCTATTTTTTACTTTCCTTTTCTCCACTTTGTATTTCTTTTTCTTTTTCTTTTTCTTCTTTTGTTTTTCTTTCACTTCTTTTATTTTCTTCTTGTTTCATTTTTCTTGTTTATCTTTCCCATTGTTCTCCTGTACTTGACCAATGTGGGTGAACTCACAAATTACTCACTCATCATTCAAATGTCACCGTCCCTCGCGTGAAATTCCACGGGTGTCTCGAAAATCAGATGAAATTAAGCCGGTTAACTAGATTTTGTGAGACGGATTCAATGGTGAAGTCCGTTTTGTCATCCAAGATTTATAAATTTTCCGATTTTCTATCAAAATTACCGTTTTACCCTTTTTTAGAAAAATTGAATTTTTCCCAGGTTTTACAATGATGACAAGCGATTGTCCTGAGGCTAATATCTCCCTTTCCTACTAGCACTAGGTGGCCATACTTATGTTTTTCGCCGTGGAAAGAGGAGGGTGGAATGTTTTTCTTGAGATATTGCTAGACTCATTTGAGAACTACTGCTTTGCACAACTTCTTTGCAACCATGACATTGCATTAGTGAATCGAGTGCAGCCTTATACCTTTTGTGTGTGTTGATTGCCTGGAATGAATTGTGGAAAAATCATATTACCTATTACACTACAACCATAACATTACATTAGTGGATCAAGGTGGCTAGGCCTGGCACGATGTGTGTTGATGTTTGTGGAAAGATGTTGTAACTCTATTTTTTGATTAAAAGTGGTATTGGACCTACTTTCTTTGAGAATATCTTTGCGTATGTCAAGTCAGTCTAGCATGTGTGTGAGAGAATCCCAGAAAAACAAGGCTACAAAACTCTGCTAATATATTGAGCACGGGCATGTTGTTGGCCTGAGAATTATATATTTGATAAGCCAATTGACTAAAAAAACCTACTACATATACTTTTCTCTAAAACACTAAAACAAAAGCAACATATCAAAGCTTTTGAGATGGCAGAAAGCATAAGGTAGCTCTGAGCCTACTTTTCTCCAAACATATGCTAAAATCAGGCCAAAAGTACTATGTTGGAGAACTTGAATGCTTAGGAACACAGTGGCTAAACTACTTTGTTCCCAAGAGCATAGAACATTCTCAGGTATTACACCTTTAAAGTGTGGAATTATTACAATTCTTTTAGGAATTATTTACAATTTCCCAAATGGTGAGAAGTACTTCTTCAAAGTATTTCCCATTGATGACGATAAAGCGAAAGCATGAGTGTGGCAAAATGTGCGCCTGTAATGCTTGAAGTGCGCGTCATATCAAGTAATATAGTGTGCTAGATGCGGGATATCAATCATGGGAGAGTGCGTTGATTCTTGAAATTGGCCTTATAATGATATGCGGACTTTAAACTCACGAATGACTATCTAACTGTATATTTGGATTAAAGCAAAGCTAAATTAACTTGTGAAGAGTACTACGCTGTGGAGACTAGGGTTTGTCTCACCTGCCACTTTTGATGGATTATTACCTAGAGGAATTACTGCCTGTATTCCTATTAGTGACTTCTCGATGACGGATGTCGTGCCTACGAATGCCACTCTGGGGTATATCACCTATCTTTGCCGGTGAGTTAGGTGTCTCTACACAAACCCGATACTCCTGAGACACAAATGTTCAAGCTACAATTGTCACACTCGGAATCGGGATGTCTCTGTTGCCGATTTAATCGAGGGGTCGCTCTAATCGAATCAAGGTCCCTTATCTCTCAATCTTGTAGATATCAGCGGGGATCATGCTAATGTTAACTAGACATTACCATGTGTATAGCTTCTGAATATAAGTAGATGCAGATGCAAATCATCAATACTTGAATAATATAAGTTTAAACATGTCATTCAATTGTGTGAGGTTCAACAAACCTAGATAAAAATCTATAACATATTAGGCTGAATATATAAATCATTCTATAAATCATTGATGGATTTATAGAGAGAAAATAAAAATCACAACATTTGAAAATCTTTCGATGATTAGTCTCCCCCATTGCTACATTTTCCGGCTCGGTCGCACTCGCCATTCACCTCAATTAGGTCTTTTTCTTTTTATGATTAAACTGAAAATCGTGATGACGTTCCATGGCCCGAGGCGTGCGGCGTTGCTGCAGCGCGTTCGTTGACTTTTTCTTACATGACGGGCGTGCGGCGTTGAGGCGTCGTGATGAAATAATTGAGCATTGTGATTACTAGAAACGTCGCGGCGTTCTTTGCCGATTTTCTTCTCTTTTTCTTTTACTTGCTCAAATGATCCGAAAAACTACCTTTTACATAATGCACACTAAGATCTGAGAAATGAGATATCGGGCTATAATGCGTTTATTTAATACCAATCGGACTAAAAGCATTAGAGACGGATGCGGGTGTAGCATGAGTGTTTTGGCACTCATCACACCCCAAACCCAGCTTCTTGCTTGTCCCCAAAGGAAGAATCAACTCAAAGCCAAACTACCACAACAACCTAACACATACTAACTCCAACGGCATGATTTTTGATGCGCATATTTATAAGGAAGGATCAAAATAAGTAGACTCACAAATCTTGCCTTTTTATTCAAATTTCAGAAAATCCATAAGGTTGTTCAACTTTCAAAAAAATTATGCTGAACACGGTTCAGTTGACAAGTGACTCAACATCCTAAGTTTTTAGTAGCCCTTCCCAAAAAACCTATGTGCATTTGATACGTGATCTCTATCATATAACTCGGTTCTGACACCCCCAAACTTGAATTCAACTCACCTATTGGAAAAAGTCTAGCTCTTTGAAGGATAGGCACCCCTTTTTATTCAACAATCACTGCACCTGCTCGCAGAAAGAAAAACCTTGATTGCCCGTAAAGTTTATGTTGAGTGTTCTGTATAGCGAGGATCGTTGGTGACTCCCGTCGATTGGTTGGGGCATTGGGCATTCGAGTTCCCCTTCGAACTTCACCTGAACACTGGGCTAGACTGGGGACCTAAGTTATGGGAAGCTGTCCTCTCCCCCATCTTACAACAGCCTGATGAAAGTCAATGCCTCCCAGGCCGGGATGGCTCGAGGCATTCTAGGCTTTGAAAGCTCCTCGAGCGTAACAGATTAGATTAAAAACTCCACGTTTCACATTACATTCATTCTTTCTCTGTTTGTTTCTTTTTTTCTTTTTTTCTTTTTTCAATTGGGAAGCAAAGGCGATCCTCTTCTAGATGTCTCATCACTTTGGTGTTTAAAGCTTTCCCAAGGTTTTGTTGAACCTTAGTAAGCAGGTTAAGCCTAGGCATACTATACTAAGAGATCATCTGTGTGTGAGTGCGATAGGATAGTTGGGAACTGGTACCTTGAATACCATGGAGGTGATTCACTCTATCTCCCTACCTATCCCACATGAAATTCCTGAGCATCTAGCAACCTACATATCCTTTATGGATTTATACTTTGTTTTTCCCAAAATATTTTGGACACGGTGAAAAGATCCTTGAAATGCGGGGTGTGGCATCCGCACTACTAAAACAATCTTGGGAAAGAAGATTAAAAATTAAATGCGAGAACTGATAAAAGCGAAACATGAAAATACTGTTTCTGGAGACTATGATAAGTCACAAATGACACTAAGATAGACACGAAACATAAAACCTAAACGGGACACGTATAACTAAGCATAGGGTGACATACTAGAATAGAAAACGTAAAAATAACTTTCAGAACACTAAGAGCATGGCAAAAATAACCCAAAAATGAGGCTAGGCAACCTGAAACAAACTCCGCAAACAAAGCCCCGATCCTGCACCCCGAGCAAGTGTGGATGTGTCCTCCTATTAATGTCTATGAAGAAATGAGAGAGGGTGCCAAAACTCCTTGGCGGCGAATCACTTATGAGTAGCGATGGAAGTGGCAAGTTGTGTGAGGCGGGCTGCCTTGAGCTGTCCGAGGATGGGCCCGCGGTGCAGATGGTGCTTTGATTGGCCATAGCGGCGCATGTCGGCGCGGAGGCCTCCACATCACGGGCGTGAGACCTGGTGCTGCAGGTCTCTCATCCCGATGAGCCTCTCCAGCGACGGTGAGGTCAGCACTGATCTCGGGACAGAGAAGACTCGGATCCTCTCAGGGAGGGTTGTGGTGGTAGAAATTTAGGTGTGGGAGGCGTGGTGGTGGGGATGGGTGGGTTATCCGTCACCACGGGGACCGGCCAGAGACAGCACGGGCGATACTCATGACTCATCCTCGTCCAGGGTTCATGGCCCAGTCATAAACCTCTTATGTTCTTGAGGCACGCATCACGCTTGACCATGATTGCGCATCTAGTCGGGTCTATCAAGCTTCTGTATCTTCTAAGGAGCATGGCGCTTGAATAGGCCGTAAATGAGAAAAAAGTGCCCTAGGTTCATCTTGGCATCCTTGTTATGGAGGATGGCATCCTCTATAATCTTCCCAACATCGAAAGGTATATCTTGGATGATGGCATTGTGCATGAGGGCTCGTTGAGAGCATCATCGCACACATTAGTCGTTGGGATGAGGCAGCGATGTGATAGAGTAGTATACGCTAGGGATGTAGGCCAAATGTTTGACCTTAAGTGAACCGCATGCCCTATTAATCTTGCTCGCCTCACCCCAGTTGGTCGATAATGTCACAATGACCTCGGGTGATGGGATGGCATGGGACTGTCAAGGGCTCATGGGAGCTTGTTAAGGTTATAGTAGTGGTTTGATAACCGCGCTGAAGTCTACCAACCCAGCGCACGAACCTTCTTCGCATGAGGTAAGGTTGGCATGAGTCTCACACCACACTTGTGGCGGTAGTGTAGGAGGTTGGCACCGGTCTTTGCCACCATATGACCATGTCGATCTTGAAAGAAGTCATCGGGTTAGTGAAACCCCTTTTCCTTAATAAACGACCAATTTTTGGAAATGAGGCCAAACTTCTAGGCCGCACTCTCATTAAAAAACTTATGTGATTCTGCTTGCCCAACGGAGCTCTTCACTAAGCTTCGACCTCTTGACGGGTCATCTTTGTCAAACACTCGGCTTTATGGACACGGAGTAGAGTGCGGGTGACTAAGGATCTAGAATTTTTTTGCTTTTCTTTGACAGCCTAAAGCCTCCTAACACCCAAGTGATGCAATGGGAACAATTAGCTCATTGGAAGCCACCCAAATCTCACTTGGGTAATTTGTCGAACACTTGTGTGCCTTTGTGTTATTAAGGCTGTGTGATGTGACCTAAAGACTGCCAATACACCTAAGCTGTTGAGGGCCTTCCTAAACCTAACGAGACCCCAGGAGCTTGACAAGCAGGGCTCGCTGCAAGAATGTTTCCAGGCCTCTACGAACCACATTACACAAACCTAGATTATGGCGTCAAACAAAGTTGGGCAATGGGGGACGGAGGCTCTAGGGATGGTCGTAAGGCTGTAGGGGTGTCCTAGGACCTGTGGGGAAGTGTTTTGCTGAGTTTCTGGGCTCTGCAAAAATGGAGGGTCTTAAGGGCTCAAACTTAGGGTTCTCGTGGGGAAGAAGAATGAGGCTGTTAGTAATAGAAAATAGGGGCAACGTCACGACATTCAGGTTCGACGTCACGACGTTCCTGAGGCTTTATTTCCCAATCTTCGCGGCGTTGGGCGGCTAATATCTCAACGTTCAAGAAGACCGACATGCGTGCGGCGTTGAATCGGCATGGCGACGTGGCGGAGAGTCATAAAATAACATTCGGCGTTAATCGCGTCCGAGACATTGAAAATCGGCGTCACGGCGTTCCAAAGTGTTAACCTGACGCGTCTAGCGTTAGAAAGGTGTCGAAATAGGGGTGGCAGCGTGTGGCGGTGCAGGCTTGAGTTTTGGGCTCCTTCGGCGTCGTGATGTGAGGCGTTCTGGCGTGACAACGTCCGCGATGTTGAAGCCAGCGATGGCGTGAGCAAGAAGGATCAAATTAAAAAAATTCAAAAGTTTGAGAAAAACCCCACGAATGAGTTCTTACCCATAACATCTTGGGTGGGCTATAAACTGTCTCTGCAGCTTCCATTGCTATCTCGATGCGAGAACAAACAATCAAAGAGTCAGAAGTGGAAGGAGACGAAAAAACATACCAAAAAATCTAAAAACACTCAAAACTGTACTGGGAGAAAGAATATGTCAAAAGCGGGTTTTACTCGCGAAGTAGCGCTTTGTTTAGTAATAGTTAGCTCGTATTTTGCGTCTCAATAATCTCGAGGTTAGGAATTTGTCGGATTCTAGGACACTACTTACAGTACACTTATTGAATGGTTTCTTATTAGCATGGATCGCCCGAAATATGGCTAACGTTGTGTGTTAACTTTGAATGTTCCTTTCTCATGGTGCTAATTTTCCTCCTCCATGTGGGAAAAACCTGGAGTCATGATGGTCCGAACCCTTTGTGACTTTAATTTCCTTGGAAAAAGTTTAGTCGGAATTGAATAAGAGGACCCTTGAGACCACTTTCCGAACTCTTTCCTTATAATATGTTTGTCGGTACGGGCTTTAGTCTTTCATATATATTCGAGCATTCACCGTGCTTCATTCTTGAAATTCATCAATTCACTAAGTTGTGGCATCAGCTTCTCTACATTTTGCCCCATATCATGTTCGGCATCAGGGTTCACTGTAGGCTCTGTGTTCTGATTCACAGCAAGCTGACATCTTTCCTCAAAACTAGTCGGAATGGCGCTATACCGATGGGGTTTTTAATGTTGTCTTGTATGCCCGAGTGCATCCTCGATCTTCTTGACGATCCTTCCTTCCAGCTCATTGAATGCTGCTCCAAGCAATGGACTTTTGCTCTTGGTTTCAAGCGCCTCACTTGTTTCTGTGGGTGGTATGCAGTGATGTGCAATGTCGCGCACACCGTACGCAGAAGACCTTATCAGCAACATTACGAGAATGAGTACTCATTTGTGATCGGTGCTTAAATTAGGGTGCCGAACCGTGTAAATATGTGGCTGTGAAGGAACTTAGCTACCACCATTAGTCGTTGGTGTATTGGTATTGCTTCACTACATTTAGAAGATGTAATCCACCATGGGGATATACAGAGTGATTGAATGAGGAAATAGGCCCGTAAAATCCGCTCCCCACAAATCAAATGGCGACTTCTAAGTTGTGCTCTATGGGTAGTTTCATCGGCCCCTAAAGCTGCTCCCCATTCTTTGGCATTTATCGGTAGATACAAAACGGTGAGCATCTGAACAATTTGGGCTAATAGAAACTTTGATTGAAGTACCTTTCTTGTTGTCCTACAGCCTCAAAAAATACCCACGCATGAAGTGTGGCGTGATTTAGATCTCTTGCATTCATCTTAGGTATACATCGCCTTATCATGATCCGCATAATGCTTATATAGATTAAGGGTTCTTCCCCAATAGTAGTGCTTCAAATGTAAAAGACCTCTTCTTACGTTGTGGCAAGCTGCGGAGGGATCACCTTGCCACCCTAAGTAGTTCATGGTCGGCAGTTATGCGGTCATAGCTTTGTGTCTTTAATTGCCTAGGAAAATTTGCTCATAAAATCATCATTGGCTTGCACCCCTCGTCTCTGGGACACCTTCTAACCTTGAAGATGGTGCGGGACTGGGTTCTCTGTTCCCTTCTTGTCAACATCCTTTAGGTTCAAATTCTTGCAATAAGGAGTACCACTTAGTATAAAAATCTGATTCGCGTCCCTTTTAGTCATTAGGTACTTTATAGCTGAGTGGTCAGTGTGCACCATTACCTTATTCCCAATCAAATAGGGCCTAAATTTGTCAAAGGCGAAAACAATGGCCAAAAGTTCCTTTTCAGTGGTGGCATAGTTCAGTTGGGCATCATTCAACGTCAAACTAGCATAGTAGAAAACCTGAAATATCCTTTCTTTTTTTTTTGTCCCAGCACTACTCCGATTGCATAGTCACTGGCGTCACACATTAGCTGGCAGGAGGTCCCAGTGGGTATTTACTACTATGAGGCGTGCAATCTATCTTTCGGGGCGAATGCTTGCACACACATTACTCATAAATCAATGGTGTCCACATGAACAAGCAAACTAAGCAGGCTTTGCAATCCCGAGAAAAATATTTTATGAGCACTTGTAAGAACTTTGGCGTGCCCTAAGCTATACCTTTTGATGATGGAGGAGGTAGTTTCTCTATGCATGATTTTTACTTTTGTCTGCCTCTATTCATCTTGCGGAGAATGGTGCCTAAGTACTATGCCCTTCTTGTACCATAAAATGGCACTTGTCCCCAGTCAATTACAGATCGGTTTCCTACGCATCTGGCATCGGCGTGATCGAGTTTTCTCCGGACAATTGTCAAGGAGTTCCCCAATCTTGAAAGTCATCCATGAACACCTTAATTGTCTTTCAAAATACATATCACGAATATAGCGACCATCTTATTATTTGGAATGTGCCCTAGTGCGTTGCATAAAGCTCCGGCGTCCTCACGAATCGCAGTGTACCATGGCGACGTAAGCGAATATCGTCTTTCTCCTGATCCTTTGAGGCTATAGTGATTTGATTGTACCCGGAATACCCATCCAAGAAACATTAGTATTCATGCCCTTCCAGCCTATCCAGCATCTGATCCAAAAACGACAGTGGGAAATGGTCTTTGCAGGTAGCCTTATTCAACTTCCGGTAGTCGATGCAAATCCTCCAACGTGAGAAGCTAAT
This sequence comes from Tetrastigma voinierianum, assembly GCA_016808115.1. NCBI lineage: Eukaryota > Viridiplantae > Streptophyta > Magnoliopsida > Vitales > Vitaceae > Tetrastigma > Tetrastigma voinierianum. Next base: position 298,871 of record JAEQBH010001551.1, read on the forward strand.
TCTAGAAGGAGTATGTGTATTATTCTGTCTTTATCACTGTTGTTCCTCCCTTTTAGGCTTTTCTGTCGAACTCACCATACCTTTGTCAGAAATTAGATATATAACCCGACATCGACCATAGTACTTCCTTCTGACTACTTCTTTTCATGGTGGGATTAAGTCTACTCTGATGCTTCCCTTTGAGAAGGCTTATGATGCATCTTCTAACAGAGAACAGGTGCATGCACATAGAGGCGAATCCTTTAAAATCAAAGCGAGACCAATAGACGTTGTGTGATCCCCAGTTATATAGGTGACATCTTTATTTACCACTGTTGTGGAGACCCATTTTGAAATGATTCTTTGGTAAGGTGGGTCGTTCACACCGAATAAGCATATCAATGGATAGATGGCTTTTACTTCAGATGGCAGGTGGTTGTTCAAGGATGACATAAGTTTGGGAGCCAATTTTATAGGGTTCATGTGTTTTCAACCATTAGTTTAGGAAGAATTATAGTTACCGCCTCATTATGACCTCTTATAGTTTTCTGAATCATACTTATGGAGACTGCCTCAAGATTCAGTGGACACACTTCAGAGCCTCAGCCTTCACAATTTTTGTTATGGAAGCATGTATCTCTCACATTGAGTGTCTCAGTCTGAACGCGTGAACTTGACACCGTGTCTGCGCTTCGATTTCAGCCTCCCTCTACATCAATCGCAGCCTACTAGTTGCGAAATGGTCTACATCTTCTATGGAATTATTTCAACTGTCTTCTTCCATATCCAACACGATGAAATCCAGGAAGATGAACTTGTCACCTTTATGGAAGTGTTCTATCACTTTATAGATGTATTTATTGACTGTCTGCTATTTGGGTGTGGTGGACAGGTGAACTACCTAATCGATCGTCCCGAATATGGATAAGGAGCATGGGTTATACCTGGCTCCCCAGGTCACACAAGGCTCTCTCAAGATGGAATTCCTGATAGTACAGCACGGGATAGTAATACACACTAGGTCTTTTATTTTATGTGGTAGCTTTCCTCTGAGAAGGATGATGGCACTACATTCCTACGGTGAATTCACCTTTAATCTCGAGAATAAATGAATAACTACTCTTGTTTGACAATATATCCTTCATAAATTTGACATAACTAGGCATCTGTTCTAATGCATCAGCAAACGAATGTCGAGCCGCGGCATTTAACACTCCATAAACTATGCGAATCGTCATTCACTTTATTCTTCTCAAAGATGGTTGTAATCATATAAAGGTCGAATGGTCGTCGATCCTTAGCCTCGCCTTCTTCTCCCACCGACTTTCTCAAATCGCTCCTCTCTCGTCTTTGTCATTCCGACCGGTCCGGATTAATCCCTCCTCGCCACCCTCCCATCACTAGCCGGCTGCCTTGTGATTGCTAATTCTCTACCACTTCTCAAGGTGATAGCTTTTACATGTTCATTACCTTCTCATCTCAGTTCACCTCGAGCCGCTCTACATGAAACTCACGCTCAAACAAGATATTAGCCATTCGGGGCTCCATTCAGACCAAGCTCTTAGTCAGGCTACTCGATTGTCTGGGCTGAGTGGCCTCGATGTCGCATAATCACCTCGTCTCTATCCATGAAGGCACATGAGAGGTAAGCATTCGAGCTGTGTGGCTGCTCCAAGTCCACTTTTCTGAGGCGGTTCGCTCACTCCTGTGCCGACGTCTGCTCGATAGTCATTATCCCATACTAACCTCCTATCATTGATCGATTAAACCTCACATTACTCAGGGCATGCCTCGATCGTCACCGGCCCCAATCGGAGCATTCCCATACCATCAGTAGCCGCCTCCACAAAATTCCCTACACCCCATGGCTACCCGAATGGCATTCACGCATTGGTCTACTAAGTCATTTAGTGTTCGCAAGTGACAAGGAGTAACCGATCGGGCCGAGAACCTTGTTATCTATGTCGCCCACAAATTCCTCTCACTCACGTAGTCTCATTCCAGCCACGATCTGTGGCAGAGGGGCCATTCCCTCTGTGATCTCATGCCGTCTCGAGTCTCCCATTAACGCACCTCCGCCAGCATCAATCATTATTCCGGGTCGCATCCTCGACTCACATAAAGTATGGACTCGCATCCATCCTGTCAACTCATGGTGTGGCACTCCCACACCATGAAATCTATCCCATGCTTTTGCTAAGTTCTCTCCCTCGAATTGTTTAAAAGTATTGATCTCTCGTGACTAGTCGTAAATTTCTACGCTGAAGAATTTGTCAGAACTTCACTCAGTCGCTCCATTAAGCAATGGAATCCGTATCGATCATTAACTGAAGGTTTGAAATTTCATCACCTGTTGCAGAGCAGAATAATCTACCGAGTGCTCCTTCAACTACATTCTGCATTATACTGATCAGTGTCACATACTACGAAGTCAGTCGCAAGTGAATATCTCTGATTCTCACTGGGCAACTGCGGAACATGACATGTCTCGGCACTATGGGCGGTCACCGACTTCAAATAGTTGTCACCGAACGGGTGGTCTCTTGATAAATTATTCGAACAACTCCAGAGGTGGTATGTGAACCTTCAGCAAATAAGCAAACTGGGATCATCCCGTCAGATAAAACTACCGGCTTCTAATTCCTCCCATTATTCCCATCAAGTGACCCACTCGACTCCGCTTTCGCCTCGCAAATATCTCGTCTACATCACTCGCATGATCGCAGATTTCTATGTCAGGCTCCCTGCTCACAAACTGCAAGGTTCTTTCCCAAATCAGATCAAACTGGATGTAGTTCAACTTGACTCCCAGGCTTCGCATACACTCACTGTGAATCTTAATCAGAATCACACACAAATGCAAAGACCAAATTACAAGTATCAGAGGCAAAATAAAATAAAAAAGAATCCAGAGTAACATCTAATCAGACTTTGTCAATATCAACACTAAAAATACTCCCCATGAACAAGCAAACACAAAAAACTTGATAGCCAAAAGCGTGGACGTGTGAAATATGTACGCCTACGCCACAAGAAGTGCACGCCAATATCAAGAATATGTCGCACTCGTACAAATATCGATCCACTTATATGCGTCGACACGAAATCATTTTTATACATTATCCGACTTCTTAAACTTTAATGACTATCTAACTAATATATGGGATTAAACTAAAGCTAAATTAACTCGTGTGAATTACTCATCAGGAGACTACCACTCTTTGATGACATACCTAGAGGAATTACTATCACCGAATAGTGACCCATTTTGACTCGGGTGATCGCGGCCTACTAGATACCTCCCCAAGGCATCCGCCCCATTCACGCAGGTCAAAAGCACCTCCCCGCCCAACCCAACACCAAACGCCTAAAATGTTCTAACCTAATCGCTACACTTGAACCTGGATACTCTATTTACCGATTTAATCGAGGGTCGCATTAAGATCCCCGGAGTCCTTATCTCTCGATCCTGAGATACCCACAGGATCATGCATTGCCGCGTACATTACCATACATATATAAAACTAAGGTGATATAGAGTGCGTATCGATGCAAATCATCAATAAATCGACAATATAAGTTTAAACTTTAATCCATTCAATCAGAACATATTAGAACCGAATATATGCATCATTCCCTATAAATCATTAGTCATTTAAGTAGAAAAGAAAAAAATACAAAACACTGTCTTTCTTAACGATTCAGCCCTGCTACTCTTTTCAAGGCCTCCACCAAGACGCCTTCGATGCCTCCAAATTAGGTCTCTTTCTTTTTGGCGATTTCGAGGCAGTAATCGCGACGACTCTAGTGACATCGCGAATGGCCGAGACGCTCATCGACGCTCATCCGACCAAACGTCATACCGTTAACACATCGCGACACCGGAATGTCGCGACGTCGCATGTCGTGGACGCTGTCGGGCCACTTTCTTCTCCTTCATTTTCCGCTCCAAAAATGATCCCGAAACCACCGTCTCATCGTAATGCACATAAGATCCAAAAAATCGACATTAGTGGAGTAAGGTCATTTCGCTCAAAAACTCAGAGAAGGCATTACTACTCTATCGAGTATCAGATCTCATCCACATAGTCAGAAAAGGACCTACCCTCATAGAGCTCATATTTTGAAGCTCAGATGCCCACAATGCCCTAATAAATCCCAGCCAACTCCCAGAATTTTCCTCTCACCCTCTTCAGGATTCCCATCAACACTTCACTGGATTCTTTATCGGGTCTAATAGCTCAAGTACAAAAAGGAGTCGATCTTGGTAATGAGTCAGATTCCATAATCCGCAATAAATTAATTCATCTCCTCCCTAGTTGAAGATCGTCTTATCATTGCTTTGTATGGGGATCGATAATCCTAAACCTATGAATAATCCGCTCCTCGATAAACCCGAATCACATCCTTTGTTATACTTTCTTCAATGGTACTCGCTCCACCCACTTAGAGTGAAATAGTCTAGAGTAAACTAGACGGTAAGCCATGCCCTCTCGATAATGTCGGATGAATCTTCCACTAGATTCACGGCCAACCTCTAAACTACCATATGGCTTTAATATCAATGCAATTTTAACAAAGAGGAATCCTTCAGATACTCCATATTTCCTCGCACTATCAGATAACCCCTCGAGTAAGTGATACTTTTAATTTGGTCGATTAGAAAAATAGTCGTGGTTCTAAATTAACCATCGCATCTTTACTCTAGATTGATCGACCTAATTAACTCCTTCAAGAACTCGGCTTCATAACTCCATGCTATCCGGGGAAAGATAAGACTCAGTAATGACCCTTCAAATCCTTTTCTATATACCTGTTTCAAAGAGAACAAAATTCCTGTGCCGAGCCTCATTCCCGTGGGGAACCTTCTTGTTTAGATCTCCAAATATTCTTTAACTATACCCTCCAATACCCGCAATATCTAAGTGTCAATAAGTGAAGATGTCTAGGTTAATCCCTTTCAAAATTGAAGGATTCTTCTTCTCTATCATGACGAGCCACAATAATTCTTCACCCATTTTTACACTGTAGGCTATTCGAGCAAGCTCACAATCCTCCCACTTGATTCCCCTAGGCACATGTTCCAATTTCCACATCATTAAAGGAGCATAACAATTATTAAACGGAAGTATAAAGTAAGGTGCTAATAGCAAGTTGTTACACTTATACTCCCTTTAATCAAGCCTAAGTACCAATCGAGAATCTTCTAATGACTAACATCTTTCGCTTCCTAAGTTCCAGTGAAGATCCTAAGCTAATCACTACACGATTTTATGCATTCAAAGGCGATCGAAGACAATGTAAATTCTTTGATCTCTCAAAGAGAGGATCACTATTTCTATACTACCATTCCCCAGGCTTGAAAATCAAATTTGAGGATCCAAGGCTCCTTTTCTACTCCATAAATTCTCAACTCCACAAATTGCTTTATCCCAATCTCTAAGGAAGGATGATCAAGTAGGAAATCTACCAGTGCTTGTCCCTTGACTGATTTCTATGGAAAATAAACCAAGGTGAATTCTAACAAAGCAAGGGACCATTTACTAATCCTTCCTAATAATCAATGTTAAATACGATTTATAAGGTCGTACTGAGACACTACACAACTCTAGACTTGATCAAAGAATGTCTCAATTTAGTGCATGAAGCATAAGGCCAAACATAATTTTTCATTCGAGAATATCATGTTTCATTGATTTAAGACCCTACCAACAATCTTGCTGTACCCCAATTCATGACTTTAGAATTGTTTTTGGTGCCAAAAGACAACCTATCACTCATTCGCAACCAATAAATATAATCTAAGTGGACGACCTTATATATGCGAGGCATTAAACATAAGGTTTGTAGGAGGTACACTCTGATCTTATCAAAGGCTACTGATGTCGTTCCCATCTAAATTCTTCCATATCTTTCAAATTTCTTCACTCAAGTCGTAGAATTCCTCGTTTTACTCTTTTCAATTTAGATAAATCTTCTTAAATAATTTACCTGACCTAGGAATGTCACGCCTCGAATCCAAGTCCGAATTCATCATAGTGATCCGAACCGAGTCCGGACGGTGACTAGATAATCGACTCTTACCTAATTTTTTTAAAGCCAATTATACTCCGTGTATACTGCTATATTATAATAACATAACTAATAATGACTATACATTTAATGAGTCCCATTTCATAAATACAAAACTTTACACTTTACAATTACAAATCGTAGAGCACTAACCTACATGAGCGACCTTCCCGGTGTGTCGTCTACAGTACGCTAAGTCTCTCGCATGTCTTCCGTATCTACACCTGACAACCCGCGCTGTTTTACGCTTAAATGTCACATGTCTTATGCATATACACATTTAACGTATAAATAATAATGTATAATATAAATTTCATGCATTTTATATTATGAATTTATACAAGTACTTCTTCTTATAATAAGTTTATGTTTATTCAGACTCTATATGTGAGTTACGTAACTTATACTTCTAAGGACTTATGTTTATTCAGACTTTAGAGTTACAGTAACTTATACTTTACGACTTATGTTTATTCAGACTTTAGGAGTTAAGGTAACTTATACTTTTACTTTACTTATGTTTATTCAGACTTTAGGAGTTAAGGTAACTTATACTTCTTTACTTTAATTTATGCTTATTCAGACTCACATGAGTTACGTAATCCTATACTTTACTACTTATTTATTCAGGACTTTCAGGAGTTACGTAATCCTATATAATTTCTTACTGACTTATGTTTATCTTTACTCAGAGGAGTTACAAGAACTTATACTTATACTACCGAGCTTTATAACTGTTCTGAGGTACCAGCCTTCGTATTGCGTAGATTACGAACGGTACCAAATATCATGAATTCTATTCCTCATACTACTACTTGTAAGTACTACACAAACTTTATAACGTACTTCTCAGATCTTATACTTGTACGCCATGTATCCCGGTCTACTTTAACTTTATATCGTATTTCGAGCACATAACGTTTTCATCTTATACGTGTATTACAGAGCTTTACATACGTGTATTCCAAATCTCATACATGTATTGGCGTAACTTATAATTGTCTTACTTAACTTATACATCGGCTCCTATGTATATACTATCTACGATCTTATCCTCATATGTAAGGTACTCGAGGTGACGATAAGTCTAACTAATCATAATCATATTTCACATACAAGGTCAGACGTACGTGATACAGATACATATCGTGCATGAACATTTATCCATGACAGTACAGACTTAATCTGATACATATACTTATTTTACTTGATACGAGAGTACCCTTAGGTACTAATTCCGACTTATACTTATTTTACTCGATACTGAGTACCTGTGAGGGTACTCACCGGACTCGATTATTACAAGAATATCCGTAGTATACTACTTAACTCAATAAGATACATTAACTTAATCAAATACAGAGTACTGGGGTGAGGTACTACGTAACTTAATCAGAGCCATGCACTAAATCAAACATGTGGAGTGGCAATGCAGTACTCCGCGTAACTTAATCAGTAAGCAAGACTATTCAGATAGGAGTACCCGTAGGTACTGCAGACTTATCTAGATATTGTGGATTTATCAGATATTAGACTCATCGATACGTGACTTATCAGACATGGAGTACCTGTGAGGTACTATAGATTTATTCGTGACATGTGACTTATCAGATACAGGACTCATCGATACGTGACTTATCGATAAGGTGAGTACCTGGGAGGTACTTACAGATTTTATCGACATATATACCTGTGAGGTACTTACAGATCGGTCTAAATACGTGAGTACTCTCAGGTACTACAAAACTTATCATCAAGACTTATTCAGATATAAGTACCACATAGTGTCACAGACTTATAGGTACTACGGGACTTATTCAAAGACGGGTGTCGAGGAGGCGGGAGCACCATGGTGCTTCTGGTTTAAATCGAGAGGCCAAACAGAACTTAGTGCATCTAGGAAATTGCGTAGGTGCTCTGAACATTTTCGGATCTGGGGTACGTGGGTACTCTGAGGCTTAATCAAAGGCAGTGCCGAAGTAGGTACTACGGAACTTGTCGAGAGACGAGTGCGAGTAGGTACTGCGGAACAGATCTGAGAAGGTACATTCAATCTTCTTATTCTCTATTTAGAGTCTTATCATATAATTGTTTGACTTCCTAGATCGATGTCTGGAATGAGTAGGACCACGGCCTAATAAGTACCGAAGATACTATACGATGCGGAGTGTCGTAGCATTAGTTAGGGCAAGTGCCTTAGCATAACGGGACGGGGTACCCGTGCTTTCGCGGGGCAGGTGCCTTAGCACTTAGGGACGGGAGTGCCGTGGCACTAGTGTTCGAGCGAGTGTCTTAGCGCCCAATAGGGCCCAGGAGTGCGTATTAGCACTAGTCGGGACGGGAGTGTCTTGGCACTTAACGGAGATGAAGTGTCGTAGCACTAGGTCGGGACAAGAGTGCCTTGCATGGGACGGGGTGTCGTAGCGCTAATCGAAGTGCGGTACTGTAGTCGGAGTATCGTATGGCAATCGGGAGTCTTAGAGTACTGTCGGGAATAAGTACTAGTCGGAAGTGAGTGCTTTAATCAGGAATGCGTACTAATCGGACAAAGTGCTGTGTCATTTAATAACTGTCTTAGGTGGTTTTACAATTTATATGAGGTCGATAAAGCTTTATCTTATATAATAGGGGCATTCTTAGCCCTTGAGGTGTTCATGCAGATCAATCCTTCATATCTTGGTAAGGTATGATGCATTATGTAATCACACCCCTTATTCATGGAATCTTATTCTTACATGGATACTTTTAAGAGTTGGAATCCTCCAATCGGATCATACAGCTGAAGTTATGGCATTTCATACCAACTAGTCATTTACCAGGGCAGTTTGAGATCTCCACTTTCGGGGTCTTAACTTCATGTTGGCACTATCTCTTTAGACTCACTAAGCTAAGGTGCTAAGGGTTCTATTAGCTGGAGAATCACCCAGTCGAAGGAAACTCAAGTTAAATCCGAATGAAACCGGACCTCTATGTTCAAAGGCGGAACAGAATTTTGCTTTTGTGGCCCCACTTTGAGTGAATTTTAGGCCACTTAGGATCAGAATTTGGCAGTACCTATTCTTTAAGTTTTTGTTTTCCTTGAAGTCTATTTTCGTAGTACTTGAATCCTCAAATCGGATAAAGAAATGAATGATTATGAAATGAAATCTGGCCAGTCGAAAACGAGGAAAACGAGCGGGGTGTACCAGTACACCTCTAAAGTCATCTGGTACACTATTAAAAACGACCATAACCGAAAGTGTACCGGTACACTTTCAAAGTGTCTTCAGTACAAGTCACCAATGCCCCAAAATGTGTGTTTTCTCACATTTTCCATACTGATAAGTAATTCTACACTTCAAACACATCAAAACCATTTCCAATTCACCTTGGAATCTCTTTTATACTCAAATCATCTTTCAATTCTTATCTTCTTTCAAAACCTTTCCATGAATCTCTCCCAATATAATTCTAATATGGGTTACCACCCATATACAAACCAAGTACCAAGATTTGTTAGGGTTTGTTCTAAACCCTAACTCAATTTCCTTTCATTTAACCATGAATTCATTCTCAAAGAGAGGATTTCATGAGCTTCTTGTGCCATATGGGGTTTTACCCACCTTACTTGCCATCATTTTTGGGTTAAGATGAAACCCTAGCAAAACCCCATGTTTGGGGATAAACTGCTAACCAACCAAGCATGGTCCCTTGTAATCCACATAGAATTCATAATCAAGGTGGTTTCCTTTTGACTTGATCTTCTCTTCTCTTCTTCTCTTATTCTTTTTCTTCCTCTTCCCCTTCTCTTCTCCTCTCCTTCACGTTTTTCTCTATCCCCAAATGAGACCAATTTGGTCTTTAATTGAATTTTCTTAGGCCTTGTTTGGCCTCAAAAGCCAAACCCATTTGGGTTAGCTTTCTCTAATTGCAAAAAGGTCCCTCTATGTTTGACCATTTGTATTTCAAGTTCCCAAAATTGTATTTTGGCCCATAGTCTCTTCAATTTATGACTTTTAAGCCCCTTTTTGGACCAATTACAAAATTGTCCTTATATCTTGTAAATTCCCGGGTCCCTCGTTTCCAGGTTTCGCATTTAACTTACGAAACATTTAAATTATGCTTACAAAATACCCTAAACATGTCAAAAACGACTAGGGTATATTTCGGGGTGTTACAAGGAACTTTTGGAGTTCTTTCTTGTTTTGTGGAGCATTGGCTGAAGCAATAGCTTTTGTTTTTTTCTGATCCACTTCTATCCCTTTTTGGTGAACTAAGAATCCGATAAAATTCCCAAAACGAACTCCAAATGCACATTTTAGTGGATTAAGTTTCAACTGATGATATCTGATCATCTCAAAGCTTTTCCTTAGATGATTTACATGCTCACTAGCTTTTGTAGATTTAACCACAATATCATCAATGTATACTTCCATGTGGTGGCCTAGCATGTCATGGAAAATGGAACTCATTGCCCTTTGGTAAGTTGCACTTGTATTTTTGAAACAAAAAGGCATGACCAGCCATTCAAATGTCCTTATGGAGCCAAAACATCTAAAGGCAGTCTTAGGTATATCTCTTACTGCTATTAGAATCTAATTGTAACCAGAGAAACCATCAATAAAGGACAACAATTCATTATTAGCAGTAGAATCAACTAACATTTCTATAATAGGCATCACATACATGTCCTTAGGAGTAGCCACATTTAAATCTCTAAAATCCACACATACCCGAAGTTTTCCATTTTTCTTCATCACATGAACAATATTTTCTAACCATTGAACATACTTTGTAGGCCTGATGAACTTAGCCATCAAGAGTTTCTCAATTCCCTCCTTCACTTTCAGCTCTACTTCCTTGAACATTCTTCTAGGTGGTTGTTGGAAATGATGGAATCCGGGCCTAATGGAAAGGCGATGTTCCTGAAGACCATATCTAATCATACATCTCATCGCCAATTCCCGAAGCAAAGCAATCTTTGAATTCCTGCAACAATGATATGATATATTCCTTCAAGTTAGTGGATAAGAGAGAACTGATGTAAGTAATCCTTGGCTCCTCCATAGTTCCGAGGTTGACTTCTTCCATAGGATCATGTACTTGAGTCTCGTTATCTTCCATTTTAGGAGGAGCTCACTCTAAATCTTCAATCGGAATTTTTTTCTTCTTTTCATCTAATTCTTCTTCATAAATCAATTTTGCTCCACATATTTCTTAGAACTTTTCTTCTGCAACTCTTTCAATAACTTGTTGCATTTGCATTTTGAATGACGCGATTGCAGTGGCTGCATTCTCTTCATGAGAATACTTAGTTTAGTCATCGATCTTCTCCATGACGAGACCCTTTATTGGCCTAAGAGGCAGGATAGCAATTGTCTTAAGAAGTGTGGCAGCTTGGTCTTGAATGTCACCAGTATATCTTGACTCCATGTATATTTCCCTTGGAGTCCCTTTATTCTTTTTGCCTTTGAATTTTATTGGACCAAACTCTTGGTCATAGTAATTGGCCTCCACAGAATCTGAAGTTGCAATGAAAGGTTGTTTGTCTACCCACACCACTTCTACTTCATCACCTTTCCAAAACAGTTAAAATTGGTGAATAGAGGACGGCACACACCAAGTGGCATGAATCCAGTCTCTTCCTAACAAAGCATTGTAGTTAGCAGTAGAATTAATCACAACAAAAGCTTAGAAGGAAGTCTTACTACCCATAGTGATGTCCCGATAGAATGCGCAAAGTTTTAGATATTTCTCTAGTAAAAGTTGATACAAACACTTCCGTTTCAATCAAATCACTAATGCTTCTTCCTAAAGCTCTCAACATCCTCAATGGCATCACATTGATTGTTGATTCGTTATCCACCAATACCTTGGACACTGGTTTACCATTAAAGTGTGCTCTCACATAGAGAGGTCTTATGTGCTTTTTCATCTCCACAGTAGATTTTTCCAGTGTCACCTTCTGAGCTCTACTTCTTCAGAGGGGTCAATTGTGATCACCCTCTGATTATGCTTTTCCTTTACTTGCAAATGTTGTTTCTCTACCTCCACTAAGCTTTCCTCCATTTCTTTTTACTTGAAAAAAAATATGGTAAAGTTAGAGAAATAGTAGAACATTTCAAGGAAATAAGAAATGTACCTATCAAAATTGTTTTCAAATCCATTTCTTCATGAGATTCGTAACTAGAATCTTCATCTTTTGTAGACTTCCTTCCAAATTTGTGCTCTGAAATAGACCCCTGCTCTCCTGTTCTCTGTTCTTTGGTAATCATTCTAATGCTCCTTTTCTTCATAGCTCTCAGTTTCTGCATCCTTCTTTTTTGAGTTCTGGTGAGCTTTTGTGGAAATTTCTTATGATGCAACAAATGCCACTTTTGTTCAAGTGGAACAGGAGAAGGGACAACAAACCTTGGAGGTAGTTTTCTCTTTGAAGTGTTCTTGCCATTTCCCTCTGGAAAAGTATGTCTCTCTTTTGGAGGAACATTCTTTTCTTTGAAGGGTTTCTCCTTCTTGATTTCCTGCTTTGAATGGCATGGATATCTTCCATTTTTTTCCTTTTCTCTAGTTGTAAACACTTTTCCTTTACTGCTAATTCATCCTTATAAACCAGATATTGTTTAGGGACTCATACCTTTCTTATATTGACATTAGGAGAAAACTTCTCATCCTCATTTTCATTTAGAACTATTCTCAAATCAGTAGCAACTATGTCGATTAAAGGCGCTGGTAGGAAAGGATTTTCATCAACCACCATGGCCTCATTTTTCTTAAGGAACTTCAATATTCCCTTGTTTATTTTGTCTTGAATAATATTTCTGAAACTCTAACAAAAACTAATACCATAATTCCAGGAGTTATGATACTTACAATATACTTTCCCCCTAAGTTCCTCTTTGCTGGGGAGTTGGTGATCTTAGGGAAATGTAATGAATTTCTTCTTCAGAAGGAAATCAAAGATTTCCTCTGTCTTTGTCATATCAAAAGTATGTTGTGCTTGTGTATTAGAGGTCTATGACTTCTTCCATAACTCAGATGCTTTCTTCACTAGTAGAGGACAAATGAAGGAACCTATACTTAGGAGATCTGCTACTACAGTTTCTTCATAATTGACCTCTTGGCAATAAGTTACTATGGAGGTCTTTTTCCATTGACTTTCTTCCTTGAGTAATTCTTCATACTCTATTACCTTAGCAGCAAGCTCATAAAAGTCTCTGAACTCCATACCTTGGAACTTTTTCCTCGACTCTATATCAAGTCCCCTCAGTGTTATCTTCACATACTCTATTTATGGGAGATGGATTTTGCATCTATTCCTCATTCTTTTGAAACGAGTGATAAATGACTCTACTGATTCTCCACCCCTTTGGGTTACCCTTGATAATTATGTTATGCAAATCTCAAGTTCTGTTATGAAGAATTGTGTGTGGAACCATCTCTCCATTTCCTACCAACTCATGATAGAATTCCTTGGCAATGTTGCATACCAAGTAAAAGCAACTCTAGTTAATGAGTTAGGAAATAACCTGAGTTTAAGATAAGATAAATTTTCATAATTGGCCAATTCCCTACACTACCTTTGTGAATGGTCATGCTCCTAAGATAATTGTCCATTTTCTCCATGAATAAAGAAAGTGAGAATTCCATACCCTCTTGGATGAGATTCTCTCTAACGCGTTGCCCTCTAGATATGGCTTATAGAATTCTAGACAACGACTTTATCTAAGACGAGGCAGAGTATAGTTCTGTCTGTTCCCTTATTGCCTCCAAATTTGGTGGTGGTGGCTGCATAAAAGGCTAAAGAATTTGTTGGCTTCTATTAATATCTACCCCTGAGGGTGGTGAAATAGTGCCCCCCATGCCTCCAGCTAAAGGAAGTGGCTCATTATAAACTCCAGGTTGTGTAACTGGGTTGGTGTTAGCATACACGCTTTGAGGAGCCGTTGTTCTAACAAGATTAGAATGTTCTCCATTGGAATTTTTCAAACTTCTCTCTTCTCTCCTATGGGGAGGAAGATATAGATTTTCAATATGTTTAGGAGAAGCGGTGAGGTCCTGCCTTCACGAAAATTCTGGGGGCTAGCCCCCGAGTTCAAGTGATAATTGTCTCCGAAGCTCATTAACTTATTACCTCATGAATCGAGAAGTTAGTTCTAACCCCTATGGTCAGACATTCTTTGAGATTACTTTCAGGATAGTCTCTTTTGCCTGAGCTTGTTCTTCTCGCTCGTCGCGTGGCAGCAATTTGCTTGGATGATTTTCCGGTATGTTCATCAGCTTCATTTATCAAGGCTTGTGCATACTCCGACATGGCTTTAGTTTTCTCAGCAAGAACTTTAAGTTGTTTAGACTCTACCTCTACTTGAGTAACCATTTTTTCATCAAAACGTTGTCCAACCAACGCGTTCAATCTCTGTAGATTCTCTATCATTGCCTGAAACTCAACAACATTAGGAACATGAATATCATCATCATCTATATTACCTACGCTTACTTCTTACCTGAATGGGCTGTCTGGTGCAAATTATCCTTGGAGAAAATCTACTATATTTCTTTCAAACTGTTCCACTATGGTTGGAACGAGTCCTTCCTATGCTGCTTCTATGACATTAGATACTGAGTCCTGAGACTCTAAGATGGTTTTACCTTCTGGGTTTGCTGGGACATGAAACATCAATGCAATTATTATTATTTTCTTTAAATTTTTTTTGCCTTTTTTCATTTTGGTTTGGTTTTCATTTAACATAAACACAGTATAAATAGAGTTAGACTTTTCTTAGCGATATTTGATTGTGGATCTGGCATTAAATTTTCTTATGAAACATGCTATAAAATGTATAATGATTCACACCTATCGTGTTGAACTTTGCCCTATCGATTAGAAATTAAATCCCCAAAAGATTCTACATTTCTCTACTTGCATTTCAAATTAGTTATTAGGTTTTGGATTATTAATGGTGATTACCCTCTTGGTTCCTTGCTTTGAACTTTCTCGCTCCTCATCAGTCCTCATTCTGTCTTCCCATTACACTTTCTGTTTTAATTGATTTTCTGCATCTATTCTCATTTTGAAATGAGTGATAATGACCTATGCTCATTCCTCGGCCTTTTCCAGGTTATGATAACTCTATTCCTTTAGATGTGGTCACATACTTGAAAATTATTAACGGAACCTTCCCATTTCCTGCAACTCTTGATAAATTGTAGCAGTGTCATTGGAATTACCAGTAGCTTGTCTCTAGTTAATGTTAGGAAATATTGAGTTTAAGATAAGGAAGTACCTGGTTGGCTATTCCCCACTACAATGTGAATCTAGTCACATGCTTTAAGGTAGACTATCCATTTTCTCCAAAGAATAAAGAGAATTCAGGAATTCCATACCCTCTTGGGTAAGGATTCTCTCTATCTATTGCCTCACAGATATGACATAGAGATTCTAAGTAGCTTGACTTTCAGTAGCCAAGGCCGAGGCCGTATCGTTCCTGTACCACTTTCGTTATTGCCTCCCAATTTGGTGGTGGTGGCTACATAAAAGGCTAAAGAATTTTATGGCCTCTATTAATATCTACCCTTAAGGGTGGTGAAATAGTGCCCCCCATGCCTCCAGCTAAAGGAAGTGACTTATTATTAACTCCAGGTTGTGTAACCGGGTTGGTGTTAGCATACACGCTTTGAGGAGCCGTTGTTCTAACAGGATTAGAAAGTTCTCCATTGGAATTTTTCAAACTTCCCTCTTCTCTCATAAGGGGAGGAAGATATAGATTTTCAATTTGTTTAGGAGGGCAGTGACGTCCACCATATTGAAAATTCTGAGGCGCGAGTTTCGGTGATGGTGTCTCCGAAGCTCATTAGCTTATTGCCTCATGAATTGAGAAGTTAGTTCTAACCTTTATGGTTCAACCTTCTTTGAGATTACTTTTAGGATAGTCTTTTTTGCCTGAGCTTGTTCTTCTCGCTCTGTTGCATTAGCCTTAATTCGCTCGGATGCTTTTCTGGTATGTTCATTAGCTTCATCTATCAAGGCTTATGTATACTCCAACATGGCTTTAGTTTTCTCAGCAAGAACTTTGAGTTGTTTAGACTCAACCTCTACTTAAGCAACCATTTTTTCATCAGAATGTTGTCCAAGCCAACGCGTTCAATCTCTGTAGATTCTCTATCATTGCCTGAAACTCAACAAAATTAGGAACATGAATATCATCATTATCTATATTACCGATGTTTGCTTCCTGCCTAAATAGGTTGTCTGATGCAAATTATCTTTGGAGAAAATCTACTATATTTCTTTCGAATTGTTCCACAATGGCTGAAACGAGTTCTTCCTATGCTGCTTGTATAACATTAGATACTGAGTCTTAAGACTCCAAGATGGTTTTACTTCTCAATTTTGGTGGCATCTGAATCCACTGGATGATGTTTCATAAAGATGTGTCCTACCAAGTTATGTTTCACAAAGATGGGTCCCATTGGGAGTGCCAAAAATATGTTGTGGTGATTTTTTAATCACACATGAAACATACAAAATATAAGTGTACGGCGTGCTAGGAAATTAAAGTGTTTCCAAACTTGAATGACTCGTAAGATCAAACTGTCGGTATGTGAGTTCCTAGTTCCCTTGGCAATGACTCCCATGTCAAAGTGGAAAAAGTACAAATGGAAATCGCGGGAATTAGTGGTGAAGAAAAGCGTTAGATTATAGAATAATTAAATAACACGGTGCTGAAAGTTGATAGATTTGAATAATACTTGCAACTAAAATGCTAAAATTGTTGAAGTAAACATTGGATTTGACTGTGAAAACAATATTGTGCTTGAAAACTTGATAAACTTAAATAGAACTTTGAACTAGAATGCAGAAATTGCTAGATAAAATATTGGATTTCACTACGAATGAATGAAATAACACTCTTAGAAATTTGCTAGAAACTTGGCTACAACTAGGAATTTAAATACTTAAAACTTGTTGAAATTGCTAAAAGCTTGTTGAAATTGCTGAAAGCTTATTGAAAAGCTAGAAGCTTGTTGAAAACAAGGATTTGCTGATGACATTGAGTCGATTGATTGATTAATTGATTGGTTGATTGGCTGATTGGTCGATTGGTTATCTCTTGCTTCATCCTTCTCCACTCCCTTTACAAACGTAGAAGACTTGTTGCCCAAATCTCTATTTCTCCACTCTCTCCACTTTCTGAAGTAATTGCTCATGTCTTCCATTAAGGAAGCTTGTTCCTCAAGAACTCCTCCACATCTCCATTGTGGAGTCTTAATCGTCAAGAATTCTTCCACGTCTCCATCATGGAGACTTGTTCCCCAAGAAAACTCCACATCAGCACATAATTGCCCATTTCTCTACCACCTCTAATAATGCTTCATTTGACTTTCCAAAAATTTTTAAAA
The DNA here is from genome assembly GCA_016808115.1 of Tetrastigma voinierianum. Lineage (NCBI taxonomy): Eukaryota > Viridiplantae > Streptophyta > Magnoliopsida > Vitales > Vitaceae > Tetrastigma > Tetrastigma voinierianum. The sequence goes on from JAEQBH010001551.1 coordinate 316,298, forward strand.
ATACATAAATATCCCTAAACTTCTTCTATGTGCTTGTACAAATGGATCTAGGCCATTTCTTTTGGACTTTTATTCATGGGCTTAGGTTTAGGCCTAACCCATTACTGGATCGGTCCAAATTTTCAATTTGAGTGCAAACATGCTCTTTATGGTGATTTGAAGGCACTATGAGATAATTTTGCATCATTACCTACTTCATTACATTGATTTAGTTGTCGATGAACTATTAAATGTGCAAATATGTCAGAAGTTTCAAACAATAAAGGAATTCATTCCACTCATCATAGATTTGTTTCGAAAATACTTGCATCCTCTAATCTCAATTATTTATCCTTATTGAATAGTTTCACAAGTTTCTCACCATATAACAACATGCTATGTCTACCTCTTTAGGTTTTTCAATACCCAACCCTTTAGCATTTTCAAATATTTTAATATATATAAGAAGAAAAATAGTTATAAATAATTGGAACGGATTCACAACAGGTATATATATATATTAAATTTATAATTTCATAATCATGTATTAAAGTTGAAATTACAATAGTTATTATAAATACAATAAAAAAGTGCAAGGAAAAAATTAATGGCAATTTATGTAGACTAAGAAGATTAATGGAAGAAAACTAGTAAAAGAAATGGATGGGAGTGGGAAATCACTAGTCACACTGGACCTGCAAAAACTACAGAGTGGGAATGTGATTTAAACTTAGTAAGGCAAAAGTGGGATGACTTGAATTTTTGAAGGGCTAATTTGAAAAATCGGTATTTCGAATAAAACTCGAGACCCTATTATTTACTTGACTGAATAAGCCATAACCCATTCGTTGAAGGGTTGGACTAGCCTAATAGCCGAATTTTCACTTTAAAAAAAATAATTAATAATATAAGCCGGGATGGGAACACCTTATCTCTAAATTTTTTTTTGAATCTCTTTTGAAAAGGTTGTTTTCTCTTCATGTATTGAGCCTAAGCCAGAATTATTCCTTTTTTACATTTCCTGGTCTTCTTTGATTACTTGAGACCTTGGTTCATCTAATACCGCTGTCGAGGAACCCGAGAGTGCTTTCATTGTGAGGAAGCGAGATTAGGAAGTCATAACTCTTAGGAGAGAACCTTGCGGCTTGAGAGGAGAAAAGAATAACGAGGAAAGCGAACCATTTATCTTCTTCTTTTGCATCTAAAATGCTTTAAGGTATTTCAACATGACTTTCTTTACCAGAAGCATTGTAATCTCTCAATATAAGAAGGAAAAATTTTTCTCCCATATTGTTGTAATCTCTTATCATATTTTGCAAGGCTTTCTTTTAGTGGTAATCCACTACTCCTTAACGGATAATAAAGATGATATATATAAAAAAAAAAAGTTTTTTAGATTGTTTTGGATTTTATAGTATTTTTAAATATCTTGACCTGTTTTGGCCCGTGGCCCATGTAGGATCAGGTTGGATTGATAAAACATAGGCCCGAATATAAGTGAACCAAATTGACCAGTGGCTCGATTGTGCTAGGCCAAAATGGGCCGGTTGGCCCGTTTCCCTCCTCTAACGAAAACCTACTATAGTATTTTTTTTTACTAAAAAAAAAAATTGATCAATTAACCTAAAACATGATATTTTTATTTTGTAAATCGAAACTGAAAATCAAAATTGAGATTTATATAAAACAAGCCAACCGAACTATCATTAAAATGCGCTACCATTGATATACATTAGCTCATTCAACGTTAGCTATGTCAGCGACAAACAAGCTTCTCTCCCAAAATGAAGTCTTGTACTTTAAGCAAATTAGAGACCCAGGGATAAAGAATTTGGACACTCCCATTTTGGATTTTCTTCAAATTGTCACCATTAAAGCGGCTCTCCCAGGATTTTGAGTTAAATACTCTTTTTAAAAAACAAAAAATTTACAAAATTAGTTTTGAAACAAAACTATTGTCCAAAGTAGGGCGTCTGGACCACGTGGGACAATAGCTTGGAAAATGCAGTTGTCCTGAACAATGGCTTCGCGATATTTGAACTAAATTGATGTTGTTGTGGACAGTGGCTTCACCATTTTTAAAACTTCAATTGCCATTGTCCTGAACATCGACATTAAAATTTCGGATAACCCTTCTTCCTCCCCATTTCTCCCTTTTATCCTCTATTTTTCATCCGCTCCCTTGCCGACGACCGATTAGGGCTTGGAAATTGTTAGATTATTATATTGTTAGATTTATTTTGTATTTTCCTAGGATTGTAATTTGTATTTTCCTAGGATTGTAATTTTTATTTTCCTAGGGTTGTATAGCCTAGCCTATATAAGGCCTCTCTTGTACTTGTAATTTCAGTTTATAATATCTGAGCTGATCTTTCTTCCGCGGTATCGCCAGGGTTCTACGAAATTTTTTTCTATCTGCTCTCCGCGGTCCTAGGCATTATAGCCACCGCATAGATTCTTTTCGGCGAACACCACCGTTTGCCGTTTTCCGCTTGTTTTTCGATGAAAACCCACGAGTTAATCCTTGTTCCTCCCGCCATGAAGCCTAAAACTCAGTTACGAGGCCACTCGGTAGAACTTGTCGAGCGATCACACCCGGTGTCTGTAGTCAGGAAAAGCCGACGCGTGCATACCATCAAGAGCATGTCAAATCCGTGCTTGTGGCGTGCACTTCATCGCGCATCACATATGGCTTCTCGGCCACCCGCGTCGACCCCGATCGACTTCGACCGTGCCGGTTGCCCGACTGCGCCCGTAGCTGGCGCCCGCGTCGGTCGTTGACCATTGACGAAATTTGACGGTGCCATTCCCAACTTATTTTTCGCGTCGATTCCACTTTTCTTGTCTGTTTTGATTGAATTTTGATATGCCAAGTGATGAGACTTCTCATCCAATTCATGTTCTTTTTAATGGAGATAATTTTACCTAGTGGTCTCAAGCCATGCGTAGTTATCTCAAAGGCCGCAAGTTGTAGCTTTATGTCTCTGGTGACCGTCCTATTCTAGAACAAGTGGACAAAGAAATTGATTCTACCTATGCCATTCGAATTGAGGATTGGGAACATGCTAATCATCAGATCATCACTTGGTTTCGTAATACATATATTCCATCCATTGTTGATGAGTTTGGCAACATTGATATCGCAAAAAGAAGTTTGGGACTTACTTACATTTTTCAGTTATGCTAGATAGAGTTAGTCCTGTAACTTGAGCTCACCTTGAACTATCAGTTATCAAGGTCAAATTGAGCGGATCATTGTATATCCACGAATCAATTTGAATCATTTGGGATTAATTCATTTAGGAATTTTAGACCTAGTTCTCTCCACAATTCCTTCTTCTTACCAAATTGGTTTATATTCCGCGTGAACAGGGCATTGTTAATTTGCAATGGAGCCGTGATGGTTTGAGTCTTCAAGAGTCATATTCATCATGGGATCTTACCCACCGAATTCTCATAGCTATTCACCCAGTTCAGTGATAGTGAGGCAGTCGCCGGCCCGAACTTTGTTGTCCGGAGCCATGGTTCTTGCACTTTACTCGATCATTCATGACGTACTCTGTTTTCCCTCTATCAGTTCACCTACCTATGTTTCCAAGGCCAAGGAATAATGTCGAACAACATAATAATAAAGTCTCTTCTCGTCATAGTCTGCCAGAACAAAGGTGAATTATTGAAACTGTACCTTGAAGTCGGCATATTCTTCGAGAACTTCTTTGCTTTGACTGATGCGAATTATCAACTATGGACTCTCATTCAGAAATGCGGTCTGCTTCATCTCTCTCCATAGTAGTCACGAGGATATGGTTAATGGTTAATGCTTCCATCTTCTACGATGCATCGACACACTTCTTTACGATGTCAGTGCTTACCACCATGTGGCTTCTTGATTCACGCTTCTTTGCAATCTATGACTTCTTCTCTGATGTTGTACCTTCACACTTCTTCTCTCCCTTCCACATATCTGCTGCAAATGGTTCTCCCCATGCATGTCTCTCATCTTAGTAATATCTGCACACCGACATACATTTCCCGATGTTTACAGTTCTGACTCTCGTAATCTTCTTTTCACGTTTAGGCGACTCACTAAACTTGGTTTTTCTCTAATCTTTGCCTCTACTGGTATGGTTGTGCAGGATTCTCAAACGGGACAAATTGTTGGAACCGTCGGTAAGGTCGGAAGGTTTTTTAAGCTCGTCTTTCTTCATTTATCGTCCTCTCGTCTCTCTGTACATAGATCTCGGGATGAAACATAACCCTCGCTTTATGGCATTCTTCCTTGGTCATGCATCTATCTCTAAGGTTAAACAACTAGTTTCTAGGGGTTTGTTAGGTTCGGTTTCAAAAAAGAGTTTTGATTGTATTCCTTGTTAATTTGGAAAACAAATTGTTTTACCATTTAATAACAGTGTTTCTCATGCTCTTTCTTCTTTTGATCTTATTCATTCTGATGTATGGGGCCCCTCTCTCATTTCTACTCAGGGTGGGTCACGTTGCTGTTATTTTGTGGATGATTTTTCCCGTATACTTGGATTTATCTCTTGAAAATGCGTTTTGTTTTTATCAAATATATGCGACTTTGCAAAATGATTGAAACACAGTTTTCTAAACCTATCAAAGTTTTCAGATTTGATAATGCCTAAAAATATAAAGCCCATGAATTTACCTCTATTTTACATCAATTTGGTATTGTTCCTCATTCCTTTTGTGCAGGGACTTCTCAACAAAATGGCAGGGTTGAGCGCAAACTTCGTCATATTCTTGATGTTGTTCGTGTTACTCTGTGCTACTTCTCCTTCTCAGTTTGGGAAAATTTTGCTCTTACTTCGTTTACACCATCAATCGATGTCCTTCTCCCATTGTTCAGAATCAAACTCCTTATGATATGTTGTTTGTTCTTCTCCCTCCTATGACTTACTTAGAGTCTTTGGATGTGTCTATTTTGTTCTTCTTCATGATCATGAAAGAAAAAAACTTCAGTCTCGTTCTCGTTTGTGTTGTTTTCTTGGGTATGGAATTGGTCAAAAAGGTTATAGGTGTTATGATCCCTTTAGAAAACGTCTTCATGTTTCTCGGCATGTGATATTTTGGGAACACAAAATGTTTTACCAACTACCTCATGTTCCTGTTTCCCTTACTCCCTCTATCGATCCTTTCCTTGACCTTTTTCCTAAAGAGTCTCCCGCCTCTCTATCTGAGTCTCCCCCTTGTATTACTGATGTTTCTTCTCATGCATCTGATGAGCTTCCTGCACTGACCATCGACATGCCCACATTTGATCGTCCTAGCGTGGATCCTGTTTGGTCCTTCGACTCTCATGCACTTCGGTCGTTCCCGTGGGAGTAACTTCTCTTTCCTTCTCACCTTCGTGACTTGTTAGCATACGCTCTTGCCTCTCTCTAGGGACCTTAGACTTTCTGGGGCTTCCTCTAACCCTTTATGGCAGCAAGCTATGAAAGAAGAGTTGGATGCACTGCATAAGACTGGAACATGGGATCTGGTTTATCTCCTTTCTGGAAAATCTGCTATTAGTTGTAATTGGGTTTATAAGATCAAGACTCGATCGGATGGCACTGTTGATTGAGGGATTTTACTCAAGAGTATGGGATTGATTATGAGGAGACTTTTGCTCCTGTGGCTTGACTTTCTTACGTTGGGATCTTGTGTCGTTTTCTACGGCGAAAATAGCCACTCTTTTCGGATGGATGTTAAAATGTTTTCTTGTGGTGAACTCTCGGAAGTCTATATGAAGCTTCCTCCTGGTTACTCTCACCCTCCGGGGTTCCCTCACAGAGTATTTCCACTACGGCGGACACTTTATGGTCTTAAACAAGCTTCTCAAGCATGGTTTTCAAAGTTCAGTTCTACTATCTCTCAGCATGGTTTTTCAGGCAATTCTTTTCATCGACTTTTACGAGGCAGGTGCGGTCATGGCCAGTACTATTCTCCTCTTGGCCAGCTGTCGATGATATGATTGTGCAAATTGATGATATGCAGGGTATTCAGGATCTAAAGCACTTTCTTAGTCATCAATTTGAAATGAAAGATCTCGACCCTCTTAATTACTTTCTTGGTATAGAATTTTCTTCTTTTGCATATGATTATTATCTTACTCAGGCCAAGTATACTTTTGATCTGATTTCTCAAGTCAGTATCACTGGTAGCAAGATAGTCGACACACCTATTGAGTATAACTGTCGCCTCAATCCTCATGATGGTGAATCCTTTATCGATCCTACTCTCTACAAGCGACTGGTAGATTCCTGCACATCTGACAATTACCAGCCACGATGTTTCCTATGGGAGGTTTCAATATGTGGTTCAGTTTATGTTTAAGATCTCCTCAGTGTTAATTACTAAGGTTCTTTATTATTCTAAAGTACCATATTTGTTAATTATTTAATTTTTCTTCATTCTTTATTGCAACTCTTTAAATCATTGGATCAGTTGGTGAGATTGATCCTTATTAAATTGATCCACTCACGAATATTATTGTTTTTCTTACAGGAGGATTCTCATCTCACCGAAGAAAAGAAAGAAACAATAGATCGTGCTCATTCTAACCTTTGAGCAGAATATAAATGGCGATAAACAGAAATTGAACTTATTTGGTTCGTTGGATTTTCTGAGGATCTTGGTGTTATTCCACTTTAGCAGCTAAACTTCACTATGATAATCGAAGTGCTATTCAAATTTCTCCTTAATGATGTCTTCCATGAGCGTACTAAACATGAGATTGATTGTCACTTCGATCGTCATCCTCTGCTTTAAGGTATCTCACGCCGATCTGTTTCCTCTCAGGATCAGTTAGCTGATATCTTCACCAAACCACTTCCTCTAGGAACTTTTCGAGCTTTAGCTTCCAAACTCATAATGGTTTCTCTTAAACCACCATGAGTTTGAGGGGATGTTAGATTATTATATTGTTAGATTTGTTGTATTTTTATAGGATTATATTTGTATTTTCCTAGGGTTTGTATAGCTAAAGCCTATAAGGCCTTCTCTTGTACTTGTAATTTACAGTTTATAATATACAAAGACTCGAGTCTTTCTTCAAAAATCAAGGGATTTTAGCTCCATATTTTCTCTTCTAGACTCCATTCAACTCCACAGTAGGTAACCCTCCTACATTGCACTGTTTTTTGTTGAAAATTTCTTAAATTGCTAGTTTTGTTGATAACGTGGTGATAAATCCGTGGATTTAGTTCTCATTTTAATCTGTGGTGATAATATTTTGTTGATGTGGTGTGTTTTGTTGATAATATGGTGATTAGATGTGTATTTTCTTGAGAAACAAACATAGAGTGCATAAGGCCTAGTTTGGTAGCCTTTTTTTAGGTCACTTTTTTTTTAATTTCTGGGATTTGTCTATTGTTTTTGTTGAAAATTTCTTAATGTGGTGTGTTTTGTTGATAATGTGGTGATTAAATGTGTATTTTCTTGAGAAACAAATATAAAATGCATAAGGCTTTGTTTGGTAACCCTTTTTTAGGTCACTGTTTTTTTTTTTTTTTTTTTTTTTTAAATGTTGTCTATTGTTTTTCTTGAAATTTTTAATGTGATTTGTTTTTGTTGATAATGTGGTGATTAAATATATATTTTTGAGAAACAAACATAAAGTGCATAAGACCTTGTTTGATTCTTTGTTTTTAAGTCCTTTGTTTTCTTTTTAATTTATGGGTTGTCCCTAGTGTTTTTTGTTGAAAATTTTTTAATGTGGTGTGTTTTGTTGATAATGTGGTGATTAAATGTATATTTTCAAATATGTATTTGATTGATTTTTTGTAATTGAAAAGTACTATTTTGAGTCAAAACTCCTAAAATCGCTCATATTTGAAAAGTAGTTGATAAAAATTGCTTCTAAAAATGAACTTAAGGGTCTAGTTTGATATAGTTTTAAAATTGTTTTTTGTTTTCCAAAACAAGGAGAATACTTTTGGTTCATTTTCCTTGTTCACTTTTGGTTCAGTTGGGACCAAATAAAAATGCTTTGATCCTAATAAGAAAATATGTTATGCTTTGATCATTTTCCATCCAGGCGACCTCGTGCTCCATGTATACGTCGAGTACTTCATCTATTAGCTCCCTCGGCTCCATCAACTCCCTCGGCTCCATCAGTCCCATTTGAGATTGCACAAAATACTATCGATCGGCTAAATTTGTGTATTCCGAGTGTCGTCTAAAGAAATATAAAGGCTTATCTTGTGGGACTTCATTGATATGTTATTTGTATATATTGATATTTGTATACAATTTTTAAATATTTATATGATTTGGTTTATACATGAAATTGGAGTTTCTTGTTTACTAAATTTGTTATAATTTGGATGCTCAACTGGATACAACTTATTCATGTAGTATTTTAAAATGATAATATACACAACTGGATACAACTTGTGAAATAAAAAATAAAACTTACAAATACTTTAAAATAAAACTTACAAGTCTATTTGGAATTTAAGGCTACCTTGGATTTGCTTGTTGTGAAAATTTAAAAATATTTAAATATATTTGAATTAATAAATAACTTTAGTACTTCAATTTGTATTGATAAATGAAATTATTTTTTATATCAAATAGTAAATATATATTATTTAAATATTAATTTATCAAATAGTAAATATTTTTGTTTCAATAATTTTTATTTAAGTTTTGATGTAAAAAAGGTTTTGATGTAAAAAATAATAATAATAATGATGAAGCCATTATCCACAACAACAGCAATTGAATAAGAAAATATGGTGAAGCCGTTGTTCAGGACAATGACAATTAAAGTTTCAAAAATGGTGAAGCCGTTGTCCACAACCGCGGCAATTGAATTCAAATATGGTGAAGCCGTTGTTTAAGACAGCGGCATTTGTCAAGTTATCGTCGACGTGGTTCAAGCACATTACTTTAGGTAATAGTTTGATTTCAAAACTAATTTGATAATTTTTTTTTTGAAAAAAAAATATTATAATCCAAAACACACGTTCTGCAACCTCTAATTTGGCAACATAGTGGGATCTGTAATCCAGCTTGTACAATGCTGATGTTAGAAAAGTGGAGTTTTAGACTGAAATACTTTATTTGATAAAAAATTTATAAAATTAGTTTAGAAACCAAATTAATGCCCAAAGTAATGCATAATGTCGCTATCATAAACAGCGGCAATTGGAATTATTAAATTGTCAAGACAATGGCAATTAAACTTGTAATAATTCTGAAATTGGGGGAAAGACGGAAAATAAAGACTCAAATGTGGTTGTCCAAAATAACGGCAATTGAATCAAATTTAAATCCACAGTTCGTAATTGCGACATTTGAACTTTTAAAGGAAAAAACACTGTCAAGAATAACGATATTTGGCAAACACACTAGTTTTGACATTAGTTTGATTGAAAAACTAAATTACTCTTCTTTTTTTTCCCACAAACATCATTTCATTCTAAAACTCAGAAAAGTGGTGGTCATGGGCTTAGCTCCTGTGGGTTGTGCTCCCACCTTGTGGCTACCTTATGCATGGAAACGGAGAATGTCTTGATGAGATAAACAATATGGTGATGGAAAGATTGGATCTAGCTCAGCGGTATAGGTTACTATACCATACTGACAGCTTTACTTACAGCTTTACTTTAATAGTTTTATCTGGCACTTCACAAATATTTTTAAAGTTAACTTTTTATATCCTCCAAAGTTTTTTTTATATATTCCTGAATTTAACTTTATCATCAAACTTTGAAAATTAAATCCTAAAATATTAAAAAATAATAAATCGAAAAAAAAAAAAAAACGTATCTCACTTTTCAATAGTATTTTCAAATAAAAATTTATTCTTAAAAACAAAATTCAAATTTGAAGAAAAAAATGACATCTTTGGGTGTTATATTTCTAAGAAGTCCAATTGATTACCATCAAGAAGATCCATTATTTCCTTGGTTAATTTTCAAAAATGAAACATATATATTAGAAGATTAATAATATTAAATAATAAAAATATTATTGCCAAAACGAAAGTAAAGCAATTACAAGGTGACAACAAATAATGAAATATAAAAGAAGAATAAAACAAGTTACCACAACCCATATATATTAGCAAGATTATGAAGAACTTGGGAAGAATTTAAACTAATGGCACCTGGAAACATCTTCTCAACCAAACCTACCCAAGATTCATAGACAAGTTAAACAATGGTGATCTTTATCATTATCATCATGTAGATTAGTATCATCATCGTCCATAAATTAATAGATGAAAATTAACTAGCTAGTAGATGTAACACACTTGCATGTAGGTCGAGAGAGAGAGAGAGAGTAGGACATACTTAATCCAAAAGATTTGCTATCGCTAGTGAGTAGCAGTATTACAAGACATGACCTCGTATGCCTGAATGATTAGGGAGCCACAAATGGAGATGATCTTGTTTCCACGATATGATCGGCGTAGTTGGTAAGTGCGGACAGTAATAGACCAATCCTTAAGGTGAGGAAAAGGAGGAGAATAACCTTGATTCAATTGGTTGTTTGTAAATGTTTGAATTATAGATAGTACAAATAGAAGGAAATAGGAAAGAAAAAGAGTAAAACAATTCTACAAGTGTCTCGTTTCTGCCAAGAAAAGAATATAAAGAAAGGTATAAGGTGCATAAATGCCTATGACTTTTAGTCGTATATCCAATTTGGGTTCTAAACTTTTTTTGATTCGAAGATGCCTCTAACAATTCTTTCATGACACATTTATACCGAAATCAACAAATGGACAAACAACGTTAATGTGGCGGCCTCACCTCACGTGCATTTTTAATCCTAAACATTTTTTTTATAAAAACACCCTTAAGGCATTGAAGAAATTGTGTTTCTTGCACCCAAAAGGACATTTCCAGAACTTGATTCAGCACCCGCAGGCCATCGTCGGAGAAGACTGTTCATCAGTAAATGGAGAATCTATATTAAGAGAATTGAGATTTTGAGACCTTGTCGTTTTGTAACACATGACAAGTCAACCATATAGGTAATGTTTGCTTTGAATGAGCAAATTGAAATGGTTGAACATCGAAAACACCGTCCCCGACATCGACCAGAACGTCGTCGTCGGAATATTCCACCGGTTCCTGACTGTGGAGGCACACATTACATGTGTATCAGCTATAATAGTGATAACCGGCGGCTCAAGCCGATCCAGGAGCTGCTCGAAAGAAGCTTCCAATTCCGACGAGACAGCTTTGATGAAGCTGGGGAAGTCCGCTGCGCATTCTCTCCGACGGAATCACAAGTCGCGGGACCAGCTCGGGCACCTGTTAGCCGGATTATACTCGAACCGATTAAGTTGTTTGGGATTAAAACGCAAGTGCAAAAGTCTCATGTCATCTTAAGAACATAAGTTCGTCATGACAAATAGAAGATAAATTAAAGTTAGCTAGGATCTATCAATTTATTAAAATAGGAATCAACAAATCCCTTATAGCTTAATTAGAAAAATAAAAATAAAAACATTGAGTTAAATATTTCTAAATTAAATTAACTTTACTTACCAGCTCAATCAGATTTTTCCTTAGAAGGGCATTGACTTGGGTACAAAAAATCCTTGATGAATTCATGATCGTAGATTGGAGAAACACTCTACAAATTCAGGTTCCCTATATAGCAACAGCATGGTGTGTTGGACTCTCATGAGTATGGTACAACACAAAGACACTAAAAAAATGGATGGGATGCAAATCAAACAAGTGGCAAAAAGCTGGGTAAAGATAAATAGTTGGCTCTAAAAAACTAATTGGCAGTAAGTTGGCATCCTTGGAACTGCATTGATCTCTAACGATCTCTAATTTCAAGGAGTTGGGATCCTTGAAACTGGATTAATTCATCTCCTAGTATTTCTCGATGGTATATCAGAGAATGCTCTAAATTAGAGTTCTTCAAAAGTGGTTACATTGCCCTCTCTTGAGACAAAATCCTTGCCTACAGTTTGATATGTTGTGATATAGTTATAGTTAGAGCTAGCAATTTGAACTCGGTCTATTGAAGTAACTTGACCAGCAGAATTAGAACAGATTGGGCTCTAATTTTATTGGCCAGAAAGAAGCCCGAGTGCGGGTGGCCCCGAGACCCGATTAACTGTGAATCAATCGGCACAGAGATTGGAAGGCTGGCACAGTTTTTCGGGCTGGCTAGGTTTGCCAAAGTAAAAGAAAAAAAAAAACCTCCCTTATAGCCTTACTTACCTAAAGACTCTAATTTCCAAATGACGCCTTTCACTTTTAGTTAACCAAAATAAAAAAATTTAAAAAAAAACCCTAAATATCAAACCCTAATTTCCTTTTGGCTTTTGCAAAACCCCAACGAGCTCTTCTCCTTCTCAGTTCTTGCCGACCTCCGTAGGCCTCTAGCAGACCAGCTCCTTGACAACGATTCTCCAAGCGTTTTCCTCTCTTCTTTCATCATTGTTTTCATTTGATCCTCTTCCTCTATATTTGTTTTCCTCAGAAATGGTTTTCTAGGTAAAAATCATCACTTGTGCTTCAAATTTCTTTTCTCGTTTGATCTTTGCTTTTTTTTTTTTGTGGCTCACTAAATCTTTATCTTATCATGCTTTTTCGTTTCTTCTTCCAATGCTAGAAATGGGTAGCTCACAAAGCTCATATCATTCATCTTCAGAACTGATTGGACAAACCACCAGAAGCGAGTTAATATTTGTTTCCACTAAACCTCTTCACCTTAAGTTTCTTTAAGGGAGCCATGCTTGCTTAGTGAGGTTTGTCATTGTGAGTGTTAGGTGTGTAATTCTAGTCTTGTTGATATGAACATTTGAAGATTTTGGTTTTTATTTTATTTTTTATGGTGTCTAATCTGCTCCCTAGGTTATTGGGATTTATCATTCTTTTATTACCCCAACCTTATGTATAGATGACAATTCATCAATTTTCAATACAATTAACTTCCCACATCTTAGTTTAGTTTGTTTCTTGTAACTTTTTAGAGTTTGAACCTTGCTGAGCATGTTGATTGTGCAACAAAAATAAGAGAGATGAGCATGTTGATTGTGCAACAAAAATAAGAGGGATGATTGTGAAAACCAACAAGGGGTTTTAAAAAATCACAAGCCTCATAATAGTAAACTAACAAAGGTGTCGTCTGACCACCATGATAGAAGTTGTGGGTCTAGCTGGATCTACATGGCTCCTTAAAGTTCTTAATTTGCTGTTTTGATCTTTTTGGTTTTGCTAGGCGAGTCTCTCGGTTTATCTCTTGTAGATAGATTAGACTCATAGTTCAATGATGATTTCAATATTTATTACTTAGTGTGTTTGCTTAAGTAGGTTTGCAGTAAACAAAGGTGATATTGGAGATTATTTCTTTTTCCTTTGTTGTCCAGCCACAGTAGTCTTTTTCCTTCATCTTCAGTAGAGATGGTTTTTGGTGGATGAATTTATGCTGTTGGTTGATAGGTGTGAATCATTATAGCATTTATAGCATGCTTTTCATATGTTTTATACAACTTTAATACCAATATCGCTTAAGAAAGCCCTAATCCTCCATTCACTTGTGTTTTGCAGGTTTAGAAAGAAAACCAACCAAAATGATGGCGAAAATAATAAATAAAATAAAAAGAAACGAATCACGATTGTTGCAGTCTCTATGTCGCGACGTAGGAAGTATTCGTCGTGTGGCTTAAAGTCCTACAAAGAAGAAATCCACTAGTACGTCACGACGAAGGAAGTGTTATTAGCAAAGAAGTTGTTGGTTACGACAAAGGATGTGTTCAGATGTGAAATGTCATAGCCTCGAGTACGTCTTGACGTACTTGTGGCTTTCTTCTTTGCAAGACTTGGGCTTCGTCGCGACAAGCTCCTCCTTGGTCACGACGAACAGCTTCGTCTCAACGAACACTTCCTATGTCGGGACATAGAGATTGCAACAATCAGCATTTTGTTATTTCTTTGATTTTATGCCATCATTTTGGTTGGTTTTCCAGTAGCTCTACAAAACCGCAGTGAAACTCAATTCTTCTTAAGTGATATTAATTATTGAATCTAGCATTAAGTTGTATAAAGCGTGTAGAAAAGGATGCTATAAGCTATAATAGTCGCACCTATCGATAGTTTACTTATCTGATTGAAATTGAAATCCACAAAATTTCACATTTCTCTTTACGGTACATTTACTCATTTGATTAGGTTTGGATTATTCAATGGTGAAATTACAAGTTATACATTCCATAATTATAGTTTTTGATGATTAATAGTTTTCAGTATTAAGGTTGTAATATTCAAGCAGTTAGTTCTTAGGGATGTATGACAAAATTCATGTACATTTAGCTTGATGTTAGAGAGATTTTGTTCGTGCCCCAGCGAGCATTGTTGCATTCACATATCCCCTGCTTTGGTACATGACCATTTTGAAGACATTTTCATGCCCTTATGTTGCCCTTTTCTTGATTTGGCAAAATTTCAAATGCCAATTAAATTTGTTTTCATTGATTATTTTGCCTAAACAATTTGTTGGGCATAGACCAATGCAATTTTGATAGTAGAACGGGTCGTGATATGGACCTATGAATTAACGAAATTAAATACAAAGCGAGTAGGCATTATTTTAGAGTGGCTTGATAATCCTACACACGAAATGAAAAATAATAGAAAAGTGAAGTAATTTATTGAATAAAAGAATTTGACATTTTTTTCACATAGGGTTGGGTTAGCCCACTAGCCCAAATATAAATTTAGATTTGGGCGACAAAATGGCAACCTAGTATAAATCGGGCTACAGTCGATCTGGGTCTGACCAGTTTGCCCTTGGCACAGTATGGAGAAATCAGAGCCTAGCCCGACCAGCCCACCCGAATTGCCAACTCTAGATACACAGATTAAGTTGTGTCTGCTTCTTTGTTGAAGTTTATGGTATATTAGAGGTATGGATAATATGAAACTCTACTACCCAATTCGGATTTCCAATCTTAGCTTTCCGAATTGCTCATTGATGTCCCTTCTTGACCACATATTCCCACACCATTCAAACTTATTCACTTCTCACAAGCTACCTAATGACCATACGAGAGGATCTTCAATTCCAAATTGCTCATTAATGTCCCTTCTTAACCACATATTTCCACACCATTCAAACTGATTCCTTTCTCATAAGTTGTCTGATGGCCAGATGAGAGGATCTCCAGACCCTTCTTCAACAATGCATCTCTAGAATCCTTTCATGACTTCCCCTTTCCATCTCCTTCTAGTGGATACCAATGAGCTTTTACAGAAATTAACCAGATGACGATTTCAAGGAGACCACGCTTATATTTTAAAACTCTAGGCAAGCCATTGAGGAAGTAAATACAATTTAAGGAAGAAAAATATGGTAACTTATGGGAGTCACACACTCTCAGTGAGCTCAGATTAAATTTTAAACAGGTGGGACAATGATGGGGCATGAAGTAGGTCCATATCTAGGTCTAGAAGAGATGAAAGTCTAAGTCTAATGATAATGATTATTATTATTAATTATTTATTTAGTCGTATTTTTGGGCCAAACCCAAGTCTATATTTGTTAGGGTTTTCTGTTGGTGCCTATAAATAACACCTTATATTATTGTTTTTGGATAGATTTGATATGATATTGGAAACTTGAGAACTTCGTTATTTTTGTTCTCTCTTTTCAAAATTTGTTCTTTGCGACGAACTACATCAATTTGATATCATAGCATAACCGTTCGTGATCGCGCAAGTTTTGATTTTCAACCATCCCTTCGTCAAAACCCATCGTTGCCACTACTACTTGGAGTTCTTCGACCGTCGAGCTTCACCATCACACGCCCCGCGACACTCAGCTGGTCGTGTCACTTTGTTTACTCCACAGAAACCCCTTCTTTCTCTTGCAAGTTCGGGATTTTTCGGCTATCCTTGCCGTAATACTGCGATGAATCCATAGTCATAGCATGGAAATCCTTCTCGACACAGGATTTCATCAAGGTGAGATAATCTTTGCACACAATCCCCAATACGCACCTCTCTCTTTTGTTAATGATCTTGAAATCCCCAAATCACACCTAATCCCATCCCGCCCAGCGTTAAAATTGGTTGCATCTTTGCTTCATACACCTTCGTATATTGTTTGACGAATGGCCCGGTTGGCGTCGATTATCATCTTCATCAAATCACTGATGGTATCGTTTTGAGGGAAATATGGCGATTTCTTGGATTACTCTTTGAACAATAACTGGTTGAGAAGGACCTAAAAAGGATTCATAATTGTCATATGGAAGTTTCTTCATTTTCTCTTGTTTAAGATATTCTGATTCCTTCATTACGAAGCGCCTCCGAACATTGCCCTGCACCGTAATCAATTGGCCCTCATCAAATAATTGCACACTTTATTTGATTCCCTAGCCCATCAGCTAAAGAGGAAATCGTGGCGTCCTAAATGTTCTTCAACTAGGTACATTTTCTTTTACTTTGAAAACTCAGTTAATATTCATGATATTTAAATATAATTTGTTTGATTGTTTTAGGTTCCAGATTATTTGATAAAGCATAAAGAGTACTAAAAAAATAATATAAAAAAAACATTACTTTTGTTTTTTTAGTTATTCTTTCGTGACTCGTGCAATCTGTGATAAACAATAGATTTAAATTTTTTAGATTTGTGTTTGTTGCATTAGCATATAACTTATAAATTTCCTTACTCGGTGAAATTTTAGGTCTATCTCGGCCACGTTAGCCACAGCGAAGTGATGCTTCATTGAATCTTCTTCTTCACCTAACACAAAGGATCCAACTGAGAGACTTAATAAGTTTGACTTTAGACTACAAGTTTTATCTCAAGATCTAACTAATAGTCTAGTTTGTATTACCCGTCATTATGATGCAAATAAAGTACAACTTGATTCAGTCACTGCATTGGTAAGTAATTTAAATTCAATGTGTGGTCAATTGACTCATCGTCAATTTTCCCTCGAACAACAAACTCATGCAATAAATCAAAAAATGGATTTTCTTTTAAAACATTTGGGTAAACATGAGATAGGTGAATATGTTGATGAAACTGTTAGAAAACACGTTGAACCGACACACATAAGGAAGTTGAGTCATTTTGCGGGTTCCTCATCGATGTGAACTCATAAATGGTTTCATGTCATCCCAGGTAAAAAGAATCAGAACTTGGGTAGTAATTCAATTGCTCAACCTCACGCAAGGTTACCTGAGAGACCTTCGAGTTCAGCCTAGGTATTGGTTTGACCCGACAGTCTCAACTTCCCATTAGATTACCTTAACCACGAGAAGCAAAATTACCCACCAAATCAATTGAGAAGATGCTGGCTCCTCAGCGATACCAACCTAGGATTAATAGTGGTGGGGTGGGCATTAGAAAAGACAGGTTAGACAACCTCAAAGGGACATCAAAAAAAATGTCAAGGTTAGTGCTCTTGAATTTGATGGTAGAATGGATCCTAATGCTTTCTCTTATTAGTTAGTTGCTATTGAGTAATATTTTGATTGGTATGAAGCCGAATGATAGTGGCCAGTTGGTTTATAAAAATGAAATTAACCCAGTCGAGCTAAGATGTCTTACGGTAGAATGTGTTGCAAGACATGATTCGTTTGGGTGAACCACCCCTCACCCAATAGGCTGTTATGAAAGAAAAGTTGCAAGAAAAATACATTCCTCCATCATATAAGAGTCAATTGTTCTCAACATGATTAATCTAAAACAAATGACTCTTAGTGTAGCTTAATATTCTGCTAAATTTGAGGAAGCTAGGCTTAGGTGTAATGACTTCCATGCTGAGGATCACTTTGATGCCTGCACTCATTTTTTTAATGGTCTCAAGTTTGACATTCAAAGGATGGTTGAAGTGCATGCTCTACCATTAAAAAGGATGCATATGAAAAAGCTTTGAAGTCGAGAAGTTCAATAGGCCTCATAACTTCTGCATGGGTAAAGTAAAAGTCACGATCCGTGTCATCAAGCGGTAAATATTAGGCCCAGTAACATTAGGATCCAAGTCTAAGTTTGGTAACTCTCTTCATGTTGCCTCATAAGGCTAAATAATTCATCAATTGTCTGTTTGAGTGTCATCACAATGGTCATATTGCGTCTCGTTGTCCCCAACATGCATTGGCATTAAATGTTGAACAGAGTAATTTGGAAGATGCGGAAGACCAAATTGTTGATCCTCTAGATTATCCTGGTGATGAAGATGATCGTCATGAAGATTACGATGATGATGCGTGTTTTCGTGTGGTAAGATGTGTGCTATCCACAACCGTAGATAATGATAATTGGAAGCGTACTAGTATTTTTCACACAATCATATAGAGTAGAAATAAGAAATGTGAGTTAGTGATTGATGAGGGTAGTTCAATGAATGTAGTTTTTAAGGATGTTGTTAAATTGTTAAACCTAAAAGTAGAACCACATCCAAATCCTTTTAGAGTAGCTTGGGTGAATGACCATACTTTGCCTGTCACTCAAAGGCGTCTAGTCTCTATTCAAATGAGGGATTATAAGGATGAAATCTATTGTGATGTGCTACCCATGGATTTTACCCATGTTCTTTTAGGTCGTCCTTGGCTTTATGATCTTAATGTAACCAATTTTGGTAAAGATAACATTTATTCTTTTAAGTACAAAGGTAAGAACATTATTTTGAGACCTGCTAAGCCTAACGATTGCATTGGTAAACGTGACATCTCTAAACTTCCTGAACATAATTTGCATATTTTAAAATGTAAGAAGTTTGATAGATAGATAATTGAGACTAGTATGTGTTTAGCATTAGCGGCAAAAGAAGTTCCATCTGATTCTTCGAGTGTCGATGTTCCTTTAGAAGTGAAGAATTTGCTAGATGATTTTGTTGATATGGTGCCCGATGAGTTGCCTCGTGAACTACCACCTTTAAGAGACATCCAACATGCTATAGATTTAGTTCTAGGTTCTCAACTGCCTAACCTTCCACATTATAGGATGAATCTGAGAGAGGCCAAGAGTTGAATATGTAGCAGCGACCCCGAGAACCCAGCGACCCGGTTGGCGGATCAAGCCAGAAAGCACGAGGACGTTTCGGCCAAAGCCATTAATCAAATCCCTTTAACAAATTACATTTCGCCCAGTCGGGGGCGTCAGTTAATTCTTTCAATTATCATTTTTATTAAATTTTATTTTTCAAAATTAATAAGACAGAATCCACAAACTAGACCGATTGGTGGATCCAAATCGGGCAGTTCTCAGGCATTTTCAATTATCTTCTCAAAACATTTTGTTTGTGTTATTCCTTTTAGACTTTTTAATTACGCAGGCGTTTCATTTAGGCAAGCCAAACACTTACAAATTCCAGACCCTTAACATTTACATTTAACAAAATGCATTTACAAAAATAGAAGTTCAGAGTTCAAATTGTTTTACAAAATATCAATGTTCGAAAGAAATGGAGTGAATGCATATGACGGAGCATACTCCTCAATTCTTTCTCTATGACTCTGAGCTCCTCGATCTTGGGTCTTGCTTCACTGTCTATCACTTGGTACCTGTGCATTGATAAAACAATACGCTAAGCATTTTCATGCTTAGTGGTTCGATTCTCTATTCCATTTCGATTCAATATATATATATAACTCATATATATATATATATATCTATATCATTGCATTTATCAAAATAATGTCTTTTATAATATGCGTGTAATGTAAAGATGCATACAAATACCACTTGTTATATGTCATTTTTTAAGCTTTCGGTTTGTGATCTACATGTAGCTATAGAGTCAACATTCTGTGGTCGGTTGGTGAATCCTATCATGTTTGTCATTCATTAGCCAATGTGGTTTCACATTCAATATTACCATCTCTCACATATGGTTATAGAAGTCGACATTCTGACTTGATTAGTTCAATGAATCTATCACACATTTGTCATTCGAGTATGATAACTGGTTTCACATTCAATATTACCATCTCCGTATAATTTTATGAAATCAACATTCACGGCCAGTTCGGTTGGTGAATCTGTCTGTTGTCATTAAATAGCAATGTGGTTTCACATTCAATATTACCATCTCACATATGGCTATAGAAGTTGACATTCACGACTTGATTAGGTTGGTGAGATCACGTCACATTTTCGTCGATATGATGGTTTCACATTCAATATTACCATCTCACATATGGCTATATAAGTCGACATTCACGACAGATTCAGTTGGTGAATCCTGTCCTGTTTGTCATTCAGTAGCAATGTGATTTCACATTCAATATTATCATCTCACATATGGCTATAAAAATGGAGCATTCCCGCGGCTTGGTCGGTTGGTGAATCTGTCTTGTTGTCATTCAATAATAATGTGATTCCCACATCCCGACAATTTGAGGTTCCTTCATGGCCAATTCGGTTGGTGAATCCGTCATGTTGTTCATTAATATTACACTTCAAATCAATTACTTTTATGCAATAAATTCACTTATAGTTCAAATACACGCATACATGCGAGATATTTGACTGACATTTTAAATACTAATAATTCAAATCGATATATATGTATATTTCACAAATAGAGATAGCTGAGAACAAATAGAGACAAAGAGAACCAACGTTTCAAATCTTGAAACGAGAATAAGAAAAAGGTAGAACAAACATTTCAAATCTTGCAAACGAGAAACGAAAAAGATTAGAACAAACCAGTGATCGATTCCTTTTCTTTTTCGATATCAATCTAGGTCAGGTTGTCGTCTTCACCCGGACCTAGTCAAATACAAATTCTTCACTCTTAGTGGTTAAGCAAATAATCACACTAAACGAATATCGCTGAGGCGAAGCTTTGCTTCGCCTCTGCGGCGAGGTACGATACGTTTTTCACTTAGTCTCATTCTTATTTGAACCCCCATTAATCGTTTCTTAGGGTCCCTAAACAATTGGTATATGAATACGGGACTTAATGGTGCGAAAACATGTCAAAACAGAAATTTCTTTGAACTACTGTCACGGTACCACTTTGACACATGCCCGGTCTGGGTTATCCACTTCCGATCGGTACGATGCAGTTATCCCACTTACATCCATGCAAGTGCGACTCAACTGTATCGGTACACCCTCTGAGTTTTACTTAATGCGGGATTTTGCATTTCTCACTCATTTTTCATTTACCAATCTTCTCCAATTCGTCCCATATCAAAAATCCACCATGGAATCCCTTCAAAACAACTCCAAAAGTGGTTTAGAATCAATGAAAACTCTTTTCTCTCAAGTTAGGGCTTTTCCCCAAAATCCAAATCAAAATATGAAGGTTAGGGTTTTGATTTTTCTTACCTTGAACCTCTTCAAATCTCTTCTTATATGTTGTTTGGTCTCTTAGGAGCAAGAAATGAGAAGCAAAGCCAACCCAAGCCACTCCTCCTTGCAAACCCTAGATTTTCTCCCTTTTCTCCTCTCCTCTTCCTCCAACAATGAGATTTGCTCTCCAATGAGCCCTAAGACCACATGTTTGGTCTTTATAAACCCACTTAAGTGTAAGGCCTTGTTTGGCCTACACACTTTTTATCATTTCTCATTTTTTTTATCTTTTTGGTCTTAAATCATTTATTCTCTTTAAGCCATGTTTGGCTCAAAACTCATTATTTCATTTAGGTCTCCTATTCTTTCACTTTGGCCATTCATTTTATCATAATTTCACCTAGACATTTATTCTTTATAACAATTGACCCATAGGTCCCCATTTTACAAATTTCCACATTGCTACTTTTCATAAGTTATTTCGAGTTCAATCAATTTCTCAATTTTGCATATAATATTCAGATTATGTATCACATTCATTACATTTCACAATTTATCAATTTATCAATTACCTGGGAAAAGCCAAGTTTGACTCAATTCATACCGAATATATAATAAATTATTATAAAAAATTCTAAGGTATTTTTTTGGGGGGAGAAGATTACGAGGAGATAAGGTAGAAATAAGACTTTCAAGAGGATTTGTTAGGCATAGCCTTAGTCCTTGTGTGGTGCCAACTTTGTTAACACCTAAGAAATATGGATCTTAGAGAATGTGTGTAGATAGTAGAGCCATCAAATATAGATTTCCTATTACTCAACTTGAGGATATGTTGGATCTGACAAATGGTTTTAGTTGATTCTTTAAGATAGATTTGCATAGCGGTTATCATCAAATTCGGTGTTAGGCGGAGATGAGTGGAAGCGCATTTGAAACACAAGATGGTTTGTTTGAGTGGTTAGTCAGGCCTTTTGGTTTGTCTAATGCTCCTAGTACTTTCATGAGAGTTATGACCCATGTCCTACAGCCTTTCATTGGTAAATTTATAGTGATCTACTTTAATGACATATTGATCTATAGCCAATCCAAAGAAGAGCATTTAGAACACCTTCGATAGGTTTTTCCCACTCTTTGAGAGGCCAAGCTTTATGTTAACCTTAAGAAGTGCTATTTTATGAAACCACATGTGCTTTTCTTAAGCTTTATTATGTCTGAACATGGAATTTTAGCTGATTTCGAAAAGGTTAGAGTTATTAGGGAGTGGCCTTAACCAAAATCTATCACTTAGACTCGTAGTTTTCATGGTTTAGCTTCTTTCTATAGGAGATTTATAAGGAGATTTAACACTATTATGGCTCCTATCACATAATGTTTAAAAAATGAGGAGTTTCAGTGGTCTAATGCTGCTAGTCAAGCATTTAGAGAAATCAAGGTCAAAATAACTAAGGCACCTATTTTGAGATATCCTGATTTTATCAAAGTTTTTGAGGTTTATTGTGATGCATCAGGTGTAGGTATTGGTGGTGTCTTGAATCAAGAAGGTCACCCTATAGCTTTCTTTAGTGAAAAACTCAATGATGTGAAAAGAACAATATTCTACATATGATAAAAGTTTTATGCTATAGTATAAAATCTTCGCATTTGGGTTTATTTGGTACCTATTGAATTTGTGTTGTTTTCTGACCATCAAGCTTTAAGCTATTTAAACTCACAAAAGAAATTGAATGCTCAACATGCTAAGTGGGTTGAATTTTTGAATGAATATTCAGTTGTGATTAATCATCGTGCCAGTATTGAAAACAAAGTTGTTGATGCACTTAGTCAATTAACTGTTACACTTCATCATATGAATATTCAGCATGTCCTGACTTTGGTATTATTTATGGTGAGGTTAGTAATGG
Source organism: Tetrastigma voinierianum (assembly GCA_016808115.1). Classification (NCBI taxonomy): domain Eukaryota; kingdom Viridiplantae; phylum Streptophyta; class Magnoliopsida; order Vitales; family Vitaceae; genus Tetrastigma; species Tetrastigma voinierianum. The sequence continues at coordinate 339,415 of JAEQBH010001551.1, forward strand.
TAACCATTATGAGTATGTTAACTTTCTTGTTGAAAATGGTTATTTGTTTAAAGTGACTAAATTGTGCATACCTTGGACATCCTTTAGGGATTTATTAATTTAGGAGATGCATGCAGATGGTTTAGCTAGACATTATAGGAGGGATAAAACTATTGCATTGGTTGAAGATAGATTTTATTGGCCTTCTCTAAAAAATGATGTTGCTAGGATAGTTGCACGATGTAGTAGAACATGTCGGGACAGCTAAGGCTAAGAAACAAAACACCTAGTTTTACCTGCTCCTTTACACTCTTCCTCTATGAACCTTGGAGAGGATCATTAGTATGGACTTTATTCTTGGATTGCCTAGAATTTGCTAGAGGACATGATTACATTTTGGTTGTTGTTGATAGGTTTTCTAAGATATTTTATTTTATTCATGTAACAAAACCAATGATGCTTCACATCTGTTAAATTATTTTTAGAAAAGTTGTTAAATTGCATGAGTACGCCTTCCACCATTATGTATCGATAAGGATGTGAAATTTGTCAGCTATTTTTGGAAAACTCTTTGGAAATTGTTTGGCACTACTTTGAAATTTTCATCTGTTTTTCATCCTCTAACTAATGGTCAAACTAAGTTTGTTAATCGTAGTTTGGGTGATATGCTTAGGTGTTTGGTTGGGGTAAAACAAGGTGTTTGAGATTTAATATTGTCAACAGCTGAGTTTGTTTATAACAATTTTGTTAATCGTTCAACTGGTAAAAGTCCTTTTCAAATTGTTCATCGCTACTCACCTCGAACACCCATTGATCGTGTTCCTTTACCACCTCACATGCTTGTGTTTGAACCTACAAAAAACTTTACAAAACACATCCATGACTTACACGCTGAGATTAGGCGAAAGATTTCTCTAAGTAATGAAGAGTATAAACTGGTTGTTGATGTGTATCGTAGATCTAAGGAATTTAATGTTGATGAATACGTCATGGTTCGCATTCATCCTGAAAATTCAAAACATTTCAAAAAACTTTGCCACAAGAGTCATGGGCCCTTATTTTATCATTTGTAAACTGGGATCTAATGCATATCTTCTTGATTTACCTAATGACATGGATATTAACCATGTTTTCAATGTAGAGGATTTAATACCTTACCGAGACACTTTTGAGCTTTCTACTTTGCCTTCTAGTGTGTCTGTAGGATAGAACTGGTCAACCATCAATCGATCAATCGGAATCGGTTATTCGATCGACATATTATTCTAATCAGTTCTTGGCATGGACCGTTGAAGTAAATCGAGCTCAAATCTCTCAACTCGACAGTTAAACTAGTAAACCTCTTGAACCGAACGATTTAATTACCCTTCGTTTTTTTAGGCAAAATAAGCCCCTGAATTAACTGTGCTGGTAGCCAAACCAAACAAGGTCCTGGCCCTGCTTGTCACCACACACGCACATTCCTGGCGCACTCGTCATCAATCAATAGTACAAGCAGGAGAAGCATAGGAAAAATGCCAAACAGTTCTACAAGTGCCTCGTTTCTTATAAGAAGAGGGTAAAAAAAAATGAGACTTTCAAAGCTATAAGTTGACAAATAAAAGAGAAATTGAAACTAGCTGGGATCTATCAATTTATTAAAATAAGATCAACAAAAATTCCTAATAGCTTAATTAGAAAAATAAAATAAAAATATTTCTAGAAAATTAAGAAGCTAACACTTTATTTCAATAAAAAATTTTCCTTAGAAGAGCATTGACTTAGCATTTTAAAATTCATGATGAATTCATGATCGTGGGTGTAGGAAACACTCTACAAGTCGGGTTCCCTATATACTTGGCTTGACATGGTGGTAAGACACTCATGAGCATGGTACAACACAAAGACACTAAAAAAATGGATGGAATGCAAATCAAACAAGTGGCAAAAAGCTGGGTAAAGGTAAATACTTGGCTCTAAAATATTAATTGTTGGAACTACATTGATCTCCTTCTCTTTTGGGGCTAAAGATCTTTAATTGCAAGGAGTTGGAATCCTTTAAGCTGGATTAATTCATCTTCCATTCTTCCTCGATTGTATATCAAAGAATTGTTGATAATTGAATCTCTTAGAAACAAGATCTTGATCTCCTAAAAATAGGATCTGTTCATACCAGATCATCAAGTACACCAAACAAATAATAGCGGAAGCATACCTGAATTCTCCATTGGTAAATCTATCTTTGGAGTCTTGTGGTTTTGTCTTCCAAATTAAAATATAGCTCTCAAATCATTTTTGATGATGGGATGTCAAAAGAATGAGCATATTTTTAATTTGGAGACCATAACCATTCATATAAGTGAAACCTAGGTTTTGAAGAAACCCTAGGTTATAATTCTAATTACGGCCCATCATAGAACTAGAAAACTATTGCCAGTCTCTACATATAAGAGGTCTACACTTAAATTAGATGCATAAAGCCCAAAATAACTAAACCATATTAGATCGCTATTTAATTGGGTTGACATTATTTGATAGCACAATATACACAATTATACACATATAAGCCCATATGACAGATTAAAAATTCCCAATAATCTACCACTTGGGCTATATGCGTTACCTTACAATTGTGTATTAACCTTATGAGCTTAGAATTTTGCTATCATTACCGAATGCATCTGCAAACAATTTGGTCCATCAATTATACTAACATAGGATCAAAGCAACTTTTGCTACAATTAATCGTAACCAAGCCCATCAATGGTCACAAATGCCGATATAACCAAATGACATGGATCAAGCATGGATGTGTAGCATGGAAATTACAAGAAGCATGATCTCAACATGCTTATTTCCAACTGGTCCTACCTTATGCCTTAGTGAGATCAATTTTAAATAAGTTCAGAGACAAAATAAATAAGCATTTATAGCCGAAAATGACGTCTCAAATGAATCAACTTTAAGGCGTATCAAAGTGACGGTATAATATGTCTAGTTTGAAAATAATCTAAAATACAAACTCCCACGAAACTAAATATCTGAAAATATACAACACCCTTATGGCGGTGTGCATAAGCGAAGACTGAGTGACACTCCCTTAGTAAGCGGAACTGCTATCATGAAGTTTGTCCTAATGTGTTGAATAGTCAACTGTCCACACTAAACTCTCTCCTTAACAATCAGGAACTTGATGTCAATATGCTTTGACTTTGCGAGCTCCCTCACATTTATTGGAATATGATCTTGCCGAGTTATTGTCACAAAATATCTTAAGTGGTATTTCAATAGTGTCCCGTAATCGCGACCGTGACAAAATTTCGCAGTCATATCCCATGGTTGGATGCCTCAAAACATGTTATAAACTCCGCTGCCATGGTGGAAGAAGCTATGAGTGTCTGCTTAGCACTCTTCAAAGATATAGCTCCTCCAGCAAGCATGTAGATATAGCCCGAAGTGGATCTTCTACTATCTTGACATCCCGTAATCTCGAATCGAATAACTTGATGATCTCGACTTATACGATTTTACGTATGTGAGCATAAAATCTTTGTTCTGCCTTAATCTTGCATGACCCGTTTGGCTGCTTTCCAATGATCCAATCTCGGGTTACTTAAGTATCTCCCTAGCATTCCAACAATGTACACAATATCCGGACGCGTACAAACCTGAGCATACATCAGACTCCCTACAGCCGAGGCATAAGGAATCTTTTGCATTTCTTTAGTTTCTAAGTCATTCTTAGGGCATTGACATAAGTTGAACTTATCTCCCTTAGACACAAGGGTGTCCTTTGGTTCTGATCCTGCATACCAAACCTTTTAAATACCTCATCGATATAGCTCTTTGTGATCTGGACATTATAAGTGATCTGATATGTTGAATTCCCAGGAAACCCGAAGAATTGTCACCAAGATCTTTCATTTCAAATTTCTTTGATAGAAATCTCTTGCTTTCGTATAATAAGCCTATATCATTTGTCGCTAGCAGTATGTCATCAACATATAAAACCAGAAAAATGTACTTACTCCCACTAAACTTGTGGTATATACAATCATCGCAGTTCATCTAAAACGAACGAGATGACAATTTGGTGAAGAATTTGTATCTGGATTGGCCGAGATCTTGCTTGAGTCCATAGATGGATTTCTTTAGTCTGCAAACCATTTTCTTTGCATCTTCTGACACAGTTTTCTGGCTGCACCATATAAATTGTCTCATCAATGTCACCATTGAGAAACGTCGTCTTGACATCCATATGATGTAACTCAAGATTAAAATGTGCCACTAATGCCATTATTATCCTGAAAGAGTCTTTCGGAGAAACTGGAGAGAAAGTCTCTTTATAATCTATGCCTTCTTTCTATGTAAAGCCCTTTGAGACAAGACGAGCATTGTACCTTTCTACATTGCCTTTTGAATCCTTCTTGATTTTAAATATCCATTTACAACCAATGGGTTTCACGCGAAAATGGTCTGAGTCCCGAGCATCATTGTCCTTCATGGACTTCATCTCTTCATTCATGGCATCAATCCACACCAATTTCAACCTCATGTTCTTGGAGAAATACAACATAATCATCCAAAATTGCACTTCTCCTCTCTCTAGTGGATCGCCTTAATGGCATAGGTTCTTGAGGTTGTAGAGTTTGTTCTTCTGGAACAATTTGTTGAACTTGAGTAGGAGGATCTACAACATTGTCTTGATCTGGAATTGCTTCTTGAACAATATCAGGAATGGAAGCTTGAACCTGATCATTGTCAAAAGCAGGTGGGGAATTTCAACATGTTCCTCTTCGAAGACAAAGTCCTTAATCTTTCACCCCCCTGAACTTCGACATCCTCAAGAAGCTAGGGCATTTCAGTCTAAAATAAGCCCAGTAGTGGGATCGCCAAACTTGTAACCCCTAGATCTTTCAGAATATCCAATAAATTGCAATTGATAGTTCTTGAGTCGATTTCTTTTTTCATTTGGCCTATAAAGGCCGTACCGGTAGACGACCCCAGTGTGCAAATGCTTCAAACTAGGCTTTTGCACGTCGAATCTCATAAGGGGTTTTATTAATTGCTTTAGTTGGAACTCTATTGAGTATATACACTGCAGTCTTTAATTCTTTACCCTAGAGTGATGCTGGTAAGGTAGAATGACTGATCATACTCCTTACCATATCCTTAAGTGTTCTGTTTCATCTTTCAGCAACACCATTCATGCTAGGCGTACTTGGCATAGTGTACTGAGGAATGATACTGCATTCCTCTAGGAATTTAGCAAACGGTCCAGGACATTGTTCACCTGATCCGTCATATCTGCCATAGTACTCGCCACCACAATCAGACCTGACGCTTTTAATCCTTTTGTTGAGTTGATTCTCAACTTCAGCCTTATAGTTTTTGAACACGTCCAAAGACTGTGATTTGTCATGAATAAGATAAAGGTAGCCATATCGAGAGAAATCATATATGAACGTTATAAAATACGTTTGACTATTCCAAGAAGCTATAGGGAATGGCCCATAAATATCCATATAAGTTCAAGACATCTGAAACTATTAGCACCCAATCTCCTAAAGTTTGTTTGTTTCCTTAATACGATTAACAGTGCCAAAATCCATAAAATCAAGTGGATCGAGAATTCCATCAAACCTGAGTCTCTTAATTCTCCTTTTGGAGATGTGACCTAATCTCTTATGCTATAATGAGGCAAAATTCTCACTAGTTAATTTAAGCTTTATACCTACTGTACTTACATGTAAGGATTCATTAAATGAAGCAATAGTGTTAAGCAAATAGATTATTGTAACGTAATAAGAACGAGAACCAGCCAAATTTGAATTTTGATAAAGAATGACTTTTCCATTTCGAATGAACAACAATAGCAGATGTGTCAAAATAGGAACAAAAACCAAATTCCATCTAAGAAAGCGCTACAACATAGTGCCATCAAATCAATAAACCACCAGTTCATAACAATAATCTAAAGTCACAATTGCCTCCAACTTCCACGGATTACCATCCACCAACATAGATGTGTCTTTCCATGTCTTAGTTTTGAAACTCAAGTAACCGCATAGATTACGCTAATGTGAGTTGTTCTGGCGCGAATCTAACCACCATGTGTATCTAGGTATAAAGTCAATTAACCTCGAGAGCAGGCCAAACTAGAAGCATACCTTTCTTTGCACACCATGCGTGATGGTGGGGCAATGCTTCTTTTACATGACCATGGATCCACAAAAATGCCGACCATTCGAATTTTCATCCTTTTTATTTTTCTTTTTGTGGATTTACGGAACCTTGCGGCTTTAAATAGTTTTCTTTCTTTATTCCTTTTGTCCTTAGATGTCATGGCTAAGTGAAGCACCTTTTGTATTATCACGCCCCGACCTTTCCTCTTCTTGGACCTGATATGATATGAGCTCATTAGAGACCATGTCTCCTTTTAGCCGATTATAAGCTCACTTTAAATTGGTATGCTTGTGTCGGAAGGGATATCAAAACCAAATGCACTAAAGAGTCTTTAGATAACTTCCCAGCAGGTGCTTTGATTCTGATGTGAGACATTTTCATAATGTACTCCCTTATGTTTCCTTTTCCTACATACCTCATTGAGATAAGTTTGCCCAAAAGTGTACTTGTTTCAGCCTTTTCATTTTTGTAAACTTCCTTTTCTCAATATCCTCAAGAAAACCCTTAGCCGTAGTAATCTGTTCGGACATAGTGCCTCAAAAAGCTTCTAGAATGGCGCGTTTCATGATCATCAAGCTCATACGGTTTGACCTTTCCCACTTTTCCATCTCCCTCTTTTGGTCAGAGGTACTCTCATGTGTAAAGTGGATCTGGTTGGTCAACTCATAAAGCAAGATCCAAGTCCATGACCCTGAGAACAATCAAAACGTTCTCTTTCCATGACTTGAAATTAGTGCCATTAAGCATTGGAATGGAATTAATATTGGCAGAGATATTTGCAACAGAACCAGGAACTAAACAAAGAACAAAATAAATAAATAAACTAAATTACTTACATATACAAAACTATAATATGCAAAATTAATTAATCACAGACAATGGTTGGGCCCCATCACAAGATACCTAGTACAACATTAATATTCAGTCTTTGGACAGAAACATTAACTTGTAAATCGCACCTTGGTGTAGCGATCAAACACTGATAATAAAGCATGTCAAACACTAAACCTTTCTTTGGATCGACTTAATGTTCACATTTTATACCGAAGAATTACCACAGGTGTATATGCAATTCAGGCCAAACATTAACCTTTCTTTGGGTCGATTAATATTCGCATGAATAACATACACACAAAACCTTTTAATATTCAAAATTAAATTAACTTCCATAACAGAGGCTGCTTTTGCAAGATATTGTTTTGATTAATTTAATTCCTAATATTATATCCATAATTACCAAAATCTAGAATACCCAAATTGTGCATCAAATTAGAGTAGGTCATTACAAATCAAACCAGAAATTGTAAATTGAACCCCAAATCTATTTTCTTATTACCTTAATCTTTGATATACATAAAGCAATATATTTCTAAATTCTCAATAAAAATATAAGTTATATACATACATGTGTAATTCATGTATACTAAACCAAATTACAAATATTGCTAAATTATCAAAGTCATAATACGTAATATGTTCAAGATCTTTAAATCTTGAAATATGTATTCAAAGAAAACCATAAAGCGAGTCATATTACAATTAGTAAAAAGCCATATTGATATTCAACGAAATCCATAAATAATTTCATGATGAAGACAATAGATCAACCATTCTTGATGACCTAATCATGAAGCTAGGCTTTGATACCACTTGTTGATAATTGAATCTCTTAGAAATAGGATCTGTTCATACTAGATCTTGATATCTTAAAAACAGGATATATTCATACCAGATCTTTAATCTCTAAAAAAACAAGATCTGTTCATACCAGATCATCAAGTATACCAAACAAATAATAGCGGAAGCAAACCTGAATTCTCCATTGGTAAATCTATCTTTAGAGTCTTGTGGTTTTGTGTTCCAAATTAGAATGCAGCTCTCAAATCCTCTTTGATAAGGGGATGTCAAAAGAATGAACATACTTTAAATTTGGGGACCATAACCATTTATATAGGGTGAAACCCTAGGTTTGAAACCTTAGGTTATAATTTCTAGTCTGACCCATCATAGAACTAGAAACTATAGCCCGGTCTCTACACATATGAGGTCCACACTTAAATTAGATGCATAAAGCCCAAAATACCTAAACCATATTAGATCACTTTATTTAATTGGGTTCAACCTTATTTGATAGCCTGTATACACAATTATACACATATAAGCCCATATGATAGATTAAAAATTCCCAACAAGAATGCCCTAAGTTAGAATTCTTCAAAGTGGCTCCATTGCCCTTTCTTGAGACAAAATCAATGTATACAGTTAGATATGTTGTGATACAACAGATTAAGTTGTGTTTGTGCTTCTTTGTTGAAATTTCTGGTCAATTGGAGGAGGGTGGATGATATGAATCTCTACTACCCAGTTCAGATTTCTAGTCTTAGCTAGAGTGATCCATTTCAAATTGCTCGTGATGTCCCTTCTTGAGCACATACTCATGTATGGAAGACTCAAAAAGATTGAAAGATTAAAATTCACTCTTTTCATTTGAATCACATAACGTATAAATAATACAAATGAATTAAAACAAATTTGGTGACTAACTTTAAACTAAGTAGACAAATCACAGAATCGATCTAAAAATAAACATTACATATTTGTAATTACAAGTTATACATTGAATCATATTTTACTTATTTGGATGGAGAATATGATTCTCAAATATGCCCTTGCAAGTTGGAGCTCTAAGAGGAGAAACCAATCTTGAGTAGTAATTGATGAAAACGGGTACGGGGTAAATGTCTGGTGAGAGCGTCTGCAAGCTTATTCTTAGAAGCAACATGGGTAACACGAAGACACTACAAGAAAAAAGGGTAATCTTAACATGTAATTCTTTAACATAAAGGTATATATGTTATCGTAAGTTGCCTTAATGGGAAACAATGACATATGTAAATTAACTTAAAGCAATCATGACATTTTGTAAATTCAAATGAAGGAATATTGACATATACTGACTTTACCTTGACTAAAAACTAAAAGTCAAAGAGGCATTAACATACTATAACCCATTATTTATACAATAAATATAAATTCAATAACATATAATTTAATCTACATGCCTACCTTAATTAGTAGAGCGTTCAAAATTTAAAAACGTAGAACATCTAGGGAGGGGAGGGGTCTCAGGTTTGAATCTCAGTGGATACAATTTACTATATTATAACAAATCGCTTAGCTAATAAAATACATATAATTTATAACTGAAGGTAACCCATTTAACCATATTAAAAAAAAAAAAATAGGAGAAAATCATAAAATTAAAAATACAAAAGTAGGAATATATATACATATATATATATATATATATATATATATATATATATATATATATATATATATATATATATATATATATATATATATATATATATATTACTATTGAAATTATTTAATATTAAAAGGTAAAATTTACAAATACATTTTACCGTATTTTCTTTCCATGTAAACTACAAGATTTTCAAAGAAAATTTGGTAAGTTTTAATATGTAATATTGGATTTTGGGAGTTGAGGATGAAGATGTGATTGACAGCAGTCCAAAAATTTGATTCATATATGATGTCAGCACATCACCACATGATGTGTGATGAACGCTTGGGAATGAGTCAAAATGTATTTGTTGACTCTTGGATTGCAAGCAATGGGAGTCATCCATGTAGTGAGAAGAGGGTACAAACAACCACCCTTTAACACACCCATGGGCTTCTCCCCTTCTCTCTCTTTATCTCGGTTCTTCCTCAGTGTTTTTTTCATTTATTTTTTCTCTTCATGATTCGATTTGGGCCATGAGCAACTCCATTGAAGCTTGCACATGATGTTCATCTTAGACAGAGTCAATCTTGATCCACCATATACGCGAGCCTTTCAAGCATGGTCTTCTCCCAATTCCTAAACTCATCTTCCGCAGGCCCCGATGACACAGCTCCATTGTCACGACAAGCTGCGTGGCTGGCACTTTAATCTACTACATGGGTAGGCTCGTGACCCTCTCTATTCTGCTCTCTAGATGCAGCTCGAACATTCATTTAATGGGCGGTGGCTGAAATCTAGTGGTCGAATTTCACATTTTGTGGGTATTTGTTAGCCTTGCCAAGTGATTCTTTCCTTTTTTCCTTTCTTCTTAGGATCTTTAGTTAGTTGCGATTTAGGGTGAAATGGTGTATTTTGAAATGCATTTGGGAAAATGTAAGAGGAGTTTGCCTAATACAAGAGTGGATAGGTATCCTTCTCACATAATTCAAGATTTTGGGACTTAGTTTTGAATTTGTCCCTACCATAAGTTTTTATTTGATTTGGGTGATAAATGTTTCATTAGGATGCAGACTATGAATTTGTTTGTGGACATGGATAGTGGAGGAGGCCACATGCTCTCATTTCAACACATTTTCTAATTCATTTGTAAAGGGTTTATAGGTTTCTTTTGCTTCTATTTGATTGGCTTTCATTTTATTTTATGTTTCTCAAATTCGAGTTATTTTTAAGTAATTAAATTTGGTTCTCTTGATTCTTATTATTAGTTAAAAATTGGTAACAATGTTTGATTTTAAAATATTTGATAAAAAAGTGAAAATTGTGACATGAAGAGAAAGTTTTGTATTATTATTCAAAATTTTCTAAAATAATAATAATCATAAATAAATTTACATTTTTGTGGTTTTTTAATACAAATTATAGATTTCGGTCTTGATAAAGTACTTAGAAATTTAATGGTTAAAGTTAAATTTAATACTTAATAATTTTAATGTTTAAGGAATGTAATATATATATATATATATATATATATATATATATATATATATATATATATATATATATATATATACATCATCATCATCATCATCATCCTTGCATTACATCACAAATTAGTGCTAGGCACATTGATGCATATGATCCATGACTTTATATGAATGTTGACGGCACAAATGAGAACATGTGGTTTCTTAAAGGGATTATCTCATGTTCTCCTATAAAATAATGGTTAATCTCACGTTCAATTTTTTTTTTAATTATTTGTACTTTTAGCTAGAATTGGTAGTTAGCGGTCATTTCTTTATTCTTCACTAATCAACTACAATAAAGCTTAGTAAAAAATGATAGATCGCTATTTCAATTTTACTATTATTTTGATAATTAAGTGCATTTTTCATGTGCATTATTTTCTATTTTCATGATTTTTGTTTAATGAATAGAATTCTAATGTTATAATCTTTTAACATTACCATGAGAAAATATGGTGTGGCAAAGTTATTATTTTCATTTATTTTTTTCAAAACGTATGGTAGATAAATATCATGAAGGCTGCCTATTTTAATTGTCCCCCTACTTTGTCAATGTTCAATCGGGTTTATTGTTCTTCTGTTGATGGAAGGAAAAAATTCAATTAACACATAGATGGATTTAATTCCTTGAATCAATAACATATTCAATCTCCATTAAGATATATATATATATATATATATATAATAATTGAGAAACATTGAAATGTTTACCTTGGAAGCTAATATATAGTTATTTTAGTTATATATCACTTTTATATTTTTGGGTATTTTATTAGTAATTTATTTTTTCACATAGAATTTTAACATAAACTAATATTTTCCTCTACTTGAAATAGGTTGGTGACGTGTAAGAATAACAATTTTACGAGAGTACAATATGACGAATTTATTATCATGTACCATATTTTATATATATATGTATATATATATATATATATATATATATATATATATATATATATATATATATATATGTATGTATGTATGTATGTATTTCCATGTAACTAAAAATATTTTATAGTTTCCAAATATAGTATGTATTTTTTCAGCATTAGAAAATGGGAGTTAGATTCTTAAATTTGTTATGGATATAAAGGTGATGTTAGATTTAGTTTTGGATTCAATCAACATTCTTTGGATGAGGATTAATTTAAGCGATAAATTAAATTAGCACGTAATAATGGCTTTAGCATAAACATAAGTTAACCTTGACACAAGCAAAACAACATTAACATATGTTGTATACAACCTTGACATCGTGGAAGAAACATTGACAAATGATATACTAATTACATTTTATTATTTCGACATATGTATATGTCAAAGTAGCTTTAAAATTTTCTTGACACTGACATAGGTGATAGATATGAATATTGGCCTACCATATGACATATATATGTTACACCTTAACTTGATGAAAAGCGTCATTGAGACCTTTTTCTTGTAGTGAGATCACCAGTCTTAACTTGTTCACGAATGAAGTGTAGTCAAGTGCAACATGTTTCATACGTAAGTGGAACACCAGGTTCGAGCAGAGGTTGGTTGCACCGACATTGTTGTAATAGATAACCAGTGCCCGAGTAGAGGAGAGGTCAATCTCCCCGAGGAGATTAGATATCAACAAGCTAGATCAATGCATTAAGCGTAATCATCGATGATCGGCCGGTGGAGGATCGAGCAACTGTAAATTGTTTCTTTGAACTCAGTATGTGCGATGAGATGAATAATGAGATTCTTTGGTGGAGGTAAAATCATCCTTGTTGCCAGCCCAATCAGCGTCCGAGTAGGCATGTAATTGAAGTGGAGATTAGTGATGGAGAAGAATCCCATGATCAATAGTGCCACATAAATAGTGGAGAATACGCTTAACAACAATCCAATGGTCACTAGTCTGGTGATGCATGAATTGAGAAAGCTTATTGACTGCATAAGCAACGTCTGGTCGGGTCAATGTTAAGTACTGAAGGCTGCCAACAATGGTGCGAAATGCAGAAGGGTCAGACAGTGTAGTGCTGGACAGAAAAGACAAGGTAGGAGAGGTTGGCATTGGAGTGGAGATTGGGCGAGCCTCTGTCATCTTAGCTCGGACAAGAAGGTCGGCTATATACCTCCGTTGGGAAAGGATCAAGTCGTGCTAATGAGAGATGGCTTCAACGCTAAGGAAATAAGTTAAGGGACCTAGGTCCTTGAGAGAAAACTGAGTAGAGAGAAAGGTGATGAAGTACTAAACAACTAATGGATTGTTACCTGTGATGATAATGTCATCAACATACACTAGCAAATAAATGGTAACCGCAAGGCGATGGAGGATGAATAGGGAGGTATCTATAGTGGAGTTCAGAAAACCAGAGATAAGTAAAAATTGTTTGAGCTCATTATACCACGTAGGAGTGCTTGTTTTAGCCCGTACTCGCCGAAAACCTTGGCGAAACGAACGCAGTTGATTCTCCGTTATGCGGCGAAGCCCTATGATTGAGCCATGAACACATCCTCGGTAAAGGTGCCATGGAGGAAGGCATTATTGACATCGAGCTGATGGAGGCACCACTAGTGACTAATGGCGAGAGAAAGGACCAAACGAACAATGGTTGGTTTCACCACCAGACTGAAGGTGTCATGATAGTCAATGCCAGGTCTCTAATTAAATCCCTTGGCAACCAACCGTTCTTTGTACTAGTCCATATAATCATTAGGTAAGCTTTTGATTCGAAAGATCCACTTACAATCCATAATGTTTTGAGCCGACTCGGGCAGTACCAATTCCCAAGTTCCATTCCAAACAAGGGCATCAAATGCTTCTGACATGGTCATACGCCATCTGAGGTCTTTGATGGCATGGGTTACAGAGGTCGGTTCAAGGTCACAAGCTAGTTGGGCAGAGATGGTGAGTTTGTGGACTGATTTGTGAATGTTGTGGCGAGAACAAGTGACTGGAGGGGAGGTGTGGGAAATTGGGTGTGGCAGGGAGGGCTCGGGTTCTCGAGCAGTAGGACATGGTAATAGGAGGTCGGGTGCTTAGGCAAGTGATAGCTCGGTCGTTAATGGGGGAGTTGAGACAGTGGACAGTTGAGGAAGAGTGTGTGGGATGATGGTGGAGGTCTCGGGTTCTCGGCGTTAGGGCCGGCTGGTCGAGGGGTTGAACCTTGAGGTAAGGGTGAGGGACCGGATGCACTAAGTCAGGGGTATGATCTACAAACGGGGGTGTAAGGGGCATAGTTGAGTCGACAGGGGTGACCGGGAACCATGTGGAGATGGTGGACTTAATAGACCGAGGAAGGGACGGTTGGACCCTAGACAAAGGAAAGATGGACTCAACAAAGCGAACATAACGGGAGTGATAAGTCTTGGTAGTGGAAGGGTGTTGACCGATTTTTCATATAGACCAAACTGTGCAAACAAAGTTATGACTTTGTTATCAAGGACTAAATAAAGTCCCCAGCAACAACGCCAAAAACTTGTTGACCAAAATTTTCCGACACGGCTACCAAAGACTAATTAAAGTCCCTAGCAACAACTCCAAAAACTTGTTGAGACCAAATGATGTATATGAAAATATGGCTAAGGAAGTGAATAATGAGTAATACTCAAAAGCGATTTAGGCTCTTAAGTAAGTGTCTCAAGTGAAATGAAAATTATTACCAACACTCAACCCCTTTCATGAAATTGCCGGGTCATCTGAGTAATAAGGGGACTCTAAAAGTGCGGATATCGTACCAGCGAGGATTGGAGGTTCTCTACAATTGGAATTTGATCACCGATTCGAGGGCTCTTCTCTCTTGGCGATGTGATTCAGATGTGGAATAAAATCAATGTAATTAAAACAAAAACTGATTTAAAACTAATCCTAAACTCTACCAAATAAACAACTACTTAATTCTAAAAGGTATGAAGAGAGGCACAAGGGATGAGGATAATTATTTACAAAACAGTTTGCATTTCTTTGGAAGCGCAACATCTGTGAGTTGAATGTTGAATTTGTCCAAGAGTAATGTAGTATTGCCTTGGATTCCTCCTGACACTATACATTTCACTATCTAACACACCATAGTCCTTTTCAGGATAAATGGGTTTAAATAGCTACTTGTAAAATCCGACCCTCTTTAAGATTTGGTTGTTTTTCTTTTTCAATACTTCACAACCATTTATTAGGACTGAATAATTCTTGCCCCCATAGACAAGAAAATGCAAGCCTTCTCCAATGTAATTGGTATCTCAACCATCAAATTTAATAAATTTCTCTCTTTCCTTGATTAGATCTATACTAACATGGGATCAAGGACATTCTATCATATTGAGGTGAGACCTCTAAACATTAAACTGATACATAGTCTAATTAATCCTCAGACCACGAGTAAATTAGTGATCTATCAAAAGTAATCTTTTACAGTTCGTTAGTTATAATATTAGTCTAACATACACACAGATTCTTACAACTTTTTTACTAGGGAATCTCCATCTATGTGTCACTCAGAAGGTCTCCTAAAAATCAGAGCAAGATACAGCTCTTTTCTGGGTATAAGCTACTAATATTTCGAACAGCTAATTATATGAACAGTACCAATTATATAAATTCAATATTCAAACCCACAAAATAACTGAGAATTTGCAAATCTGAATGTTCAACAATTAATCCCCACCCCTAGAGGGTGTTTGATGTTTCATTACTGGATTCCAATCATCACCAATCAAACAAAAAGTAAGAAAATGAAGAAAGAAATCAAGAGATAAGATGAGAGAAAATTGATTTTAGTTTCAATCTTTTGTATGCGAAACCGATGTGAAATTTGAATCTTTGTTCCTATAACACCAAAATCTCTTCCATAGAAGTAAAATGCGCTCTAAAACTGCTCTAAGATCTATTAAAATCAAAATCTCTGACAAAACTAAGAAAATGGGCAGTTTAGAGAGAGAAACCCCATGAGAGGTGTTCTCCCCCCTCCTGCTGCCCTAAAAACCTAAAAAACGAGTATTTATAGTCTTAGGGTGAAGTAGGCTTGAAAACAGTCCAAAACAGTAGTTCTCAGGGTTTAAAAAAAAAGGCCCAACGTTTTGTCTTAAGCTCTGTCATGACAAAATCTGGTTTTGTCGCGACATAGTTGTTGCTAACTCACATCCGCGAAAAATCTAGGTTTTGTCACAACGAGTTTGTTGCTATACGTCGTGACAAAAATCTAGGGCCCTGTCATAAGAAAGCTCTGTCATTAGCTCTATCGTGATAAAATATGGTTTTGTGTGACATATTTTTACTCACTTTGTCGCGACAAATCTGGTTTATCCGCAGCGGGTTGTGCTAACTCTGTTGCGACAAAATTTGTGTTTTGTCGCAAGAAAGCCTTGTCATTGGCTTTGTCATGACAAATTCTGGTTTTGTCACGACAGAGTTTGTTGCTAACTCTATTGCGACAAAATCTGGTTTTGTCCACGGCCAGTTGTTATAACTGTTCGCAGCCAAATGCGTGTTTTGTCGCGAAAGCCTTGTCGTTAATACATCGCGACAAAATCACGCTCGGAACTTGTTTTCTTCTCCAATTTGTTGATGACATAACTTCTTTGTTTGAACTCGGATTTGAGCGTGTGAAGTGTTGTTGGAAAGCTCTTTGAATGAAGAATGTAACCATGGGTAGAGTTGAACCATTTGATGCTCCAGATGATACAGAAAAACTGATCTTCTCAATGATGCACTGTGAGAAATCTAGTTAACTCTCTTTTTGTAAACATTTAGCATATTTTCTTACTAAATCACTTGCTTTCCATCAAAAATCCTGAAAAACCAAATTTAGAGGAAATGTTATGAGTTTTACATCAAAAATACTCAAAATAGCTTGTGAAATGAACTCAAAACATAGATGAGTTTTACACTCATCAAAGGGTCATAACAGATGTAGGCACTTTGAGTAAGCAAGTAGCCAAGGAAGAAACAAGGGGCGGAGCGAGGTGCAAGTTTGTGCACCGAGAGTGGGTCAGCATGGATAGCATGAATGGCCAAAGACCACGAGTTTTAGAATAATTGGGAGAAGACCCAAATAGCTTATGATATGGAGAGGGCATCTGTAGGGTAGGAGTGGAGAGACGATTAATGAGATATGCAGTGGTGAGAAAGGCATATGATCATAAGGAAATGGGAAGAGAGGCCCAAGAGAGAAGTTCCAAACCGGTTTCAACTATGTGACAGTGGTGATGCTCAAAGAAACCATTGTGTTCTGGAGTGTGTGGTGGAGATGTATGATGAGATATGCCATAGGTGGCTAAAAAGGTGGACAAACCCGTGTATTCACCCCCATTATCCAAGTAAAGAGTGATGATTTTCTGTTTGAAGAAGTTTTCTCGTGATTTGACGGAGAATCTGTCACACCTGATTCCCGATCCGGCCAGATGGCGGATGTGAACCCGGTCATTGTGGGAGACTATATCTTGGGACTCTCATTGACACATTCTTTCTCAATTTGAACTTGTACCTGTTGGTATACAACAATTTCTATAATAACAAAAATCATTTACATATACAAAAGAATTACTACCGGAGTGGTGTCCATCAAAATCTATACACATATATTGAGTCCCATTTACTTATACCAGGCGCCCTTATCGTGCACATGTCTAGCCACAAACATCGGAGATTGAAGCAATGCGGTGACACTATCTCTGGACGGCACCGCTCTGATGATGTGGGATGTCCTGCTCCTCCTTGTCTTCTGTACATTTTCTGCGGATTGAACACCCGTGCTAGCTTTAAACGTAGAGATTTCCCATGCCACGCATCAGACGATTCTGTGGTGACCGTCACAAGCTTATACATATGCATTTCATATACTTTTGTACTTTTATATACTTTCTATACTTTTCATGTGTTCATCTATCATGCCTTATCATATCTCATATACATACATTACTTTCATGGTTATATACTATACCATTTCTTATATTCTATTTTCATGTCTCTTTGTGTTCGTATCTTTATTTTCTTGTTATACTTTTCGTATTCTTTATCTTTTATGTCTTGTACTTGTTCATATACTTTTCGTGTCATTGACACTTTACTTCTTATTGTATACTTGTCATTATTATCGCATGTGAGTGTTATATACTCATATCATGTTATATATTCTTTACATTTCTTTTGCATAATATTCTTTACATTTTATTTGCATATACTTGTCATTTTCTTTTATGTTTCATGTTTGCAAATACCTTAGAAGCGGATACTGGAAATAGCTGTTTGTACTCGAAGGTACTGTATATACCCGAAGGTATCATCACTGTATGAGACAATGACCTATGCCCTGTAATATTATGCCGAAGAGTATCATCAGCATGCGAGGCAGTGACCTATGCCTGTAATATGTGACCCAAACGGGGGTCGTATATACCAATTATCATCATTTGTGCAGAGCCAGTAACTTTGTGCCTGTAATGATCTAAACGGGATCTATGTCATCGGCAAACGGGGGCCTCGATATCCCTAATAAGCGTATCTTTGCGACAAGCTGTGTCCTTATAGGCATGCCTATCTATCCCTCTACCAGGTTCTAAGCAGACAATCCATGTGTATTTTATGTTCAGTACATATCTCATATTCCTGAATCATTCTTGTTATTCGGTAATCATATGTGAGATATATACAATCATTTATTCTTAACTTTGCATTTTTCATATCTCATATCTCACTTTACACATTTACATATACATATAACAGATCATATACTTATATCATATTCTATACTTGTCATATACCCATGCTTATATATGTTCCATACATATAATTTACACAGGCATATGCAATCTTATACTTTCTTATCATATCATGGGTTGTTTAAGGTCATTTACATTTTTCTTCTTGTTCATACCATCACATATAACAAACTTATATACATATTTGTACTTATACATATCAAACTTATATTTGTTCCGATCTCCCGTAGGAGTTACAGAACTTATACTTTACGGAGGTACTTATACACGTACTTGTACTTCTATCTATCTTATACTTGTATCTATCTTATATTATACATGAATTTTCCTTATTTCTAGACCTAATATGAGTTCCACTTTTATCATACTATGTATGGATGGATTCTTGACTCAATGGGATTTCCATAGAGTCCAAGAACATCTGAAACAGAGTTCGGACATTATCAGGTTATGATCTTAGAAGTTGGAAGTCGCTAAATGATCACACTTTCGGCCGAGTTGACGACACGGCCGAGCTGGTCGACACCTCGGTCGACACTAATATCCTCCTCAAGAATATAGATATATTTTTTACTCAATGGGATTTTCA